>OX463848.1:9682301-10138570 GCA_949825065.1 Odontocerum albicorne
TGTTTAAAAAAAAACTATTCCAGTCTGGTTTTCACTTAAGGATATCTTAACATCTTTCTGGTTAGTTAAAAAATATTACCACATGACAATAAACCAGCCAGGTTGTACTGTATACAACGAAAGTCTAATATGATATAATCAAAATTTCCAGTAATATTTTATAAATTTATTGTTCGCAAAGAACTGCTTATATCGTCCTAAATGATGAAGACATCAGAAGTGAATGATAAAGACATCATAAGACACCTAGTTAGTAAGGCACCTTTCTTCCAGCCCGGAAGTTGCGAGTTTAATATCTGTTAAATCCCAATATTTTTAAAAACGAAAATATTATTGAAAACATAAAAAATATATTGAATCTAAGATTCAAAGTCTGTTGGAAAAATACATAGCTCCTCGCTACCGACATGAATACTCGATATCGTAAGACACTTATCGACACTGAGTGATGTCTTAACAATGGACGAAAATCCCTCTATGTAAATCATACGACAGTCATTTGTTTTCAGTGAACAACAAATTTGCAATAGTCATATGGACAATTAAAAAACAACAACCTCATCATCATGTATGTATTAAAGTAGGTAAAGAGAACAGATATCCACTCCACTTTCCATGCATACATATTTCGCTTTTGCCACGTGCACATAACTCATAATTTATTTATTTTATTTTTATTAAAGTTATTTAAATCCAATAACAAAATAATGAGGAAAAAAATAAGGAAGTCTTAATATATCATAATGACAACAGAAACAATGTTACTGTGAAATTACCGCACTCCACATTTCATGCGTACGTATTTCGCTTGTGACGTGTTCATATACCTCATAATTTATTTTATTTTTAATAAATTTATTGTAATCCGATTACATCAAATGATAAGGAAAAAAATAAGGAAGTCTTAAATATAACATAATGACAACAGGAACAATGTTTACTTACACCTTCCTGTGAAATTACTGCACTTCACATTCCGTGAATATATATTTCGCTTCTGACGCGTCTATACACCTCATAATTTATTTATTTAATTTTTATTAAACTTTTTGTAATCTGATTACATCAAATAATAAGGAAAAAATAATTAAGTCTTCTTATAACATAATGACGACAGCAACAATATTACTCAAGCTTCCCTGTGAAATTACTCAGTTATATCTAGAAAGTTTATTAAGGAGTTGAATCATTAATTTTTTCACCAAGATGAAGAAGATAACGATATCAGAAAATTCATACAAGGTTATTCTCCTCTATTATAAATGTTTAACCTTCTATTTTAAATGTATTTCACTTTCTCTTCACTTTCAGAATTAGATTTATTTGTACTATCGCGACATTGAAAAAAAATGGTAGATATCGATATTGGAAAAATCATTTAATAAGGTCATTCTCTTCTATTATAAATACATAATCTCCTATTTTAAACACCATTCACTGGTTTCTCTTTCAGAATTTGACATTTTTGTAGTATCGCGACATTAAAAAAAATACCTTACATTTAAAGTGTCGTGTTCCTCAATATCAAATACACACTTCATTTCGCATAACACATGGAAATTTAATGCTTTAATCAATAATAATGATAGAAAAATTCTAGGGATAAATAACAATAAATGATAATTAGTTTCAAATCGATTCTCTTCGTAATACAAAACACTTCAATTGACATAACCATTTATTATTCATTCTGATAATACAAATAAAATCAACATCACTCTCACGTCATGTGCCTATTGAAATAGACAGAGATAATAGATCAACTCTTCACTTTCTATCCCAGCATACGTCTATCACTACTGCCAATTCCACACACCTCGTGATACACACTCTGTAGTCTAGTTGCTAATTAAATATTGCAGTACAATTAGGGATACTGAGTGATGAACAATAGAAGAAAACCCCTGAATATATAAAACTTCAAGTACATAAGGGTCTCTATTATCGAATAAATCGACTTTTTATCGGATAATCGAGAGTGGTCGACTATCGAAGACTCGATTATCGATTAAAATATTCCAATTTGTTTAATACGAAATATTATTTGAAAGTTTATATTGAAATCGTTTTAAATTCAGAATTCTTTACAAGCCCAGTCAATCCGTAACCCGGTTAATACGATCCCAGATAAACGAGAGTCTACTATCATACGATAATATATTTATTTCAATTAATTTTCTACATAATTAAAAAAAATTAACAGACATTTTCATCTATTTTTTAATCTGATAATAAAAATTAAATCATCATCTTGATCACCATCACGCCATTAAAATACTGAGGTAGACAGAGATAATTGGGCTAAGACTGTATTGAGAAAATAAATAAATTAATTAATTAAATATTCCATTCATTCATTCGTATGATACCCTTCAACAAATCCGAATAGGTGATTCCGACATATTAAAGAACGTGACTGGGAGACAACATTTTTTTCTGCACCAGTGATCTAGCATTCGGCTGGAAACCACTTAACTAGTAAGCGAACTCGCGGTATTTTATTTACTCATAGATCATTTTTGTTACATCAAATTAGAGATGGTTTATTTTAAAGTTAGAGCTATTATTATAATACAATTTGCAAATATTTTACTCAGTACATAACACAATCAACAAAACATGTCAAACCATGAACCAAGGCTAAACAATAACATTGTGTTACGGGTTGTTAAAGTAATTACCAAAAAATTATACATTCTCGCGCAGAGTTATAAATTTACTTGAACAAATCGGGCAAAAAAATGTTACACGGTAATAACACCAGTATGAGCAGTTATATTGTCTCGTCATTTTCCTGTTGAAGTAGGCAGAGGGGTCAGAGCGTCACTTTTCTATCACAACATATTTCCTTCATCTTCTCTACATCCGACCTCCTCGTAAGTTGGTAATACTCTTATATCCAAACCGATGAGAATTACTGACCCATTCATTCGCTTACTATCAACTCTATATAAAGCATTCCCTAAGATTCTCTCCAATCGACTTAAACAGCTTTTGATGAAAATCAACCGAAAGAATACGTTGGATTTAGAGAAGGTTACAGCACAATGGACCACATTCAGGTAGTAAAGGATTTTGTAGAACGCTGTCAAGCATACCAACTTCATCTGTATATGGCATTCGTAGACTCTTAAAAGGCTTTTGATTCGGTCAAGAAATCTGCTAGTATCAAAGCCCTAGTTAATCAAGGAATACGAAAACATTTTGTTCAACTCTTCAGCAACATATTCAATAATGCAACGGCAACAGTAAACCCTCATCAAAGTATCGATAAATTCCCAATAAGCAAGGGAGTCCGCCAGGGTGATACTATCTGGCCAAATTATTCAACGCTACCCTTGAAGGTGTGTTCAAGAACCTGGAATGAGAAACTAAAGGAATCTGTATAAATGTCTCAAATCTGAGCCACCTAAGATTTGCGGATGATATTATTATCTTTGCAACACGTTCTGAGGAACTACAAGGCCAAATACTGGAACTGGCAAAGGCAAGCAAAATAGCGGGTTTAAAAATGAATATTGAAAAAACAAAATACATGTCGAACCACTTACTTAAGATAACGTATTTCATTTGACAATTGCACTCTGAATTAAATAAATAGAAGTGCAAAACTAGCTTAGAGTTTATTTGGACGACTGAAATACTCAAAAGGAAGGTATTGAACCAATGCATCTTACCAGCACTAACATATGGATGCAAAACAGGGACGCTTTCTGTACGAATAAAACAAAAGCTCTAGACAACACAACGCAGCATGGAGAGATGCATGCTTGATTATAACAGAAGTCTGAAATTTACTCTTTGATAGCGGGCGCCGAAATTCCTTACGAAGTCCTGCATTTTTGCATGATATAAACTTACAAGTTAAGCCCATTGCTGAACAAAAAAAGGTCAGGTTAATATTAAATTAAAACAATTTATAAAAAAGAATGTGCCGCTAGACACAGGCTCATCCAAAATTTACGTTTTGAAAAGTGAGGGTTATTAGAAATCGAGTGAGTAACGACCAGCTATTAGATAAAACCTTTTGATTTTTTTTTTTAAATCCATCGTTCACCAATTTTCTTTGAGAAGTGTTCACTGTTCCTATCTAAAATAAATATAATATTTAAAATATATGCATGGCAGCTAATACGTGGTAACCCACCATTATATTCATTCATATGGTTATCTTCAACTAGAAACATGTGCTTTGATAATATGGACAAATTGAAGATCGCGGCCGGGAGAGAACATTGGGAGGAACAAAATTCAGCCCCTTTAATTAAACATTCATGCTAAGATTCACTGGAGTAGACAAGTAAGTAGCTCGCTGTTTGTCACCATATATAATAATATTTTTACGCATGCCGGAGAGATAATAAAATTCTCGTCTACGAACTTTACCACACAAAAAGCTCTTTTTTTGTTTATATAATTTTGGCACCATTGGGAATCGAGAGAAAGCTCCGTGGTGGAAGACAAATGTCTTACAAAATAACCAACGGAAACTGTTGGTTATAACTCCCTAGTGTAAGAACTTGTAATCGAATTAATTTTCAAAAACTTGAACGCAAAAATGTGTTATTAGCACGATTGTGATTTAATATCACTAATGCCGATAGTGACTTATGCTATATACAACGTATAACACAATACAATAAAAATATCTGAAATATTGAACCTTTCCATGACTTGATAGATTTTTTTTGAGCATAATTTAAAAAGTGAGTTTTTGAAAGCGAAAAAAATTTTCTTCATGTTTTAGTAACTTGTGATATATACAACGAAAGTACAACACAGTACAATAAAAACATCTGAAATCTTTAACTTTTCCATGATTTGATAGCATTATTTGAGCATAATTTAAAAAGTTCGTTTTCGAAAGTGAAAAAATATATCCTTTATGTTTTTAATACTTGTTGAAGATAGCCATGCATTAACTTTTACGTACAATCATTGACAATACTACTTCCTCTACTTACCCTAGAATAGGCAGAGATATAGACATAAATAGCAAAAACATAGACATAAATAGCAGACACATAGACATAAATAGCACAGACATAGACATAAATAGCAGAGATACAGAAATATAGATATTTTTTATCCCAATATACAGCTTTCACTGCATCAACATATAGGCACATTCATCTTCTCAAATAATTTTTGGATTCCTTTTGAAACTTCCTCATTACGATAATGCCATGTACCTATTGGCATATGTGGAGATAATATATGTTCATTTCATTCTATCCTCACCAGTCAACATATTTCTATCTTTACACTCGACTTATTGTTATTTTTTATTTATTATTAATATATCAATAATAGTAAATTCGAATACCGAGTCCGAGCGCCCTTGAGAAAAGTCTACTCTCTTAATCGTGCTATATAAATTGTTCTTTTATTATTATTTAACTAACTTGATTGTTAAAATGTAAAAAAAATATATCAAAATTATGTATATTGACAGAGCTCTTAAATAGATACGCCTATGGCATGAAAAATCCATATTGATGCGTAAACCCTTCTTATATACAGCAAATGAATTTGCTACCATAAAATTTATATGAAACATAGTAAATATACGAGTATCATAAAAACAGTGACGTGATGATTACAGTAAACATTTTACTCACCATCTTTGAGATAAGTAAGCTGCTATTTTGACGGGTTATTATGAAAAATTTCCGAATAAGGCTAAACTACTGCGGATCACGCTGAGGTATGTATTAGTGTATATTGCAGGCAAGGCAGAAATATAAAACAATGTAATAAACAGTGTTCGTGATAATATATCAAAGAAACTGACTGGTACAGAGTACAGAAGCAGCGACTGGGTACGCTGTGTGCGCGCACGAGAACTGAGGAAAATGAATTGATGAAGGAAATCGGGGACAATCAGATATATTATCATAAATTATAATCGCGCCTATTCAATCAAGATGCTGAAACAATAAAAACAAGGTCAGTTTTCTTGAACTTGATACAAATCTTGATAAATTTCTCTTTTGAAATGAACAGATATAATATTTATTATATTAGGTCCTTACATATGAAATTGGCGTTTTGCCGTACTGGCAACTTTGATCTCAAATATCTTCTCTTTGGTTAAGAATTTCAAATTCAAATTTATACAGCTATTTACTCAAGTATTTGTGTTTCGAAAATTATAATTCATTTGTTTTTTCCTCAATCGTTTTTTTTCTTTGCGTCACTCAGTTTACAAAATGGAAAACTTGAAATATCGCGTTATTTACGAGTACGAGTTCCACCGTGGCACCAGTGCTGCAGAAACGGCTCGAAGGATTAATGATGTGTATGGCGACGGTGCCGCAAAAGAAAACACAGTGCGTTTTTGGTTCCAACGTTTTCGTTCTGGAAATTTCGACCTGCAGAAAAAGCCCCGTGGACGGACGGAGACCAAAGTTGATAATGAAGAATTGAAGGCTATTGTGGAAGCGGATCCATCGCAAACCACGTCCGAGTTAGCTGCAGGCTGCGGTGTTAGTGATAAAACTGTTTTAATCCACTTGAAGCAAATTGGGAAGGTGAAAAAGCTTGAAAGGTGGGTACCTCACGAATTGAGTGAAGCAAATCAACAAACGCGCGTTGACTGCTGCGTTGCATTACTCAACCGGCACAATAATGAAGGGATTTTGAATCGAATCATTACCTGTGATGAAAAGTGGATCCTGTATGATAATCGGAAGCGCTCATCGCAATGGCTGAACCCTGCCGAACCAGCCAAACCATGCCCCAAGCGAAAATTGACTCCAAAAAAGTTACTTGTGAGCGTTTGGTGGACTAGTGCTGGTGTCGTTCACTACATCATCATCATCATCATCATCAATGGCACTACAGCCCATTGTGGGCCCCGGCCTCCTCCAGCAGTCGTTGCCATTCCCCCCTATCCTGGGATGCACTCCTCCAGCCCCTGATGCCAATCACGTTTGCATCATTCTGCACCCCATCCATCCACCTAAGCTTTGGTCTGCCCACGCTACGTCTTCCTTGGGGCTTGGAAAAGAGTACTTTGTTAGGCATTTCCTCTTCTCCCATTCTTGCTACATGCCCCGCCCAACGTAGCCTCCCAATTTTGATGTATTTTATAATGTTGGGCTCTTTGTATATGCTGTATAACTCCTCATTATATCTCACTCTCCAAGATCCATTTTCCTGTATGGGTCCGAATATTTTTCTGAGTATTTTTCTTTTCACTACAGCTTTCTTAAATCTGGCCAGACGATTACGGCAGATGTCTATTGTCAGCAACTGCAAACCATGATGGAAAAGCTAGCTGCTAAACAACCGAGGCTGGTTAATCGCTCTAGGCCACTGCTGCTTCATGATAACGCTAGACCACACACTGCACAACAGACGGCTACCAAATTAGAAGAGCTTCAATTGGAATGTCTAAGACACCCACCGTACTCTCCGGACCTTGCCCTAACAAATTACTATTTTTTTCGAAATTTAGATAACTTCTTGCAAGGGAAAAAATTCAACTCCGATGGGGCAGTCAAAACCGACTTCAAAGATTTTATTGATTCCCGTCCGAATGGTTTTTTTAGTAAAGGGATCGATGAACTACCTATGAGATGGCAAAAGTGCATAGATAGCAATGGTACATACTTTGATTAAATAAATATATTATATTAAAAAAAAATCAACTTTATGTTCCTCCCAAACAAAACGCCAATTTCATATGTAAGGACCTAATATTTGTTTTATTAGGAAATCTACTTTCGTTCGAATTAAAGTACGTAGAATCTTAAAACATGTTTTAAAAATATGAGGTATAAAATGGTTAGGTTGTTTAAGAGTACAACTTGAAAATGCTGATATAATCTGAAGCTGACAAAGATAAAGAAAACCGTTCTAATTTATAATTTAAACGGATATTTTTTTTAAATATATCCAGACTTAGTTTGTAAGACGTCAATTGTCCGACTTGGAGGTTACAAATTTGGTAACTAAATGCTGGAACTTGATTCATTTTTTAAAAGGTTCCAGCTTTGCTTTGACTTAAGACTTCATTGACATGTTTCTATCTACTTGAGAAAGATTACAATTTCAATATATACAACACAACCTGGCGATCTTATTGCCATGTAGCAATATCATTCAGTAAATCAGAAAGATGGTAAAGAGGCCTTAATTAATTAAACCAGAAGGCATCCTTTTTTTTTTAAATATGGGTTACAACGGGAATCGAACCAGCAACTTTCGGGTTGGGAGACAAGCGTCTTACTAGCTAGACCACGGAGGTCGTACATGGCCAAATCAGTTAGACTGTTCTTTATAATACGAAAGTGTAATAGAAAAAAAAAATCAAATATAGGTAAATATTTAAGTTATTTGGTTTCCTGCAAAGTGATTGTATAAATTCGAGAATTTTCAACACATAACAATGATTTAAGTTATCGTGGACATTTATAAATTTATAATCAATTAAAGGGGTGGAAAGGTGATTTTAAATCATTGAAAGACGAACATGAACAACAATATTTATTCGAGCGAATCTGCTAAAATGATAGTCTATAAGAGTCGAATAAATGCTGTAGAAATACGTGCATTGAGAATAATACATGGAGTGACAGAATATGGAATGAAGTGATTAGAGATGAATGTGAACTTAAGACTAATGTATTGAGTAAGATGAAGAAGAGCACGCAGAGATGGTTTGAGCATGTGGAACAAAAGAATGAATAAACACTAACAAAACAGATATAAAGTTCAAATGTTAGTAGACCGTGTGGAAGAGAAAGACTTAGGAAAGTATCGTTGGATCCAGTGAATGAATGTTAGTAGACCGTGTGGAAGAGAAAGACTTAGGAAAGTATCGTTGGATACAGTGAATGAATGTTAGTAGACCGTGTGGAAGAGAAAGACTTAGGAAAGTATCGTTGGATCCAGTGAATGAATGTTAGTAGACCGTGTGGAAGAGAAAGACTTAGGAAAGTATCGTTGGATCCAGTGAATGAATGTTAGTAGACCGTGTGGAAGAGAAAGACTTAGGAAAGTATCGTTGGATCCAGTGAATGAATGTTAGTAGACCGTGTGGAAGAGAAAGACTTAGGAAAGTATCGTTGGATACAGTGAATGAATGTTAGTAGACCGTGTGGAAGAGAAAGACTTAGGAAAGTATCGTTGGATACAGTGAATGAATGTTAGTAGACCGTGTGGAAGAGAAAGACTTAGGAAAGTATCGTTGGATACAGTGAATGAATGTTAGTAGACCGTGTGGAAGAGAAAGACTTAGGAAAGTATCGTTGGATACAGTGAATGAATGTTAGTAGACCGTGTGGAAGAGAAAGACTTAGGAAAGTATGGTTGGATCCAGTGAATGAATGATATTACGAAAGAAGGAAACGTAGAAAGTCAGAAAAATCGTAGAAATGGTTTGAGAAGGTATATTGATTTGGAAGAAGCGAAGGATTCATGCCGAGATGGAAAAGTCTGGCGCTATGTCCTTTCTGGCTACCTTAACAGAAAAATGGCGCGATATTGTGTATATATGTATTTCTTTGATATAAAATAATAAAGTTTGCTATATCTGAGATGTTTAAAAGTACTCTTAAAGGATAAATAACTTATTCAAAAAATGAGGAGATTTGAAAACGAAAAAAAAAGATGGTTTATATAAAAAAGGTTATCTTTTCCATAGATTCCGATTTTCACAGGTTAAAGCAAAAAAACCTTTTGATTCAAATTCCCAAATGAATATATTCAAATACTCAAATTTAAGTCTCAACTAACGCAAATTTCCCCATTGTGTGCGGTGCCAAAAGACGATTATTTTAGGTTTGGGCAATCATAAACACTCATTCACATAATGTGTATGTACTTTTATATTCTTATATACTATTGACACATGTTTCTTCATCACCTCATCATTCTTACATAACTATAAAAAATTTCCCCTCGAATATCAATTCAAGTATTTCTGGAATTTAATACAATTAATATTATTTCTTTATCTCATCTGCCTAACTAAGCACATTCTAAGGTAGGTTTAATAAACAACATAAATACAAAAATCAGCATAGAACAGTTGTAAAAATATAAATCACACTAAAAAAAAATTTATCCTATTTGATTTACAAACCAGAATATTCAGGGCACAAAGGATCATTCCCTGATTTGTCCACACAAACAAGCACACATTCTTAAAAGAATCAAGCAAAAGAAAACTGCTTCCATACATACCATAATGGCATTTCCTTGATAGGGTAGGTAGAAAGGACATAGCATCAGAGATTCCCATCTCGACACACATCATTTCGCCTTTTCTACATCCATACACCTCATACAAATTCTACGATTTTTATGACTTTCTACATTTCCTTTCAAAATATCAAAATACCATACTTTTTTTGGTCTTCCTGTACCCCACCTTCAACTCACATTTACGATGTATATTTGTTTTGTTAGCCTTGATTATTTCGTTCATTGTACATGCCCAAACCAGCTCTGAAAGCTCTTCCTCATCTCATTCAACACTTCAGCATTAAATTCCTCCCTTATCATTTCTATTCGTTTATTGTCACCCTGAGTATTCGTTTTAGTGCACGCATTTCTTCAACTCCTTTCAGTACTTTTTCCCATATACGTTTCACTCCCATTCATCAAAGTTGATACTGTTTTGAGCTTGACTATCATCATCTGATTTGAGGAGAACTGCAAACGTAATATTTTTCGATGTAATTGGAGGTTCTAGTGAGATCTAGTGTTGACGTATACATTCCATTAAATCTTATATGCATTTTATCAACTATTTTTTATTCATTTCTTTATTAACAGATTTTCAAACAAATTAATCAAGCTTTCGACCTTGTTCACAGATTTATACAGTATTTGATATATGGCGAACAATCATTTTGATATAGAAAATGTGATCCATAATTAAACCGTTCTCGTTTAAATATTGTACAAAAATAGTATGTAAGGCTGGAACAGCATAAATAACTAATTCCTTAAAAACTCGCTATATTTAGTAACTGTGTATTCACAAGTATGGATGAATAAGTTACTTTTAACAGTTATTATTTATTTGACCATATTGTTCAATTGATTACAAATGTTTTTATCAATCCATATTTGATTTTAACCGATATATGAAAAAAAAAATGTAAATTCTTTGTATAAATAACAACAATTTTGGCATTGTATTTAATATTTGAGATAAAGTATTCAAATTTTGAAATGTTATTCTTATAAATAAGGTGTGTACGATAACGTGAGAGAATTAAAAAAATACCTGCTAGGATAGAATAGAGTAAGGATTAATCATATCTGCTTATTCCAGCCATAACGTGATGATTTTTCTAGATAAATTATGCACAGAATACAGTTTTAGAAATAATGACCGAATTAAGAACCCGACCTTAACACTTAATACGCAATAATTATCCTAACCTTAAAAGACCTTACGCATAACTCTCATAATGCATGAAGCACCGAATATACTGTTGGTCAACGGGTCCATCGGACCTAGATGAGAAGACTGTCAAACAGATCGATCGACCATCCCCCTACCCACCACCCTAGGGACGCGAAGAGAGAGAAAAGAGAATCATAAATATTCGTGATTCATATTCAGAGTAGGTTCTTACCAGAAATATATTAATAAATTCCCTTAAGATTTTTTCTCAGTTGTCACATTTCATTAGTAAGACAGTGAGTTACGATTTATTATCAAGGCTTATCTTCAAATATGGGCCTTATGGTTGCTACTTTTGTTGTGAAATTCGAATCCAATCTTTCAAAGAAATAAACATTTTTGTCGAATAGGCATTAATATGGTTTTTTTGTATATACTCGTACATAGATCGATGTCGGCCTCTAGATATTTTTAATATAAGTATATATATATATATATATATATATATATATATATATATATATATATATATATATATATATATATATATATATATATATATATATATATATATATATATATATATATATATATATATATATATATATATATATATATATATATATATATATATATATATATATATATATATTCGCCAGAATATCACAACAATATTTAGTAATAGCTACTAACTTTGTGCTTTCCTTATTAATATAAATAACGTAATATAAACAAAACATTAAGGACAATACTTTGCCTCTGGAGTTGAGTAACCCTGCATCAACATGGAAGGTTTTAATTTTGCAAAGCAACTTGCATCTCGTTCTACTAATGAGGTCATGTGTTTTCTATATCTCAATATCTATCCATAAAATTCCCACATAATTCTCAAAAAATCCAATATTTGTTCTATGTATGCGTTATTCCACTAAAAACAAACCTGAGTTCTTTACCTCTATAAAATAAGTCTTCGACAATTACGTAAGTCTGATTGGTGAAGTTTGGTAATATTTTGTAGTATACATACATAACATATATTGAACTTAAATATACATATAATTCTTAAATAATTTTAAAACAATGACTGTAATTTATTATTAATACTGCTTTTTGTATCTTCATGTTAGTTTAAGATAAAGTTTTGTATTATTTGTCAATAATTTTAAGTACTTGTATAACCTGTCACATGTTCATTTGTATATAAAGACACCGTTGTGTCGTTAATTAAATAATTCAATAAATATAATATCCTACAATTGACTCAGACAATCAACCAATGATATTGAAATGGTCAAAACTGTATTGTGTCTTACGGTTATACAAAAAGCAATAGTAATATTAAGTATATAGTTCACAATTGATAAAAACATATTGATCTTTTCTATGATTTTGACATAATTCTCATTTCAATATAGTCAAATTCTTAAGAACAAACTGTAAATAAACATTTATATCACCCACTTACAAAATTCAATTGTATTCTCTCGACTTATTTCTATTCTCCCCTCAGAGGTCTTGAATTAACACAAGGTCCATGATGCTATTTGGAATCTCCAATTTGCTACCCGGATTGAATATGTAAATTTTGCGTCATTGGTGGGAAAATTTGACAAAATTACATGTCCTATATACTAAGCCTTTTAAGACCTGGTTTTCTAAAGCCTAATAAAGGCAAGTTTTTGGCATTCACTTTATCGTTTCATTCTTGTATCAGTCATAGGAAGTGTTGAATATGAAAAAATATGATACTCTTAGACCATTTTACATCTGAATTTATGATTTTCGATTGTTCATATGCTATTTATCAAAAAATCTTATTAAACGATATAAAATTTGCGCATTATAAAATTCTGCCTAACGAATGGTTGCAGCATATTAAATTTGCCAACCGTCTTGGGGCTGTAATCTGGTTGCCATCCTAACTTTGAGTTTGATCTGTCTCAATCGTTTTACCCTTGAGAAAATTTTCATGTCTCAGGGAAGAATAATCAGATTTTGGTAATCCGCTTAATCTATTCTGGTAATTTTAGTCGCCATGAATCACATGACGGTGCAACAACGCACGTTTTGCGTCTGTAAGTTTTACGAAAACTATGGTGCATACTTGTAAGTAACTGTTAGATGACTATTTCGAGATGAGTACCAATCAGAAAATATGAGACAGTGTCCGAGTATCAACTCAATTAAGCAGTGAATCAAAAAAATTAAAAAGACTAGTTCCAAGTTAAAATATCGACCCCAAGTTCAACCGTGGACTTCTCGAACCGAGCAAAGTATAGAGCAAGTCAATAAGTATGTGTGCGACGATCCAACGATAGATAAGAAAAACGCCATGGACGCGATGGTGGTCATCTCGATGTTCGAAATGACCAAGGCTGTATTTCACGCATGGAAGGATTCTTAAAAAATTACAACATACACAAAAAATGTGTTTAGAAAAATTCAAACAAAATTTATTCGTTTATATTATTTATAGTCAAGGTGTTTACACTGGAGGTTTAAAGACATTGTATTTTTTTAGTCAAACACTTTTTATTCAACTTAGTATAATGGGAAACTCCTACCGGTGTCAAGGCTTTCACCCCATCATCAGGGGAGTCTTGTTAGTATTCACTAAACAAATTACGATTTACTCGTTTAATTCATCCACTCAATACACACGAGTAATCATTAAATATAAGTTGGCTTGTCGATGCATTTTTTTGTAAACACTTAAAAATATTTCATTGATTGGATCCAATAGGAAGGGATTTTGCCAGCGATTTTGCCGTTGTTGATCTCGCGGAGTGGAATGGTATACCTCTAAGTGTTGGATGCCATGTGCAACAGGAAGCACTTGAATACAACCTTTTTTGGAAGGTCGTATCAAAATCTATGATAATATATGAACACTAAACACATGCACTTCACTCCGCCTAAAACCTAATGTGTTTCTATCATACGCGTGTATTAAAGAATCTACAACGGTTTCTTTGTAGTTTATCTTTCGTGGGTAAGTTTGCTGAGGTTTTCTTACAAAATATATTTTCTTATAAAATATATTTAACAGTCTTGTTAGTACTCCCTGATAATGAGGTGAAAGTCTTGAAACCGGTAGCGTTATACCGTTATACAAAGTGGAACAGTGTTTGATAAAGATAAATTACAAAATATATTTTCATTAACATATGAATATGTGGAGAAATATCCAATGTTAATGGGCATCACCTACATATGGTATATGTCTTAACACTCATTTTTTTTTATTTCAATATATTTAATCCGTCAATAAGATTTGACGAGAGTTGGCTTACTAAACAGTGCTTTACAAATTTTCATTTTTTTATTACTATTCAGGACGAGCTAGTTGGTTGGAAGAAATTGCTGCACCATGTACATAAAAGAAATAAATAAAATAAAAAATTAAGTTTGTTTTTGTTCTTTTTAGTACTGCTGTAAAGCGTATCATTCTTCAGAATTGTAAAACCTTTCTAACGATATTCAAACTCCCTACTTTAGGTGTCCAATTACAATCACTTCCTTGCAATATCCTTCGTTTTCCTTGCATATGACGTCCACAATGATTCTTTTCCGCGGAGATATTTTTCTCAATTTGTGAAGAATTGACATTTATTGACTGCGCAGTGCAACTTTGTTAGACGGTATATACTGCGCCAATTCCATTTGAGATGTTGGAGAAATTGCTTTTAAAGCTTTGTTTTTGATACCGAACAAAGTTTATTTAAATAAGATGTTTTTCTTCTGTCAGTCTGAAATAATTTTTATCTTTTTTTTTATTTTGGTCAACTGAATTTTAGATTTCATCGAATAAAAAGAAATCTTAAGTGGGATAACATCCGTGACATAGTAATATGATTGTCTTCCAGACCGAAGGTTGTGAGTTTGATTCCAGTTGAAAACCTATTTTGAAGATTTCTCCCTGTTATTTACTTATGGCCTCTATAACTTATTTTTGGTTATTTGAAAGAGATAGCCACATGGCCATAAGTTCATTCCCCACATTGTCTGAATACTTGTATGTAGCACATTAGTGCACACATTTTATTTTAATATCAAGTAATCCCTACAGAAAGTTTAAACGCTTAAATTTTGCTTAAATATGGATTTCCTGAATTATATATTTTTTGCATTGCTTAAATGATATTTCTTTTCCACACTTTCGCACAGTGAACTGGGCGAGTTTATTACCGTATGAAAATCGCATTCAATCAACCAGAAGGGCTATTTTTAAAAAGGCATTAAATAAAAACCAGGCGAGAACCCTTTTAAAAATTTATTGGAACTCTTAACCCTTTAGCTGGAAAACAATCATATTATCAATTCGGCCACGGTGATAGTCAGTTATTCGAAGTCACATGGCTGAATTTTTTTTTAAATAAAGTATTATTTAAAGTGAAATTATTAAAATGTCAATATTTATTTATTTCATTTATTTTTTAAATGTTAATTCTATATGACAAGAAATTTTATAAATATATAATTTGTGAAAAAAAACAACAGGTAATTTAATGTGGACAAACAATTTTAATGGATCTGGGTTTGTTGCCTTTCATTTGTCGTGTCCTCAGTAAACTAGGCTTTTGCCTGTATTTAATTGAGAGCATATAAAATATGAAAAATAAATTGATATTCCTTTTTGATTTTTAACTATGCAAAACCATGTTGCATACTCTCATCAACTCAATAAAGAGTGACACTCAGTTACATATGTATATATGACACGAATCAAACCCCTCACACTTCATCCCTCCAGACAACCCAAAAGTTGTACCCATAATGTGCCGCACATAATCATCACGAATACACCACACTCAAGAGTTCGCACAAACTTTTGCTACAAGTCATTCTTCCTGCAAGCTTAAGTATTCCAACTCCTGTCGTAATAACCACCACGTTCCGATCGACTGCCTAAAAGTTTTACCCCCATTTGTATTTATAGCATTTAAGACACATTTTGTATCAAAAATTGCATTGGAATGACATTTTTTTCCGTAATGCGTATTTGCCATTGTCAGTTAAGGTAAAATATAAGCGAAGCAGTACTGTTAAATATGCATCATATTATTATTATTACTATTCAAAATTATAACATTTTTCCTCGCATGAAATAAATAATAGTTTTATGGTATATAAGGCATGTATATAGTATAATAATGTAACAATTAATGTGAGTGTAAAGTATTATTCTTTCAGTTTAACAAATTATTAATTGACATTATTTTCTTAATTCAGGTTTAAACTCCTACTGGTCTGGTAGAAATATTTGCACACGCCGAGTACTTATGCGGATATTGTTGCCTCTTACCATCATATGCAATAACGAACCGCTAGTATCGTGCATAGTCCAGTGGTTCTAAATATGAAAGCTCGATTACTGGGACCGACAATGCTGTCTCCGAGTCACACTTCAATATGCTCGAATCCAAATAAATTTGGATAAGTTGAAGAATACAAAAGAAGAAGAAGAATTCATATTACAGTAAAGATATGTTTATTACTTATATAGTGCAAATAGTTGAGTGTGCAAAAATGACAGAATATGAAATAAGGGCATTAAGAAAGAATGTAGATGTAAAGATGCATTGCTTAAGGAAAAGAAAGGTTGATTGAGATGGTTCGACCACGTAGAAAGAATGAATAATAATAAATTTACAAAAATAATCTGTACGAGTAGTGTAATATAGAACGTACGAGAAGTTAAGGAAGACCTAGAAAAACGTGGCACGACTAAATGAATCAAATTCTGAAAAGGGAAAATATTGAAAAGTTTTTGTAATAATATAATATGCATAACGAGGTTTTTGATACTGGCAGAAGTGAAAGGTATGTGCCAATTTAGAATTAAGTTAAGATCTGGTCTTTCTCCCTACCTCAAAAGACATGGAATGATGGTGAATGATAGGATGACAGGAGACAAAATTATATTCGGCCCCATTAATGGAACTTTCGGCTTTAGAACCACAGGAGAAGGCACGGAATTAGCTGTTTGTTATCGCCTATGAAAAAGCAATACAATCACACTTAAAGAGACAACAACTCACACACGTCTAGCGTGAGCGATTATTGTTACCAAATGAATCTGATTGACATTTTTTTTTTCAAGTATAGTACCATCGGCAATAGAATTCGAAACCCCACAGGTGGAATTAAATCGTCTTAACAACAAAGCCATGCAGATCGTCGTTTTTCATATTTACATCCATAATATTGTCCAGCATTTGATAAAGGGTTAGCTAAATTAGAGTAGTAAAAATATACCACTTATTTATTTTTATTTTGCTTTATGTATGAATATGATTAAATTGTTTTAAAAAAATATTTCGCTTTAATATGATTATTGAAATATGTACTCGTATTTTGTCTGAAGAATGAATGTCAAAAAGTTTGACTCAAATTGCGATTTACACAATAAAGTTTCTTGGTCTCGCTTTTTGACAAAATGGGAGCATTAATAAAGCCTTAATGTGTAAGACTGTTTGTTGTTTTTGACGATTTTTTTCAGATAACTTGTAAAAGCTCAAAGCTTAATCTCGACTTTTTCAGATAACTTGTAAAAGCTCAAAGCTCAATCTCGACTTTTTCAAATAACTTGTAAAAGCTCGAAGCCCAATCTGGACTTGGGTAAAATATGGGTTTTCTCTTTTACAGCGGGTGGGCTAAGAGATAAATAATTTGTTCTGGAAATCGGCAAACCCTGGCGAGACTTTCACGGTCAATAAGCTCATGTAGCTGATTTATAAGCGGAGCAAAATAATTTTCTCTACTTGTATCTTAATTAAATAATTAATATTGTTGGCGTCAGTGATCCTTGTACCAATGTCTTCTTAATATAGTGGTAGAACTTTACAGTCGAGATCCTCATCAAGTACTGCATTGTCTCAATAAATTTAGTATTTTTCTCTTTCCGTATTAATTTTAGTTACTTACATTAATATTCTAATATTTTTAATTTCTTTAGATTCTAAGCTTTCGAAAATATTCAGTGTCTTTCTTATCAAGGTCTTACGTTACACTTAAACAGAGATTATTTATTGCCTTTTTTCTTATCAAGGTCTTACGTTACACTTAAACAGAGATTGTTTATTGGCTTTTTCTTATCAAGGTCTTACGTTACATTTAAACAGAGATTGTTTATTGCCTTTTTCTTATCAAGGTCTTACGTTACACTTAAACAGAGATTGTTTATTGGCTTTTACAGTTAACCGTTCTTCTATTGTTACGTCGCCTTTTACTGTCCATGCAGTTAAACTTTGGAAAAAGTTACCAATTAATGTTAGGCTCGATCTGTCATTAGCATGTTTTAAAAAGCATCTAATTTTTATTTTATTTCTAATCAGTTATGTAACGTATTTTTTTTTTTCCACCATGTCTTCTATTTGGCATTGATTGATGATAATTCACGTATATTTTTCTAATTTATATTGTTCGTGAATTTTGTACAAATAAATAATTATTTAAATAATTTTTCGACCAAGCAACTTCCTTTATTTACGTTTGTCTGGTTGATTGGAAGAGATTGCCACCTGGCAATTATCTCACCAAATGGTAAGACAATCTAGTTTTAAAATACATAAATAAACATGTCAAATAAATAATTTTCGAAGTTATGTTTACATGACTTCTAAATATGTAGTATTCAAACATTTTAATCTAAACATGTAGTATTCAAACATTTTAATCTAAGCATGTAGTATTCAAACATTTTAATCTAAGCATGTAGTTTTCAAACATTTTAATCTAAGCATGTAGTATTCAAACATTTTAATCTAAGCATGTAGTATTCAAACATTTTAATCTAAGCATGTAGTATTCAAACATTTTAATCTAAGCATGTAGTTTTCAAACATTTTAATCTAAGCATGTAGTATTCAAACATTTTAATCTAAGCATGTAGTATTCAAACATTTTAATCTAAGCATGTAGTATTCAAACATTTTAATCTAAGCATGTAGTATTCAAACATTTTAATCTAAGCATGTAGTATTCAAACATTTTAATCTAAGCATGTAGTATTCAAACATTTTCGTTTCACAGAGCCGTTAGATTGTAAAACCCTCTGATTATTATTACAGCTATCCGGATTTGAACCAGGATAAACTGATATCCAAGTCACAACCATTTCTACATCGACAAAATTTGTTTTTAATGCTTTGTCGAAAGGCAGCTAGCAAGGTAGCTATCAGGCATTCTTCCTCCACCAACGTAAAGTTGGATGGAGATTGGGCCCTGAATGAGCCTTCATTATACATGAACTTCTCCATATTATCGTCTGGAACTAAAATGAGATAATCTTAAAAAAACAAGTAAATATTATCGATCGATGCTGAGCCTCGTAATCGAGGATCCCTTCACCATCCCAATGTCAATTCAGTGTCAAAGCAAAGCTGTACCGTGGAGTTTACTTTTTTCAAGTGAATGAGCCGTTGTATACCAGCAAACTCACCGGCCCCACCGCTGTACTGGATCCGATGGCAAACCGAAGTGAGACGATCGAAGCACACTGGCATTTTCCCCCCTTTTTGAAAGAATTTATTTGACCAAAGTCATAGATATATTTATACCTCTGAATACTCGACGTATTAAATGCCTGTGTCATTCGAGGAGAGTAGCACTACGTGGGGTTCGAACCGACGACTTTCCGCACGGAAGTCCAGTGCGTTACTGTGCGGCCATGTACCTCACATTCACCTCACAGACCGCGCAGTAACGTGCACGAACAGTGATTCGCAATGTGTCAATTAGATGCAACTTCCTATCACTGTGACCTTGCATCAGTGCATTAAATTAAGATTGTCTGAAAATATTCAAATTTTCAAATATCCTGGGACTCCCCTGAGAATTTATCGCAGCACCCCAAGGCGCCAAGGCGCACACATTGTAAAACCTTTGATCTAAGGTTAACTTTATTTTTCATTTCATTTTTAATATGCTACATATTTTTTATTATATTTTAATACTTTCTTTACTGAATTTTCAATATATGTGTTTACTTTGCGCATTGTTTAACTTGTAAACGAGTCCTTTGCAAAGAACATTGAAGCACATTGAATTTTAAAAGTACAGAATAATCCTTTCAAATCGTTAGGTACATGTTTTGTTTCTTTATTTTCTGTTTAAACACTTTTTTTGCTTCACATACTTAGCAAATAGCATGAACTTGTGTACATATATTTTTTTATTATGTTTTACTATCAACAATACAAAATTAACAATTTACATATTTTTAATGAAAAGCGTGCATCAATTTGTTTCTCACTTATATTTATAGCGATAATTCTGTAAAATTCTGAAAATTTTTATCATAAAATTTATACATTTTATAATCAAAATTTTCTCAAAAAAATCAAACGGTTAAACTACGTTGACGATAAATTGTTGCAATAAAAATATATCATTAAAAATATCAGTATTTTATCACAAAACAATCATTTTTATAAAAAAAGAACATAGAAAAACTTCTTGTTCAACCAAAATTGAAATTAAAAGCTAGGGAAAAATTAAACAGCAAAAAAATGTTTTGCGAAAGAATAAATAAAGCAAATTCTAGCTAAATAAAGAAAAATATATATATTTTATATCCCTTTTCTTTTTTCCCTCACTCTCACTTCCTCATACAATATGTTACAGGCTGTGTATTATGACTTGAGTTGATGTTATCATTCTGTATTGTGTGTGTTTTCTATCTGTTTTGCAAATTGTTTACGTTTCTAATTATCGAGTGGAACTTTATTATTGGTTTATTGTTAAATATTATAATATACTTATGAATCATATTGTTATATTATATTCCTGTATAAAATTAAATATTTAATCAAAGAAAAAATTAATCTAGATTCAGAAAGTTAAAAAATCGATTAAAACGTTCGAAAAGAGCATTTAATAAATTCGTGCAAAATAAAAAAACATGGAACAAAATTACATAATACTTTTTCAAGTAGAAGAAAATAATAAATAATAAGTAGTTTGAAATGGTAGAAAAGAATATCGTACAAATTAAAGCGCATGGGAAGATTATCGAATACTTTCAAGCATAAAAAAACAATATCGATCAAATTCAAACGGGTGAAAATATCATCGTATATTTTCAAACACAAGAAAATACTATCGAGCGAATTCAAACGGTTGGAAGGATCGTCAAATACTTTCAAGTGCAAGAAAATAATATTGAGCAATTTCAAAGGAGTAGAACGGTCATCGAATACTTTCAAACGCAAGAAAATAATATCGTTCGAATTCAAACGGTTGGAAGGATCATCAAATACTTTCAAGTGTAAGAAAATAATATTGAGCAATTTCGAAGGAGTAGAACGGTCATCGAATACTTTCAAACGCAAGAAAATAATATCGAGCGATTTCAAACGGTTGGAAGGATCATCAAATACTTTCAAGTGTAAGAAAATAATATTGAGCAATTTCAAAGGAGTAGAACGGTCATCAAATACTTTCAAACGCAAGAAAATAATATCGAGCGAATTCAAACGGGTGGAAGGATCATCGAATACTTTCAAACACAAGAAAATAATATCGAGCAAATTGAAACGAGTAGAACGGTCAAGAATACTTTCAAACACAAGAAAATAATATCGAGCAAATTCAAACGAGTGGAACGGTCAACGAATACTTTCAAACACAAGAAAATAATATCGAGCAAGTTCAAACGAGTAGAACGGTCAACGAATATTTTCAAACACAAGAAAATAATATCGAGCAAATTCAGACGGGTAGAAGGGTCATTGGATACTTTCAAACACAAAAACATATTGAACAAATTCAAACAGTTGGGCTCGTTTTAAATCCAAAATGAATTAATTAATATTTCCGACAAAACGTGGATTGTTAACATTTACGTTAAATGCTTGTATATTAAAGTAATCTAAATTATACGTTTATGCAACATTGCGTCACTTAATTATACACCAATTGTGTTACTCAATTAAACGGAAACGATAAAATTTACCAAATTTCCAATGGAAACTATCATAGACAACTTATTGAAGTGCTTGCTGAAATTAATATCCAAATAATGAAAATCGTTTATGTACGAGTTTATAACAAATAATTCCCCAAAAAAGTGTTGGAAAATTTTCTGATTTACATTTATATAAATTCTTTCCATAAGATTGGTTAACTAGTATTGTTTTTTTTTTACACAAAAAACCTGCGTAGATTTAGTTTTAATTGAAAGGTTTATTTTATTTTAAATATTTCCATCAATATAAATATTCATAAGTGAGTTTAATACTTTACTATAACTTTATTATATTTTAGTACTATTATTCCTTTATAAAGGTTTTCTTCTTGGACAATTTTCAATTTGTTAAGAAGGAAGAAAAATATATTTTTTAGATATTTGAATGAGTTCATTGAAATGTCTTCGTTATCAGATATTTTTCTTATACGGCATATGATCCAGGTTGACCTGAGCCCTGACCTATTATGTGCAGTAATATTCCACAAAATATATACACCGTTTTACACCGTGATTTTGTTATACCACGGATTCATGAGGAGTTGAAAGATGAGGAGGACTTTTATTTATAGTAAGATGGTGCATATCCCCACTAATATCGTAATGTGAGGGCCTGTCTTGATGAAAATCCGCAATCCACTGAACTCACAGTCAATGGACTTCATTTATATGGACTGGCAATAGTTGATTAATTGAGAGTAACTATTGAAGCAGAGTGCTTCCAAATACCAAAATATATTATCCATAATGTTTGCGACTCCACGTTATCAGCAGTGCATGGACCAATCTGAGCACTTGCAATAACTGAAAAAAAAACTTTCTGACTTCTTTAATTTGAAGTTTGAATCTTAGATATACCTTTAAAAATACAGAATTAATAACTGTGTATATTATTTTTGAACAACCTCTACATATGGACTTATTTTTATTTACAAATTATGTGAAGTGTTTCGATATTTATTTTTCTTGTTACATCTCGAATTTCTGTATTCACGCGCATCTGAATTTTAATTATACTTTGAAAAAAAGTTAATGGTTAAAAAAGTAAATCGATCGTAAATAATGAAAATGAGTATATAGTATGTCAAAAATGTATGTATGTTATATAACTTTTTTATGTCAATGGTTTAGATATAAAATGTGTAGTATAAACAAGACTTAAGCAGATTTTACGGACCAAGACTCACGTTGGATTTTGCAAAAAAGAACATTGAGATGGTTTATCATTCGTAGGGCTATAGGGCGAACGATGAAAGATTTATGAAAAAAAATTGGGTCACATTTTGAGGATGCTGCCCAGTAACTGATCATTAGCTGCGTTTTTATCGCCCGCAAGACTTTCGACAAATCAGTTTATATGTAGCGATGCTACAACGTAGCGATGCAAAACTCCACGATATATGTAGCGATGCTACAACGGGGAGATTCGAAGTATTGGCCTTACGTCGGAGGGCATAAAGTGTCAGGCTTTAAACCAACCTTTAATGGAGGAGATTTATAGTATCCTTATGTTCTTGATAAAACGTATAGGTCGGTGATGGTAATTATTTTGAACTTATAAGATAAGCATTACAGAAAATAAGAACATCTTTGCCATTCGGTACTAGTAATGCGAATAAATAAGATTTTTATATGTGTAAAGCTTAAAAGAACTTTGAGATAGTTTGGACACTTAGAACGAATGAATTAAGAAAGACTAACACATAACCAAGGATTGGCGTATAAAGAAAATCTTAGAAAGTGTGGTTGGAACAAGTGAAAGATATTATTGATTAAATTATATTTTGAAATGAAATGTAAGACAGAGAAATCGGAGAAAATATATGCAATGTGTATGGATATGAAGAAGTCGAAATATTTGTCAAGATAGAAAACGATGGCACTCTTTCCTCTCTGCCTACTCTGACAGTGAAACGGCGTGATTATTCGAGTATATAACAAATATTCGTAGGTCTTAATTTTTCGGTTCGTGTTTTCGTAAATATCAAAAAGTGTTTCCGTTTATTTTTTTATATTCTTCTTATTAATGGGAAGAAATTAATAATAATAAAAGGAATGTTTATATACCATAATTTAGATAATTTAGGAATATTTATATACCATAATTTAGTAAGCTTTCTCACTGTAAAGATATGAAGGTGGTGACTGCAACAGTTAGATAATATAGTTCCCTGCATTTGCATATGTGGTAAATTGTTGCATACATTAAAATTGACAGATTTTATTGCATACCTACATTACAAGTCATGAAAACGTCAAGAAGAGTCAACCTATTTTCTGTTGTGAATCAAAAATGAGATCGAAAATGTTGATGATGATTACCTACAGTACAATGCTGATATTAATCATGAGGTATTGCGCAATAAAATGATCAATTGATGATTTCATTGAAATGCTGATCATTTTGACCTCCCAAAACATTCCTATGAGGTTAAAAGATATTGTGGCGAAATGATTCAAATTGGTCTTTCAACACACAGCTGTACGAGATATTTGCTAACCCGTTCTTTGAATTATATTGTAGTATGATTTAAACTTCCTTGTCGAAGTTAAAAGGATTTGGATAAAATTGATGCATTTATAATAAAATTCAAGAATGTGCTTAATATGTTTTCTCCATTTACGAATATGTTTTCTTTATTAATATTAAAACGATGCAAGTATATTTTTTATTTATTTTTTGTGAAAGATTAACATTTTCTTTATGACCTCCATGGCCTAGATTATGAGACTCTGATCTTGCACCCGGGAAGTTTGGGTTCGTTTCCCCATGGTGCCAATAAAAACAGAAAAGAGAAAAGGTATTCTAGTCTAGTTCAAGCGTTCGTCCGAGGATCATAGTTTGATTAGCACTGTTCCTACTTTAATGAACTCTGTCTCAGTAAAAATAAATAAAATGATGTGTTTGATATGTATATGTTATAACTAGTTGCAACCCGTGAAATATTCACGGAAGTAAAACAAATTCTACGTTTATGAAAATATGTATTCATAAATATAGAATTTGTTTATATATATCATTTATACATCGTCCGCTTTTACACCGGGTCAAAAATTGTTAGCTAGGTATTTAAAATTCGTTCAGTTATCACGGACCCACCGAGATTCAAATTTCGAATTATTTTCGGAGATAATCCAAGTATTCCTCTCTCGCTCTCTTGTATTCAAAATTCAATTCTCGTATTATTTCTTCGACGACAACCATCGTATGGATTTTGACCTATTTATACGATGACTAGTTGCAACCCGTGAAATATTCACGGAAGTAAAACAAATTCTACATTTATGAAAATATATATTAATATATATTCAAATATATATATTCAGCTAAAAATAAATACAAATAAACTCCTGCATAGAGAAAAAAAAACCTTGTTTAAAAAATATAAAATTATATTATATATGACATAATAATGTTCATTGCGTACTATATTAACACATTTCATATACTCGTACTTTATTAAGACATTTCATACACATATACTTGTATACTTCATTAAGACATTTCATATACTTGTATACTTCCATAATACATTTCATATATTATGTAATATACGTCATTAATATATTTCATATGATTGTCTACTTCATTAACACATTTCATACACATATACTTGTATACCTCATTAATACATTTCATATATTATGTAATATACTTCATTAATATATTTCATATACTTGTATACTTCATTAAGACATTTCATACACATATACTTGTATACTTCATTATGACGTTTCATATACTTGTAAAATTTAAAATTTATATATTAAAATTTATAAATGTAAAATTTGTTTATATATATCATTTTACATCGTCCCCTTTTACACCGGTTCAAAAATTGTTAGCTACGTATTTAAAATTCGTTCAGTTATCACGGACCCACCGAGATTCAGATTTCGAATTACTTTCGGAGAGAATCCAAGTATTCCTCTCTCGCTCTCTCGTATTCAAAATTCAATTCTCGTATTCTTTCTTTGACGACAACCATCGTATGGGTTTCGGCCTATTTATACTATGATATGATTGACCTAATCATGAAAGTCAGAAAAGTTAGATATTTCTTTAATATTACAACGAATCCAGAACATAAATATAACAGTATTTTTTTACTTAAGATAGTCTACACTGGTTAGCATAAGATAGCTTCTATATCGTGGCCTTGTTGGTAAGACGCTTGACTTCCACTTGGAGGTTTCGGGTGCGATTCTTATGGTACCCAAAAAAAGGGTACCAATGTGTAAGAAGTGTTTGTTAGGTTACAATATTTGCACGCCTCGAGTGTGCAGTAGTGTTAAACCACTACGAAGAATGGCGAACTGAGAGTTCCGTACCAGTGGTTTAAACCTGAACGTTCGAATACCGGGGTCAAAGACAATGTTGTTTTCCGGCCACGTTCTTGAAAACGAATCAGAAATCAGAATCATACTAAGGAATAAAAAATCGTAACACGAGAATCTCATTAAGAAATCGAAACCCGAAAATATTATTAACAAGCACGTTAAACATTGACCCTTGGAGCCAAAACACAAACTAATTACAATGTAGCCCGGAGTAAAATTGGCTGGTATTTTTAAAGTTATAAAATAATAACCAAAATGTCTTTCTCGAGAGATTGTATTTCAGTAATTGTGGTGCCCGTAAACGAACTAAACTCAATTACGAGAAAAACATCTCTTGGATGAATTCTGCTTGAAGCTATCCAATAAAAAATCAAGTCGTTTTAAAAACTCGCACAGAAAAATACTGTCATAGATACTCGTACAATAAACTACCACTTAAAACAAGTTAGATAATGTACGCGGGTGAATCGATACAAAATTTAAATAAAAATAAAAAAAATTAATACCTCTACCCTCAGCAGTGTGTCAACTACAGCAGATATAATACGTGTTGTTTTGTTATATTCTGAAATGTTAAAAACTAAATATCGCGTGGTTATGAAGTTTCTTTCAAAAGTCTGACGCAAATTAGGCGACGTTTAGAGGTTTTTCATAATTTTAGCTGTAACATTGCCTGATCATGCAATGGACGTGACTGGCGTAGTATCTGTCCATACACGCTCTTACTCGTTCAGGCCGGAAACATTTGAACCTTAATAGTATATTAAATTTACGATCCATCTCGGCCATCAATAATTTTAACAAAATTAGGTAAAAATTCTTAGTGCGTGTGAATAAATAAATGCGAGATGACTACCTCCGTGGCCTAGTTGGTAAGACGCCTGTCTTCGACCACCTACAGCATATAGCATGGAATTGCTGGTTCAGCCAGATTCAGACAAATAATATTAGAGGATGATTTTCAATTAAGGTTTAATCAAAGTCTTTCTGGTTGGCTGGAAGAGATTGCCATATGGCAATAAATTCGCATGATTATACTATATCGTCGTTGTTGCTGGAGTTCGTTAGTTGAGGATCCCCTCGTCATTCCAACGTCAATTAAGTTGCAAAGATAATCTGTACCGATGAATTTTGTTTCTTACTTCTTTTATTTTCTTTAAGTGAGTGAGATGTTGCACGCCTGCAAACTCACCAGCCACACCTCTGTACTGGATCCAATGGCACACTGAAGTGAGACGATTGGAGAACTGGCATGTTTTTCCCATTTTTTTAAAGAATAGATATGACTGAAGTTACAGCTTTCCTTATACTAATGAATACTAGGCAGAAAAAAATGCTTGTGTCATTCGAGGAGAGTAACACAACGCGTGGTTCAAACCGACGACCTTCCGCAAGGCCCTGTCCAGTGCGTTACCACGCAACCATGTAGCTCATAAATTGTACTGTTTACAACGGAAGTGTTATACAAATGTAACAAGAAAGATATAAATACTGAAATACCAACATAATTTATGTCATTTGCAGCTAAAAATAAATACAAATAAACTCCTGCATAGAGAAAAAAAACCTTGTTTAAAAAATATAAAATGATATTATGTATGACATAATAATGTTCATTGCGTACTTTATTAACACATTTCATATACTCGTACTTTATTAAGACATTTCATACACATATACTTGTATACTTCATTAAGACATTTCATATACTTGTATACTTCCATAATACATTTCATATATTATGTAATATACGTCATTAATATATTTCATATGATTGTCTACTTCATTAACACATTTCATACACATATACTTGTATACCTCATTAATACATTTCATATATTATGTAATATACTTCATTAATATATTTCATAAACTTGTATACTTCATTAAGACATTTCATACACATATACTTGTATACTTCATTATGACATTTCATTTACTTGTATACTTCATTAACACATTTCAAATATTATGTAATAATATACTTCATTAATATATTTCATATACTTGTCTGCTTCATTAACACATTTTATACACATATACTTGTATATTTCATTAGAACATTTCATATACTTTTATACTTCATTGACACATTTCATATAATATGTAATACTTTATTAACATACTCGTATTTCAATGAACACGATATCGTGACATATATTCTTCCTTATTTACATATTAAAAATTGATTTTGTATGAAAAAAAATATATTTGCAATATTATAAATTAAATCATTCATTAAGAAATAAATCAATAAAAAATTTAATAAAATAGAATTTTTGTGATTATTCATTTTATGTTTTTGTTGAATATTTTGAAAACTTAAATTCATTTTATTTAATTATGTAACATAACGTACATAGATGTTTTGTGTTTTACCAATATCTTGCTTATAATGATTTTTGTTTCATTATTTTAATCTTTTAGTTATTGGATGATACGAATGTTTTATCACGCTATCCATGGTATTTTTTATGTTATTATATTTTTAATATTTGTAATTTTAATATTCCTTAATAGTATTTTAGTACTAACTTTGATGTACGTGAGCGAAACGTGGACGTGGAAAAAGATTGATGCGTACATTGAGAAGAATACATGTAAGGACAATATATGACAGAATACGGAATGTAGTGACAAGAGATGAATGTGAACTTAAGGCTGATGTGTTAATTAAGATTAAGAAAATCACGCTGAGATGAGATGGTTTTAGACACGTGGAACGAAAGAATAAAGAAAGACTATGCGAAGGAAACATTGTATGAAAGGGTGTATGGATGTAGAAGAAGCCTAGGATATGTGGACAGATAGGATAATCGGGTGATTTGTCCTCTCTACCTATCCCGACAAGGAAATAACTTGATGGTTTGTTTGTATGTTTATTTGTTATTATAATATAAATAAATATCTGTTATTTTTCTTCATAAAATAAATAATACAATGGATTATCCAGAAATTTCAATAATAACAAATGTTCACATCAATTGTCATTGGGTATGCAAAACAATAGCTTGCGAATTCCAATTAATTGGTCCATTTGTGTGTAACTACGACCCAACAGGCATATTATTCGTACCTCTCCATCTAGTCGACATCCTATTCCGTGTATTTCAAACGGAAAATTCAAAATCAAAGGCATATTAAATGGCAACCCGACAAATTTTTAGGATATACCCTCAAATGGAATTTGCATTTCTCTTTTAGTAAAAACTTCGCTTGAAAATTCCATGGACATAGTAAAATTTCCACAATTCCACGGAACAGATGGTGCCAAATAAAATGTGGACGATATTATTGGCCGAAGCGCAATTAAAATTTTTACATAAAATGTGATTTTTATTTGATTTTCGGGATATCTCAGTAATGAGCCGGAACGGCAAGCCTTTTTGCTGGAATTAAAATATTCAATTTAATAAAAGTTATGATCATCATTTATTTTTTTATGATACTTGCTTTAAAAATAATAATAAAGGTATGTATTTAATACATGCTTGTCTTCCGATCCGGGTGTAACGGGTACAAATCCCGTTGGTACCCAGATTTTTAAAAAGTGTTTCAATCTAATTTTCACGGCAGGCTAGATTAACACATTTCTAATTGGTTGGAAAAAAATGCCCTGTTTATACTTTATATAACGAAAGAGTAATGAAGTAAAATACAAAAATGTTACATTGAAACGTAGGCGCATTTAAAGTGATCTTTGATTATCAGAAGAGGTGCATGGTCGCGCGGTAACGCACTGGACTTCCGTACGGAAGGTCGTCGGTTCGAACCCCGCGCCGTGCTACTCTCCTCGAACGACACAGGCACTTTTTTCCGCCTAGTGTTCGATAGCATAAGGATACCTATGACTTCGGTCATATCTATTTATTTTTTTTAAATAAAAAAATATATAATTTAGATATAAAACAAAACACAGAATTTTCAACCAATTGGCGTTATAAGAGTTTTTCAAAGCGTTTCTTTAGCAAAAAAAGATTAATCAATTAATGTAAACAATATTTTAAACAAAATAACCCTTTGAGTGATCTTTGATCAATAAATAAATCAAGGTAGATGTAAAATACTGTTTTCAATCAATTGGCGTTATAAGAGTATTGCAAGGTGTTCATTTAGTAGAACATAAATCAATCAATGTGAACGATCTTATAAAAAAAGAGCCCTTGGAATGATCTTTGGTCTCTAAATGGTACCAAAACTAATCGAATGTAAACGTAAAAAGATAGTAACATTTTTCAATTAATTGGCTTTGTAGCGTAATCCAAAGCGTTTCAATCGTAGAAGATTTAAAAAATGTTAAGTATCTTACATGTAAACGAAGAAACCCTTGGAGTGGTCTTTACATATTCGTACATATTATCACGCCGTTTCCCTATCGAAGTAGGTAGAGAAGATAGAATGCTAATATTAACTATCTCGAAACATCTCTTTCGCCTCCTCTATATCCGTACAAATTCTCAAACAACTCGTATATGTACAATTTATTTGACTTTTGATATTTCCTTCTTTAAAAAAATGATTCTCTTCATCCAGCCATACCTTGCTTGATCTGAAGGTCTACCATGTCTTTCACTAACATTTTCATTGTATATTTATTTCTTTAGTCTTTTTTTATTCATTCTATCTACATGGTCAAACCATCTCAGAGTGTCATCTGCATTTTATTTAATACATCAGTTTTAAACTCAGGTTCATCCCTACTCCCCTCATTTTGTGTATTTTTCATATATTGTCACTCCATATATTCTTCTCAGTAATCAGTCGGTCAATAGGTAGCATTAAATAAATAAATAATTTTAAACATACTATACTCTTAATTGTCAATCAATTGGCATTTGTAGCATATTCCAAAGTATTTCAATAGTAGAAAAAAATGTACTTTCTCAAACAATTTTCGAACAGTCGTCTTCTATCCTTTTCGAATTATTCTGGCAGAAAATATCTTTCAGCTGTTGATCCTGGATTTTGACATCCTGATCTTCTTTGGGTTAATGTGAATCTGATGGCTTGTATCCACGTCATCATTTTATAAAGGTGTCAATGCAAAGTCTCACATTTATAAAGGTGTCAATGCAAAGTCTCACATTTAAACCGCTGATAAAATCTTGAAGGCTTACGACTGATTCATATTTTGCACATCCGCAATTAGATGCAATTTTGTATAATTAATTTGTTTTGTAATTATCCAAACGGAGACAGATATATTGTATACTCATAAAACATTCTTTCAGTAATACCTCGCTTTACGCTACATCTTTAAACGGTACCTCACTGTAACGTAATTCATGGTGGAAGAGCATTTTTTTCGCGCCAATCTTGGCCGTATTTCCTTCAATTCGTATTTCAAACAGTCCAATAATATCGTATAATAGGCTCCCGTTATTGTCTTATCCTTTTTCAAGTAGTCAATCATGATTATTTCTTGCGAATCTCAAAAAAACATTGTCTACTATCTTCCCAGTCGACAAAACGGTCTACACCTTCTTCAGCGTACTTTTATCGGTCGATGTCCATTGTTTTAACTGATGTTTTGACTCTGGCATATAGTGGTAGATCCAAGTTTTGTTCACAGACAAATGGAACCAAAAAATCCATCGGGTTACGGATTCAAAATCACCAAATACTGCGTTATTGATCGACAGTCAAATGCTGCTTTTTCGTATTCTATTTTTCGTGTAGGATATTGAGCACTCGTTCAATTGAGATACCCACAGTTTCAGCAATCTCGCGCATAGACGAGTATACCCGGCGGTCTTACATTACGAGTCCATGGATTTTTTCAATGACTTCCTCCGTAGTGGAAGTGTTGTCCGAATTCGAATCGCGCTCCGTGGTGTCCAAAGCGCGATTCATCTTCAGTGTATATACGACCACGTTTAAACTTATTTATCGAGAAATAAACAGTCTTCAACGCAGGTACAGGATCTATTGATTCCTAATTTCAACTTCCAATCCATAGATTCCTAATCTCTTCTAATCCTTATCTCTTCTAATAGGGCATGGAGATCGTAATGGAGAATATTATGTAAGAGGGAGTCTTTATCCAATTGCGCATCCGTACAAAACCATACCATATCACTTTTTGGTAACGTAAGTAGAGTGAATCTACATATATTTGTGAATTTTTCGTACTTAACCCTTATCCTTCAGTTATTTTTTTTTTACTTCCGTTATTTGATTAATCTTATTCTTCGTTAATATTTATCTATTTCAGATTTACATATTTATTTTGTTATTCTTACACAACTCACTATCTCAATGTGGTCCCTCAAGTTTTTTTTTTATTTAAATTTAAATATAATGCTCGAAGGGATAACTACTTGCATTTAAAGTGATCCGTTATCCTGTCAATCATCGTTTACACTAACATTTTTATACGATATATTTTTCACAATGTACGTATTTCTACCGAATATTGTATGATTTTAGCACACTTTTTTTAATGTCCATGCTTTGCTACCATACAATAAAATAAGTTATATCCCGCTTTTACGCACATCCATTTTGGAAGTTTAACGATTGTTTTAATAAAATACAAAATAAAATAAATGAACTTTAAATAAAAACCTTTTAAATTCCAGTCGAGAGAAAGCTGATACTATATTTTTTGGAGTTAAGATCGTAAACGGCAATTAGGTATCAGAAGTCACGACTTTCGAAGGACACGAGTATCGAGTGAGTACTATAATTTAATGATACTGCATTCCAAATAGCAGCAGACACTTGGAGACCAAAACACTTAAGGGATGTACGTTCCTAGAGTCTACAACCTTGCGACTTAAGAGCTGGTACAAAGAGTAATCAATAATGTAATAGAATCTAAGCCTTAAGGAGACATCATTACTTCGGTCTAATCAAATACTGTTGGGACAATATGCTTAAGTAATAAGGAGATTTAAACTTCTGGGGTACTAACACACCAATTAGAGTTTTTGGAATTATCGAGAGTTATCAAGCAGTATTTCAAAACAAATTATAAAGTCAAGAGCGCATTTTTATTTGTAAAATTTAACTACTTATTGAACGGAATCGACCGATGGGTAAAATTCAACTATTTATTGAACGGAATCAGCCGATGGGTAAAAGTCAACTGTTTATTGAACGGAATCGACCGATGGGTAAAATTTAACTGTTTATTGAACGGAATCAGCCGATGGGTAAAATTCAACTGCTTATTAAACGGAATCGGCCGATGGGTAAAAAGTTAATGGAATGGTATATTTTATTATTATTTAAAAGTACAATATTATTTGGTTTTATTTATTAATATATTTAAATATTTAATTCTACACAATATAAATGACCTATACTAGCTGTCTCACTATGCTCATGGCCTATTCTGAGACAGTTGTGCAAATTACTCGTAATGATAAATGGAATAAAGTGATTAGGAATGAATGTGAACTTAAGGCCGATATGTTGTATAAGATAAAAAAGAGCAGTCTGAGATAGCTTGGCCATGTAAATAGAATGAATGAAGAAAGACTTTCAAAACAAATATATAGTGCAGATCTAAGTGAAAGGCGTGGTAGATGAAGAACAAAGAATGTATGGTTGGATCAAGTAAGTAGTGAAGGAAACGTAGAAAGTCAGAGGAATCATGGGAGTTGTATGAAAAGGAATATGGATATAAAAGATGTGTATTGGACTAAAAAGTCTGCCGTTATGTTATCTCTACCTACCCAGATAAAGAAACAACTTGACGGAGTATATGTATATCATAGCCCATTGATAATCAGACAATTAGAAAAAATAAAATTGACATTATTCTGACCACAGTAAGGAAACACACCAGTCTTAACGTCACATTCATCCCTCATCACCCCATTCCGTATTCTTCCATGCATGGTCATCTAATGTGTTTTTCCAAGTGCACGCGTTTCTACAACATTTTTTTTTTTCCACGTAAACGTTTCACTTCCTACATCAAAGTTGATACCAAAAAATACTGTGGTGAACTTGGCAGCACAGGGTGTGGGCTAATAAACATCTGATATCCTCGCAGCCGGGCTCGACCTATATTGGTGGGGTGTATCTCGGGGGATGCTATGTGATGACTGGTGACCTTTTGATAGATTCTCTTTTAAATATAGTTTCTGTTATTTATCTTGAGATATGTACATTTGTGCGATTTTAGAATGCATTTATATATCTGTGGCGTTATGGCAGAAGTTGATATGTCCGTTTTTTTTGTCATTTTGTGTTTATTCTCCCAATTTATAGAAAATATTTCTCAGCATGTTGTGGCAAAACTTTGTGTGTCAGTCATTATCCAAACAAAAGATATATCGTTTGGAAAAACTTAAAAAATGCTTATTTGTACTGATATTTTAACAGCTTATTCAAGTTAATATTGCTTCTCCTGTAAACTAAGGTAAAACGGACATATCAATTTCTGCCATAACGCCACAGATATGTACATACTATGTTGCTATTAATAAACCTATATTTATTTATTTATTTTGATACTGTCTAGTTCGAGTTCACGTGTATATTTTTTAGGATTCCATTGACTTTGTTTCCTATCGCTATATCCCTCATAACTCATCACCTAAAAAATACTACCTAGATAGCAGTATTTTCAACTTGCTTTAATATTTAATTACTCGCTCACAAATCACATTTCCTTTTTCTTTCCCTCTTTTCTATCACCGTGACTTTGGATGTCATGCTAAAATATCATGGAAGAAACAACAAGTCAAGCATTTTGAGTTATGTACTGTAACACAACGATTTTTTCCCATTACTATACAACACGTCGTGATTAAATGATAAATTATAAATGATAATGTTACTTCGGTCATCGCCGCTGTCCTTGACATGTCACCTGTCAAACGTGACGCTGCCAATCGAGCTGTGACAACCTAAGTATGCCAAGTGCCGCTACCGTCCGTCTCTCGAGGACTGCCTCACTGAGGAAGAAATGTAACTGGGACACGGTGTTGACTGATAGGCTTAATTTTATGTATCGTTAAATACAAAATAATTTTGTTTAAGTATTTAAATAATCTGTTGTTATTTATTGGCCTTGTTAAATACATGTCATTTTTTTCGATGGTAAGGTCATGAATTAGAACAATATTTATTGATTACAATGCTAAACAAATATTATTTAAATACCAATAGTAATCATTCTTTATAAATGTTGAGGTGCTAAATTTAAAATGACATTAACTTTTGCCGATTAACTTGTTTCCATGTTATATTATATAAGAAAACGTAACTGAAGCAACCAACGAAACGTCAATATTGTATAATATGTCTTATATGTATTATAACTTTAAACGTTAGGGCGCTGTTTCAAGAGATATAAGGTTGTACAGTACCCGGCGGTAAGTAATACACATCGGGCAAAGAAAGAGACTGTCGGCCATAATCGGTTAACTTTGGCTTTGTAGAGCGTCGTCTCTGTCATTCATACACGTGTTCCGTCACGTCATTGCGTACCGAACTGTTCCGTCAGCGCATCGTGCGACAGAGACTACGCTCTACAAAGCCATGTGTATTACTTACCGTTGGGTACTGTACTGCGTGAGACGCTTAAAAACATTAACGCATAGCCCAACCAGGAGCAAACAACAGCAGTTAGAGACGAATGATGAGAACTGTTGCTAGTTATCAAGGATCTATTAGGAAAAAAATACGAAGACAAGCTGAACGTACTACAACACCTTTCCCTATATGCAACAAGATATGACTATCACAAATCGGCTTACGTAGTCATATCCGATAGCACCAACACAATGTACCTTAACCCCCCCTCCCCCCCCCCCCCTTTGTATTATGCCTTCTGTTAGACTCGTCATGGATAAATCACATTAATTTATTTATTAGATTTTTAGCAATTTGTGTACTCCTGAAGCTGTGAACAGTATGCCATCATATTATTACAATCATGAATCGAAAAATCTACGAAGGTCTCTTAGTATTTTGTCTACCCTTGGTAAGTTTTCTGCGGTTTTCTTACCAAATATATTTTTTTAAATATACGCAGGTATGTGAAAAATGATTTTTTTCTTCTGCAAACCGGATCTTTTTTTACTATTTTTTTCATCCAACTGGTCCAAAAGGTCACAATAATAATCAGAGTTGATTGTCTTACCAGTTTGGAGATAATCTATCAATAAAATTCCTTTTGCATCCCAAAAAACTGACGCTAACATCTTCTTGGCCGATTTCTGGACACGAACTCGCTTCGGAGCCAAAGTGCCTGGTTCACACCAGTCCTTAGCCTCTTGTTTTGATTCAGGATCATGGTGGTAGACCCAAGTCTCATCCATAGTGATGAATTGACGCAGAAAACCCTTTTTATCCTTTCGAAATTGCTCCAAATGTTACTCAGAAAGTCGCATTCGAACGTGTTTTTGTTGCATTGTTAGCAAATGCGGCACCCATTGTGCACACAGTTTTTTGAAACCCAAAACTTCGGCCAAAATATGCCATGTTGTTCCATGTGAGATGCCTATGGTGTCAGCTATCACATCCACAGTCGATCGATGATCTTCCAAAACCATATCCTGTATTTTCGCTATGATTTCTGGTGTTGATGCACTTTTTGGACGTCCTGAGCGTGGATCGTCTTCAACGCTTGTACGGCCACGCTTAAACTCCAAAGCCCATCGGTGAACGGTTGGAAATGAAGGAGAAGACTCCTTTAATACTTTCACCATCTTTGCATGGATCTCAGTAGCCGATTAACCTTCCAAAACAAAGAATTTAAACACTGCACGATAATCGGATTTTTCCATTGTTAAAAAATACACTGACACGTCAACTTCAAATGGCTTTTAAACAAAGAATGAATTGACAGATCGAAATGAAATTTTGAGTACGTTCTTATGAAAGATGAAATATTAAAATGGCGTAGAAATTTTGGTTTTTCTACTGCTCCATAGATGTCGCTTTCAAAACTTATTGACTAACCTATTATGTGTCAATTGATATTAAACAATTTATTTCCTTTATTATTGAGCATAATCTAACAAACCCTCTTTCTTCCTGAAAGATCTGTCTGAAAGACTCGACCCTTAAAGAAGAACACATTTTTGAATAAAATATTATATTCTCTTTCAATCAACCAATTTTGGGTTCAAACTTATTACGGTGTCAATGACCATATCTTAAATTACGGTGTCAATGACCATGTCCTAAATTCAGTAAATGTATTGAATATTTGAGAAAAAGTTATAAAAGATAAATCTTTAAAAAATTTGTACATGGAAACATAAGCACTCTTTTTGTGGTAAGTTGCCATTTAATGGCGCCAGAAAAATAAACAAATGTAAATGTGGAATACATAACATCTTCCGAACAACCATTAAGATGTTAAAGAAACCTTAAGTGATAACCAAAATGAAAGTCTTTTTAAAAAACGGATGATCGAACACGTAACTCTCAGTTGAACTAAACCGCGGAGATCTGACTTATACATCAATCTTAAGTTCACATTCATTCCTAATCAATTCATTCCGTATTCTATTATACGTGTATTTTTTCAGTGCATTCCGTATTCTATTATATAGTACATGTATTTTTTTCATTGTAAGCCTCATGTATTTTTTCAGTGCACGAATTTTTACAGCATTTAATTGGATATTTTCCATGATTCAGGTTTAAAGTTTCGATTAAACATATTTTTTTTATGTTTCGATTTAACGTATATTATATTCAAGTAAACTACATTTAAAAATTATAGTAAATAAGTTTTACACTACTGTATTAAAAACAAGTTAATTCAGAATATTGATTACATAATAATTAAATTTAATAAAACCAGTGGTTATATAATACTTGACAGTAAATCCAATACGTTTACCATAATTTATAAAATGGTGTAGTCAGACGACCTCCGTGGCCAAGTAGTACATAAGCATGTCTTTCAATTAAATGTTTTGGGTTCGATTCTCAATAGTACCCAAAAAATAAATAAAAAAGGCCTACTAACAAAACTTCTGCTAATATTGTTGCCTTTTCACGTACGGCAGTTTTGTTAGCACGTATGATTATGAACTGTGAGTTACATGATTATTCCAGTGGTTCTAAGTCTAGTGTCTAGATGATTAATGGAACCAAATATGATGTTGTGTCTCAGTCACGGTCTTCAACTGTGCGCTTCAATAATTCATATATTTTGAAGGAAACCATGCAGCGAATGAAAAAGTATAATACCGATTGAATAGCATGCTACTATGTCGTTGTCGTTGCTAGGTCTCGTAGTTGAGAATTATCTTTAAGTAAGTGAGCCACTGCACACCAGTAAACTCACTGGCCACACCGCTGTACTAGATCCGATGGCACACCGAAATGAGACAATCGGACCACAATGGCATGTTTTTTTTCATATTTTCTTTCTGTAAGAATAAATATGACCGAAGTCACAGGTATCCTTAAGCCCACGAATACTAGGCAGAAAAAAATCGAGGGGAATATGGTTCATTGTCATTCGAGGGGAATATGATTCGAACTGGTTACCATCCGTACTGAAGTCCAGAACGTTTCTAAGTGACCGTTTTTTTTAATTTTCGATGTAATAAGATAGATACTGTGGGGAAATGTATTTATGTTTAGTATGCACAGGTTTAAAAGTAATAAAATAATATATGTTTGATTTAATAACTTGTTTTCCACAGTTCCGGATTATTCATTAGCCTTTTGTTATCCGACCTTCCCGCCATCCCGTTTAGGTCGGATAATCCAGTATCTACTGTATATGCAAAGTTATCAAGTTCCGTTATACAAAATATTCCATAGAAGCCTTTACAAACCGGAACATTTAAAATGTGGGTTAGGTTACTTTTGCACATAGCCTTCGTCTTCTTCAATTGTTTCTCTTTAATATTATTTATATATAAAACCTGTTGAATGAAATAAGAAAAGTTTAGGAACACGTTTCTTTTAATCACTATAAATAGATGTTTTATGTATTGTTATGTTCGATTCTAAGTATTAAATCTGTTTCGCACATCCATCAGCTGTTCTTAGAATTATTAACGACCGCTTCGGGGATTTCCCTCTTTCGATTTATTTGTATGTATAAAATAAATAAGCAAATATTTATCAAATAATATATTTATTTTTTGCACGTATATCTTAGGGATAAGTACAGCGAAAAATTATTAGTTTACTCTTCCAGGCGTTACCAACTAAGTATTAAAGTAACTTGGTAAAAAAAAAAGATTTGATGAATTTGTTTTGGACGTATATTCTTAGGTGACGAAAAAGTGGAAAAATATATCGAACGGTGAATAGTAACAAGGAAAAAAGATAATTGGGCACTAAAATACATATATTGTATTAAAATTTTGTTTATACAGTACAATCGGATGTGTGTATTGCCATGTAGAAATATCATTCAACCAACCAACCAGAAAAATGTTAACGAGGCCTTAAGTGAAAACCAGACTCAATGCCTTTTTTTTTAAATTGGATTCTGAAGAAATCGAAGACGCAACCCACGGGCTGGGAAACAGGCTTTTTACCCACTAAGTCACGGAGGTCGTGTAATCGAAATAATGTCTAGATCTACTAACATTTTGGTTCACTGCAGAGTATTAGTGACAACATTTATGGATGGTAGTGAAACGTGAACATAGAAAATTAATTAAAGGAGCCGAGTAAATGCAGTGGAAATTCGTGCACTGAGTAGAATTTTGGGGTGTCGATGTATGACCAAGTGAACGAAATTTTTAATGAAACAAAATTAAAGTGAGAGAAGCAAAAGGAACTGTATGACAAGATGTATGGATGTGGATAAGGCGAAGAAAGCATCTCGTGATTAGAATTATTGGCGTTCTGTTCTCTCTACCTATCCTAATGGGGAAATGGCGTGATGGTATGCTTATATGTGTGTATATTTCAGAAATAACCGAAACAGTGGAACACTTTCATCCTACCAACTAGGCCATGGAGGTCAAAATAATATTTGCGCTAAAGTGATATATCAAAGGTTGTTCATTTATATTAATAACGAATATTTTTTTGATTTTTTATATATAGAAAATGAAATATTTCATAATTATCAATTTCAATTGAATTATATAATTTTTCATTTTTTATTAACGAATTTGTTTTCATTGTAATTTGTTTTATCAAACACTGCTTATTCAACTTTTTGTAACGGTATAACCCTACCGGTTTCAAGGCTTTCACCTCATCATCAGGGGAGCACAAACAAGACCTTGTGGAGCACAAACAAGATCATCAGCGGTACAAAAACAAGTCTTGTTTGTGGTCCTCTGATGATGAGGTGAAAGCCTTGAAACCGGTAGGGGTATACCATTACAAAAAGTGGAATAAAACAAATTACAATGTACTCGTATTTAAACCTCCACAATGTCAATGCCTTAAATATAAATAAAATTATTTGTTTTGAATTTTAATTTTGTATAAAAGCTGCGACCGTTTAAAATCACTAAATAAAAAGCGATTGCATATTGAATAAGTTTTGGCAGTTGTGTAACCATTTGTATTTTTCGTCGAAAATTTCACAATTAGACTCGCAGCCGTATATTGCGAATCCTTTGGTTATTTAGTTAATTTGCCTTGTTTCTTTTAACCGAGAACTGAATGGAAAATTTTAAATGAGAGGAAGCCAAAAATAACATTTCGTTTTTAATGGAAACTAAACGAAAATAAATGGAAACAAAACAAGTTTGGAAACATCGTCACAAAACACAGGAATATATATATATCCTTATTGGTTATTTAATTTATAGAACAAAAATCGACATGGTAATTTATACCCCAGCAGGAGATGTGAAGGGATGTGATCTGACCAACGATAGATCATCAAGATTATAAAACAAGGAAGAGAAAAGGAAAAGGAAAGCGATAAGGAAGGGTGGAAAAGCGTATCCACTAATTTTACTTAAGGTGATTAAAGCTTGATAGCATTGACTAGGGGAAGGGTGGAAAAGAAGTGCGCAGAAAACCAGTATTTATGAATATATCATTTTATTAGAAAACAAACAGGGTCTTGAGTATATTTTATACATTATAAATATATTAATCTAGACCAGATAAGACTTCATACAAGATGATATATAATAAAAACAAACTGAAACGTGAAACAATGAAAAAAAACTATAAATCAAGATATATATGAAATAGTCGGAAAAATTCTAAATAATAATATAAGAGCAATTTATAAAACGCTGTTTAGAGAGCGAACTCTGTTCAACGGTGTTCTAACTCAGGATTCAAACCCACTATTATTGACAGATTTAAAATATTACTAAATAAATATATACTTATATGCACATATAAGTTGAGAGAAAAGATTGGAAGGTAGTGACTGCGACCGTTGGATTAGGTAGAAAAATGCATGTAATAAATCCATCAGGGTTACTGTGCACAACAAAAGTATAAAACTATACATAATTATTTTAAATATTAGAATTAAAACAGTAAATTTTTACTTATCTAACGAATACAAGACGGCTGTTTTTTAATAAAATATGTTATGAATTGAAGAAAGCTGCTGAGACCGGTATGGGTTTTACTGACTTTTAGGCAGATAAACAGATTATTTCTAAAAATCATTTAAAATTATGAAAAATTCAGTGGGATTGATGAAGAAAACCCCGAGGTATTTTTTAAGGCTGCCTCTTGTTGGAGACGAAACGATACGTGTAATGAGTTCAAATCTTTAAAAAGTTCAACTTTTTAAATAAATATGTGTTTTATTATCTTAAAAAATGTGTTTGAATTTTTTTTTTTTTTTTACTATGAATTGACTTCATTAAGAAGCAGTGAAAGCGTTACTTTCCAACAAAGGACAATTATTAAACTTGCTCCAAAGCTATTAACGGCCTATGAAACTTAAATTTATAATTGAATTATTGCTATTTCTCTCTTCTTGAGGTAGAAAATGAAATTCTAGTATTTTATCTTACCAAGTCTTGGAGCTTTAAAGATGTATAAAGTTTCGAATTTGATCCCTAGTAAAAGAAGTGCACATATTTCTAAAATGACCTTAAATATTAAATTAGTCTTCGAGCTCCTACTAGATAAATAAATACAAAAAAAAAATTTACGTATCAATAACTTTCATAATAATTAGGTTTTAATAGATTAGAGCAAACTAAGAATTTTGCTATAGTATTTTCACAAATAAATATAATAATTATGATAGATATCGAAAGGTGCCTAGCAATTGAAAAACTAAGAGGGCACTAAAATTAATTAAATGATTATAAGTGGAGGTGATCTTAACCCTTCCTGTCCGGTGATGTGTAACTAGTACACATTGATTCTAAAAACTTTAATGTCTCTATAAATATAATAAATACTGGGTTCATATTTTAGGTATTCATCCGTAATACATTTACGCATTGAATGAAAAATTAACATTAATAATAATTAGCACTTATCGGCCACATTAGAGACATTTTGTGAAAATCGGGAATAAATTCACCAATACAATCAAACGTGTGCCAGTGTGTGACGTACTATATACATTCTAAAAAAACCGCTATGGGTAAAAAGCGACACTATTCACGTCTCACGTTCACTATACTTATACACTATATGGGAACACAAAAAATAGAATCTCAGTTCACTCGCTTCTCTCTTTTTAGTAGCCAGCCGGCTTTCGTTCGAAGCGGTCGCTTTGTCCATTTTGTAAACGTAATCCGATGTTTTTTTTCATGTTTTCAGCAATTAAATTTCAATTATTATGACTTTTGTCTTCAAATTTAATTAATTTAAGCGATTGACTATGAATATTCTTATTTTTCCGAATTTAAATCGCTCATTATTATATATGTATTGATGTGTATTGAATACACATCACCAGAACGGGCAGATTTTTTTAGCACAGGAAAGGAACGGTTAAGGCTCTGTATTGAGTAAGATGAGAAAGAACACTCACAAGAGAGAGGATCGGAACATTCAGGGCGAATGAATAAAGAAAGATTAATAAAACAAATATTAAGTGCAAATGTGGCTTGATAGACTAGGTAGTGAATCCGACATACTGCCCTTTTAATACTCATAGAAATGTTTTTTTTTCAAATAAATAAACTGAGGAGTTAATTCGTTTATTTCATTCATTTTTCCAAGTTAATTTATAAGCATCGTCGTTTGAAAGTAGGGAAAATAACTGGATAATTTTAATCCGAATATATAGTATGTTTTATATGTATAGTTTAACTATGAAAATAAGGAAATTTTATTAACACGATCTAGTTCTTAAAATTTTATACATTTTAATCCTGTCAGATTTTTTGGATAACAATTACGAGTATGTGAGTTATATGTAATTTATGTGAGCTCGTGAGTGTGGTTCTCTTCTTGTTGTTTTAATTTTGGTTGTTTTTGTATTTGTGTTTCTGTGTATTTTTTTTTGTTTTAATTTTTATTCTTATGATTGTGTGCAGTATATTGTGGGATGAATATTTTTGGTATTTCTGGAGTGATAATGTGTGGAGTTGAATTTCGCAAGATGTTTCCAGTTGTAGTTGAGTGTCACTGTTTGTCAGGTTGATGAGAGCGTGCAACGGGGTTTTGTTTTTATGTAATCAAAAATCGGAAAGAAGTATCGATCTATTTTTTCATGCTAAATATCCTCAGTGAGATACAGGCAAAAGCCTAGTTTACTGGGGATATGACAAATGAAAGGCAACAAACCCAGATCCATTAAAATTATATGTCCAAATCAAATTACATGTTGTTTTTTCTCAAATTGTGTATATTTCTTGTCATGTGTAATAATAAATAAATAAATAAATAAATTACACTCTTTTGCCACATTTTGTTAATCTTTAGATTTTAAACCTATAAAAAATTAAATGTCTTTGAAAATAATGTTAATTGAAGCAAAACCTGGCAGTGTAACCTGGAAGTCGAGAAGGAATAAAAAAAGTCATAAATGCGATCTAAATCAGTGCATTGTTGTAAATATTTAGTGTGTCGATGTATAAAAGAATAAGAAATATAGTTGTTAAGGAGAAAAAACAACACACATGCGGTTTGGACAAATCAAACAAATATGTAACAGCAGACTGACTAAACAAAGCGTGTTGAGTCTTGGTTTCTACTGCCGATAATAATAATCATATATGTTTTGGGAACAAATTAATAAATATATAATCCATCCAGCGGAATACTTGTTCCCTAACATAACCTAACCATGACAAGGCAATTATTAAGAGGAATCGAAGGATATGTGAACTTTAGATCCGAATCTAAGTATTTCAAAACAATTTGTTTATATGAGTAGTGGAAATCAAATTTGACTAACTCCATCGAATGTCATACTGGAAAACTCTATGTTTTGCCATAACAACTTATTTAAGGAATATTTTTCTGTCATAAAAGGTTATATTCATTATTTAATCATAATTTACGATAGCATTGACTATTAAAATATATTGAATCATCAAAATATATATATATATCATATGAATGTATTGTGAAAATGCAACTTCCTCGTTGAAAGAAAACAATATAAACGCACAAAAAATAATTGCAAACATGTAGAATAATGTCCAAGTCTAAACCTACTTACAAAAATACTGTGAACACATGAATTTAAAAAATTAAAATAATCTTTGAATTTGTAATTTGTTTCATCAAACACTGTTTATTCCACTTTTTGGAACGGTATAACCCTACAGGTTTCAAGGTTTTCACCTCATCTTTAGGGCAGCACAAACAAGTCTTCTTTGTGCTCCCCTGAAAATGGGGTGAATGCCTTGAAACCGGTAGGGTTATACCGTTACAAAAAGTGGAATAAACAGTGTTTGATAAAACAAATTACAATGTATTTAAACCTCCACAATGTGAATGCCTTAACTATAAATAATATAATCTTTGAATTGTATTATATTTTAGTTGTATACATTATAATGCTACGGACTTATTGCCACATGGCAATATCTTTCAATCAAGCAGAATGGTGTTAAAAAACTTTCAGTGAATACCAAAAATACATTTTCGTTGTACAAATTACAATCTGGCAGTTTAATCGCTTTATGCCAATCTCTTTCAACTAATCAGGAAGATGTTATAGAGACCGAAAGTGAAATCAGACTTTGAAAAAAATGGACATCAATAAAAATCGAGCCGGCAACCCCCGGACTGGAAGACAACAGTCTTATCAAAGAGGCCAAAAAGGTTGTAAGAATGCAACCTTTTAAAAAAATACCGTCAAGACAAGAATCGAACTCGCGACCCGAAAACAAGCGTTTTACTAACTAAGGCACAGGGCTTGTAAGTACTTCAATTCAGTCAAATAAAAAGTTGAACATACAGAAAGAAACAATTTTATTTAAAAGAATAAATTTAATTAACATAATGTACAACTAACTGCGCGTGTAAAGAAAACAAAAAGGATACAACCGTAACATAGATAGGTGAGCAATTGTAAATCGATAAAAAAATTAAAATGTATTTTCAAATAAATATGACATACATGAATAAGCACTAGAATGTATGTGTAATATGACATACCCAAATAAGCACTAGTTAAAAAAAAACAACCCGTAACACGGAATGCACAATTGTAATTCAATAAAAAAGTGTTTTTTTTAATGAATATGTTATGACATACCCGAATGAGCACTAATGTTTGTGTGTAATATGACATACCAAAATAAGTTCTAGTAAAGAAATATACAACCATAACACACAGTGAGTAATTGTAATTCGATAATTTTTTTTAAACGTGTTCATGAATGAAAATGACATACCCGAATAAACACTAGTATATGTACTCATATGTATTATGATACACTCAAATTAAAGTTCTTGTAAATAAATATACAACCGTAACAAAGTGTGCGAAATTAAATTTGATAAAAAAATATTTTAAATTAATATGACATACCGGAATAAGCACTAGGCTATGTATGTAATATGACATACATAAATATGTTCTAGTAAATAAATATCATATAAAACCGTAACACACAGTGAGTAATTTTTATTCGGCAAAAAAAATGTAAATGTGTTTATAAATGTAAATAACATACCCGAATAAGCACTAGTATATGTACTCATTTATATTATGATATACTCAAATTAGAGTTCTAGTAAAGAAATATATAACCGTAACACAGAGTGTGCAATTAAATTCGATAAAAAAAATGTATTTTAAAATTAATATGACATGCCGGAATAAGCACTAGGATATGTATGTAATATGACATACATAAATATGTTCTAGTAAATAAATATCATATACAACCGTAACACACAGTGAGCAATTTTAATTCGACAAAAAAATGTAAATGTGTTCATAAATGTAAATAACATACCCGAATAAGCACTAGTATATGTACTCATATATATTATGATATACTCAAATTAGAGTTCTAGTAAAGAAATATATAACCGTAACACAGAGTGTGCAATTAAATTCGATAAAAAAATGTATTTTAAAATTAATATGACATGCCGGAATAAGCACTAGGATATGTACTATATGTACTATGCCATACATAAATAAGTTCTAGTAAAGAAATATACAACCGTAACACGGAGTGAGCAAATTGAATTCAATAAAAAAAATGTATTTACAAATTAATATGACATGCCGGAATAAGCACAAGTATGTGTATGGTAATATGACATACATAAATAAGTTCTGATAAAGAAATATACAACCGTAACACGGAGTGAGCAAATTGAATTCAATAAAAAAAATGTATTTACAAATTAATATGACATGCCGGAATAAGCACAAGTATTGTATATGTATGGTAATATGACATACATAAATAAGTTCTAGTAAAGAAATATACAACCGTAACACGGAGTGAGCAAATTGAATTCAATAAAAAAATGTATTTACAAATTAATATGACATGCCGGAATAAGCAGAAATATATGTATGGTAATATGACATACATAAATAAGTTCTAGTAAAGAAATATACAACCGTAACACACAGTGAGTAATTGTAATTTGATATAAATTTAAAAAAATGTTTTTATAAATGAAAATGACAAACCCGAATAAGCCCTAGTATAATATTTATATTTATAGTATATGACATATCTAAATAAGTTTTAGTAAAGAAAAATCTACCGTAACACAGAATGAGCGTAATGTAAGTCGATAAAAATAAAATATTTATTAATGAATATGACATACCCGAATAAGCACTAATGTATTTATGACCGTTGTTACTCGGTGGATGGATACAAAGAAAGTGACACTCCATATTGTTTTTAGTTTTTATATACACATATTCAGACTGCATTACTAAGCCGGCGAACACTGATAATCATTATCTCTGAGAATTGAATCAGTCGCGGTATAAGTAGACACGAAACAGAAAGAAATTAGACTAGGTACAATAAAAACTAGTTCAACATCGGATATGGAAATTGAATATAATGGTTGAATAATATATTCTTTCAATGCCGATATTTTCCACATAGCCTGTCGAACTATAAAAGTAGGCTGATTAAAGAGTTAGTGAAGTATTGAATTTGTACTATAGCATTATTTTCGCATTAATGTCAAATTAAATTGATGAGATATGGACTCGAACTGGAGGCGGCCCAGTAACGTGTGATCAACTGTGTAAACTGCGATTTTTATATACTTTCGTAATCATTTTGTCTCGTGAGAATACACAAATTTGGATGAAATGCTATTAAAAAGGTTAGTTATGTTTTGGAAATATACTCGTTTAACTCCTTTATAATAATTATAATAAAAAAGATAATTTATAAAGCGCCCTTCAGACGGCAACCTCTCTTTAAGAGCGCTCTTACTCGGGACTTGAACCCAATATTATTGACAAATTAAAAATATTACAGAAAGGTAGTGGCTGCGGTTATTAAATTAGATACTTCTCCGCACTAAAAGATCTTCATTTAAATTATAATAGTGTGCGTACTCTTCATATACAATCATAATTTTTGATAAGACTAGAACCTTTCATAGGGCCTCATAATCAACAAAGTCATAAGCTTTCTTTAAAAAAACAAATAGTGGATATTATTTGTCAATTCTTAAAAAAATATTTATAATACCTGTCTATGATGAAGAAAGTAATGAGAGAATAACGTCAATATTCCCTAAAGTTATGTTTCATCTAATACAATTTTTCCGCAAAGGAACATTTGGCAAAAATCATAAAAGCTTTAAATTCTAGATGGCGAATGTGGCTTCAGCGAGGAAAAATTGGATGATATATTCTTTGAATGCTCATTAAATGATGCGTATCTGACCTTTTATGAAGATTTATTTCTGATGAATAACCTTAAGCCAACCAATGTGAGAACACTCTTTACAAACTTAACTCCCTAAGTTTGTAGAATGTGAAGAAAATATAAAGAACACCCCAATTTAGGTAAATAGCCATTAAAAATAATAATTGCGAATACTTTAAAATAATCTGATACATGTAACAGGAGGGACAAGAATTATGTTACTTAAATACAATACAATATAGATAGTACACACTTCTCTATGTGAGACTTGGGTTCCCTATAGAAGGCACATTCGAAGCCTTAAAATGTTACACCAACATTTCCTTCGTCGTATTTTTTAAATCCACTGGAATGATCATATCACAAATGTCTCGGTCTTGCAACGCTTCTACTGTAAACTTACAGATGACATGGTTTTGAAGGCAAAATTGCAGTGGACAAGACATGCGATCATAGGCTCCCAAAACGCGTCTTGTGCGGGAAGTAGTGGGCAAGGGAAGGGTTTGTGGACAGAGAAAGCGCTATGAGGACAGTCTACGAGAGTCGCTGACTTTGTGCGGAATGCCTGAAGACTGGGAGCGGAGGGCTCAGGACCGTGGAAGATGGAGATCCATCTGTTCTCGGGCTGATGGCGTATCAACGGCTAGACGTTTGAAAAACACTCAACATGCTGCGAACATTCGTTAGCTTTGCCAGGCGACAGGAGCAGGATCCACATATCTTTGATATCTGTAGGAGGGAGTGCGTATCTAGGATCGGGCTGTTTTCCCACAGAAGATTACATGATTGACGTGGAAGAACAGCTTTAGATTGACTTTAGAGTGGCGAGGGGTTCCTTGACTACGAGACCCATCAACGACGAGTACAACAGAACGCTTGCCTCACATTTGTGATACCATCTCTGCAAGTGTTGGCAGAGGTATTGTAAATATTTTATTTATATATGACAGTTTGACATTAACCCGAGGAAGCTAAAATTAAGAATTGCCTTAGGGTGGGACTATCTACACTAGTTTGTTTTCTACACTATTCTGGAATGATATTTTCTATTCATGCAAAAGGATACTAAGGTGTTTTTTATCTCATTTAGAGCAATATAAAGGAGCCTAATAAATGCTGTAGAAATGCGTTCACTCGGAAGAATACTCGTATATTGGGAGAATATGTTTGACAGAATATGAACTTACAGTTGATGTGTCGAGTAAGATAAAGAAGAGCACTGGGATGGTTTGGACATTTAGAGCAAATGAATGAAGGAAGACTAACAATATAAGTATATAGCGGAACTGCGAAAAATGCATGGGGGGTACTTTGTATAACAGAATACGGAATAAAGTGATTAGGAATTAATGTGAACTTAAGGCTGATGTATTAAGTAAATTCAAGAAGAACACTCTAATATTGTAATTTGTTTTATCAAACACTGTTTATTCCACTTTTTGTAACAGTATAGCCCTACCGGTTTCAAGGCTTTCCCCTCATCATCAGGGGAGCACAACTTGTTTGTGCTGATGAGGTGAAAGCCTTGAAATCGGCATGGTTATACCGTTAAACAAAAAGTGGAATAAATGTAGAATTATTGAACGAGGAAAGACTAACATAACAAATTACAGCGCAAAGGCGTGGTAGACGAAGACCAAGGAAGGTAAGGTTGGATCAAGTGAACATCGTTCGAATTGTTTGTGAAAGTGTAATGATGTAGAAGATGTGAATAATGTGTGTCGCGATAGGAAAGTCTGGCCCTCTGTCCTCAATATCTTCCCCAACATAGTAATGACGTGATGGTATGCATGTAGAGCTGTGTCATATTTTTAGTTGAAATCGTTAAATTTAAAAAAAAAATCTCTAAAAATAATCTTGATTCTGCATAGATAAGTTGTATAAAAAAGCGTTTAAGGGCTATGCTTGGAATAAAAGTAGGACACAGAAAGAGAAAAGAATATCCTCATAGCGAAATTAACGCAGTGGAAAGAATGACCTGGTTGAAGTGTAAATAGGCGGGTCTTAACTTATAAAGTATTACTCGTAAGTCAATGATAGATGAACCATGCGTGTGGTGGAGCGTAGGCCACAAATCACCAAAGGATCACGATGACTTGTTCGGACAAGATGGATGGGTAATGTTAAGGAGATTAGTGGAGGTCAGATGATGAATGAGGCACTGACAATGGAGAAGAATAGGGGAGGTTTTTCTTATGCAGAGGGACTGATAAAACTAAAATTATGGTGATCTTTAAAGTTCAGAAAACTCTCTTCTTGGTTTATTTATATCATGGGTGTCATTTCAGGAGGATTTGCAAAATATATAACACTAAAGAAGTCACGTATGTATTGGGTGTTAACATAAGTTATGTCCGTTTTTTTTTTTCAAATGAAGAGAACAAGAGGACACAACAACAAAAAAATTGTCAATAATGTATTCTCCTTCATTATTTTACAAAAAAATAGTGAATAATGTATTCCCCTTCATTATTTTCAACTTTTTGCCAACGTTCTACAAGTTTTTCAATGCCTGTGCGATAAAAACCATCCGGTCTTGACTCGAGGAATTCGTCCAACCATGTCCGTAATTCGACGTCATTATTGAAGGAAAAACCACCGCCGAGCTGCCCTTTCATTCATAGCATCTTCACCGTACACTTCGCAAATATTGCGAGCAGCTTTGGCAGCTTTATTCCCTCGATTGAACGCGAACAGAAGGAAGTGTCGAAAATGCTTACTTTCGTCTACTTGACATTCCATTTTGAAAGCTTGTAATCAAATAAAATAATATATGTAACGTAAAAGGAAACACAATATCTTGTAGAGCATAAAATTTTATTTCGAATGACGTATAACTTTTACCATTTCGTTTTACTTTTGCTGCTAATTTTTAAATTAATTAACACCATATGTATCACATCACATCACGTCATTCACAAAAAATCAAAAATTCTCAATAACTTTTTTGTTTACAAAGTTGTACGTATTTCGATCAGATTTTTAAGTGTCAAAAAATAACAAATGATTCCACCGTGGAACCTTAAATTCGAACTCTTACAATTTATCAGTAAACTAATAAATGGTAATTCAAGATATTAATAAACATCAACACTTGCAGTTAAACAAAAAAACGTTGTTTTTTTTATAACTTAGAAAATATCGTGGTGTTATGGGTTGGCACAGCTTTCTGAAGAGGAAGAAGTCGTGGATTCAGCGGCATAACTTTGCACAAAGTGTAAGCAAGTACTAAATTTATAATCCGGACTAAATACTTCATACTAATTTCTAACCTCAAAATTTCGTGATTTGTATTCAGAGTCCTACTTCATGAGTTTTGCACTAAGTGACATAAGGATACCGCGTGATTCATTTATTTAAGATTTTGTTACTTCAGCAACATCATTCATTCTCAGTGCTAGAGTTTCTACTTCCTACCCCGAGGGTCTCTTCATGAGGAGGATTCTCGTGATGCAAGGTCGAAACACGTGTTGTGAGAATAAACATAATCAGTGGAATAACAAAGTAATTTATAGTTAAATATTTTTCTAACGTTCAAAAGCTACAGTATTCTAAAAAACCTCAGTACTAGTTCCGTTGTTTCAGATGTCAAGTAGTGTATACCTTTATTTTCATGTACGAAGTGTGAGCGATAGCAAAAACAATAGACATCGGTTAAAATTTTGAGTAAAAATTAACCAACAGGTCGTGACAAATTCAAGAAAAAGCTTTCTAAAACATAACTTTGCATTCCTGTACTCGAAGACAAATATCCCCCTACCTTTCGCTACGCCACTGCGTGAGGACGAATCTCACCTATAGAAATATTTATCAAAACGTCATTTGGATTCCCGGCATTTGGCGAAATATTTTTTCCTTGTTAATAAAAATGTTTTCCTCATAAACTCGGACATGTATTACGGGAAAAAATAATTCGTATTAGAATTGATTTATCCATGCTGAAGGGCTGGGCTTGATTAGTCGATAGCAAATAGACTCTTCGATCGATTTACGCGATAGGTAAGTTTTGAGCAAATTCGCGCAAATTAATGTAGAAAACATATTTAAAATTAATATATACGTTCTAGATATTGAAATACGTTATTTATTGTGCTTAATAATGTAATTTCACCTTCATGGCTTCTCGAACAATTCCAGTTTCTTTCAGGGCGTTCTTTTCGATAAGGCGATAAGAATTTCTTTTTATACCGACACATCTCCCCACATTTTGCATATCTTTATTTGCAGTTCTCTCGGCGTGACTGTAGAACGAACTTCCAAGATTTATCAGATGCGCACCATCTTTATGTATGTTAAAGAGATAATTAAAATATATAACATCACTACGAATATTATTTCATCTTAATTTTCCTTTGTTTCCATTCCTTATCTTTGAACAAATTCCTTCCCTATGGTTCGACTAGTTCTACCATTATTGATAAAAATAAGTTTTTTTTAACTTAAATTTAAACGAATATTTTTTGTAAACTCAATTATGGATTTAAACAGTTTAATGTATTCAAGAGGACCTAGTCGGTTGGAAGAAATTGCTGTATACCAATAAGCCCATGCCACATGGCAATAAAACTCGCCAGGTTAAAAAAAAGCCCACCAGATTTATTATGTTTGACCAGGTATACAAAAGAATGAAAATGGGAAAATAAAGAAATTAATAAATGTACATCATATTGTCAAGATAGATTATTTTACTTTTTTAATCTTCAATAATTAAAAAAATATACCTCTTTAATTTTCAATAATTAAAAAATCTACCTCTTTAATCTTCAATAATTAAAAAATCTACCTCCGAAATGTTTAACCGTGTAAACAAAAAAATTAAATAAATAGATTCGTTGTAATTTGTTTTATCAAACACTGTTTATTCCACTTTTTGTAACTGTATAACCCTACCGGTTTCAAGGCTTTCACTTCATCATCAGAGAAGCACAAACAAGACTGTGTTTGATAAAACAAATCACAATGTCTTTTAACCTTCACAATGTTAATGCCTTAACTCTAAACAATATAAATAAATTCGCTTGAATTGAGGCACGGAAATCATAGAAAAGTCGAAGAAAGGTACCACAAATGCTCTTAAATCGAAATCTCTTTTATAAAATTCTAATGCATAAAATGTAAGTAGAAGATGTGGGAGAAGGTGGCCCAGGAAAGTATAGTTGGATCAAGTGATTCATATTTGAATGAAAAAATGTAAAAAGAAAAAGACATCGTAGGATTTGTGAGATGGTGTTTGGATTCAGACAGACAGTTCCTTCTTCGTCACCACGTGACGTTGCGCTCATAAAAAAAATAAAGAAGATTTCGATCTCCTAGTGTAGATCGCGCTGGATGGAGACTTATTTAGTCTCCCATAACATCATGGGTGAGATCGAACTTAACTGAACTGGTGTACGGATTTAGAGGAGGTGAACAATGTGTGCCGCGGTGGGAAAACTGTTGCTCTATCCTATCTGCCTACCACGACATGTAAACGGCGTATTAGTACGTATTTATGTAAATGTCTATTTTGATGCAATTAGCCGTACTAATTGCATCTTTTGATTAGATACAATAAATTCTTTTAATATAAAAGAAAAAATATTTTTTTAAATCGTTCATGTTTCACATAAAATTTGGCTTGTCACCGAAATAGCACGTTCCAGGATCCAGGCTGGTAGAATGAGGTACCTTAGGGGAGTTGCACAGGTGGTGCTAATGGACTGAGTTAATAATAGTAATTTCAAGGAGTCACTTGGGGCAGAACCTCTGTTACTCCTTGTTGAGATGTCGCAAATTAGTTAGCTAAGGCACATCATCGTGCAAAGCTGAAACAGATCATTTAAGATTTTTTTAATATCTACAATACAATATTATTTTTACTTTTCATAATGAATCATTTGTTTTACTATCCACAATATATATTTTTACTATCCAAAATACAAAAATTGATTTACTATCCACAATACAATATTTGTTTTACTATCCACAATACAACATTTTATTAACTATCTACAATACGACGACCTCTGTGGCCTGGTTGGTAAGATGCAGTCTCCCTATCCGTAAGTTGCGGGTTCAAATTCTGCAGAAACTAAGATTTTTTAAAAAGGATTCCAGTCTGGTTTTCACTTAAGCCCTTTTTAACTATCTGGTTGGCTGGAAGATAATGCTACATGGCAATAAACCCGCCAGATTATACTGTATACAACGAAAGCGTAACACGATACTTTTTTTTAAAGAAGTGGTGTGACCGAATTCATAGGTATCCTTAATACCCTCGAACAATGGGCGAAAAAGTGCCCGTGTCGTTCGAGGGGAATAGCACAGCGCGGGGTTCGAACCAACGGCCTTCCGCACAGAAGTTCAGCGCGTTACCACGCGGCCATGCTCCTCATTGATAATGTACAATACTTTTTTTAACCATACACAATACATTTTTTTACTATCCAAAATGCAATAATTTGTTTACTATCCACAAATCAACTCCACAGTATATTTTGTTGACTTTCCACAATACAACATATTGTTGACTATCAAAAATACACCATTTTGTTGACTATCCAAAAAACAATATTTTGTTGACTATCCACAATACAACATTTATAATTTACCTAATTTTAATAGAAAAACGAACATATAGTACAATTACATAAGAACGCGAAAAAACTCCATTTTGAGGATAATGAGAATCACTTCACTATGCAAGGCCTTTGACGAGGTCTCATTTCGTTATCACAAATTACATATATTTGTCCTAAATACTCCAACACGCATCTGAAACATATACACTTTGCATGCACATACTTAAATCTCAATCTCAAGATGTTACACTTTTTTTTTATCTATTCATTTATTTACACCTGAACCAGGTTAATCCCAAGCACATCAAATAACAAGATTGTTTTAATGATAACATAATAACAGGAACAATGTTACTCACACTTCATTGTGAAGTGGCTTAATTATACCTAGAAAGCTTGTTAATGAGTTCAATCCTCAATTTATCCACCGATATATGTAATATATCGATATCACAAAAAAAACATTCAACAAGGTGATTCCGTGTACGAGTGGTCATACTTTTAACAGCTCAGTTCATGAATACGGCACCGAAAACAGTCTTATTTCACGTTGACGTTAATAATTGTCCGGTACATTAAACAAAAGCTGGTCAATCAACAAGCGGTTTGCTAGTTTTCCTGTTAGCATTTTGTATACGTATAAACAGGCACGTAGATCTCTTTAAACGTTTAAGAAGTAATACTCCAACGTAACCATTAAAAATGTGGGATAGAGCCATGGGTGAAATCCATACTCTTCTCTATATAGGGGTCGCAGAAATCTGTGTTGAACTCGCTCTACTATCAAGGAATTCTGGATCTTTCTCGAGTTTCATAATAACAATAACAGAAAACAAACGAGTTTTCAATATGGTAAGAAAGACAGTTTATCTAGTAACAATATTCATAGGTGCTAGACATGTGCTAGTGTTGTTGCCTCTTTAATTGTTAGGCAGTATTACCAACACGTGTGATGACGAACCGCAAGCTCCATGCCTTCTCAAGTAGTTCTAAGCCCGAAGGCTCGATTAATGTAACCGAAGACAATATTGTCTCCCGGCTGCTCTTTTCAATTTGTCTTAATCGCCAATTCGAATAACTATTAACTTATAGGTTCTTCACCAGACTATAATACTGCCGTCATAAGCAAAAACGCAGTTAACGGGAAAAAATCAGAAATTTAACTAAGTATGAGGCAATATTTCATATCAAATTCTGAACCAAAATCCATAAAAAAAATACAGAAAATCATTTATTTTAACACAAAAATCGACATAATGTATTTTTTAATGTTACAAAATACTAGGTTTTTCTAAGCAAAAAAACAATAAAATGTGATTCATAAGCAAAAAGACAGCAAGTGCCTATGCGTTTGCTGCGTTTTTGCTTATGAATCACATTTTGCTGCTTTTTTGTTTATGAATCACGACATTTTTAAGCAGCAATGAAAAACATAAAAGTGCAGTTTTCTCAAAACTCAACTTTTGCCATTAGCTGCGTTTTTGCTTATGAGGGCAGAATACGCTGCCTCTAATATTTGGGCAATATTCGTAATAATAACGTAGGATGATAAATTCAATTAAGAAAAACCGCCGGACTTAAAAGTGTCCCCTTAAAGACCCACCCTCTTTTAAGGCCAACATTTTATAAAACTATGTTGATGTACAAAATTGTAGAAAAATGTTTTATTGTATAAAATTTATTTCTGCAAAACAAATTTATTGAAATGGTATCAATGAAACTTATATAGGCTTTTTTAAAGAAAACAATTTACCCATTGATATATTATATTTAGTTATTTACCGCCGATTTTGAAAATTACTAACTTTTTACAAAACGCAATCAAAATTCAGTGCGAGTGAATACAGAAATACAATATTCCACTATGAAATACATAAATATCAAAACACTAACATGATTCATACAATTTACTGTCAAAAAGAATACTACGTACGAGTAAGTACATAGCACAAAAAGCCCTGGGCTGTTGTTTGCGGAAGTATACTTATGTTTTTAATATACATAAGTATTTTCAAAGTGACAGGACATAAGAGATTAAAGTAAATCGTGGTATTGTATTTAAGCCTATTTCAAGTTTACCTGATAACAATGAATAGACAACTTAAGCAATAATCACGTATAGTATGAATACAATGTATATATTTTAAACAACACTTTAAAATGAATATTTTTATATGCATTATAAATAAATGTAAATTTAACATTTTTTTATAAAAAACTGTCAAATAAAAATCATACAATTACTTTATAATGCAGATATGATAAGTATTCTAGAAATTTAAATCAACCGGTCGTTTTACTCATGGGCAAACTTAAACATTTCCTTAATAAATTACCCCCAATCTTCTGCAGCACAAAAACTTCCCCAGCCACCTCCACAACTCGTATCCAACGCCGCTCAACCCCATTTGCAATATCATATATGTTTTCGTATTTCATCCACCCAAATATGACCATATTTTTACTCATTAGTGTCACCGCACGATGAGCCCTTTCGAAAGTTCCATATTGGTAAATTTGTAAAGTTGCGCTCATAATATTTAAACAATCAAAATCGAAAAATATTATTGAATATAGTATATATATCGTGCTACATTTTATCACAGATAGATTTTTTAATAAATAAGTTACATATAACGGAAATCGTTTTTTCTTTCTCATCGACACATCGAACTGCAATAAACATGTAATTATTATAAAAAAAGGCGTACTTGACGCATTGTAGTGACGACTGAAAACCTTAACTTTGGAAAAAACCATTAAAAATGCGCTCATGGTAATATAATATATAATAGGAATGTCATCATTGCACTGTAATGTCACACGCCGCATGCCACTCCGATTGAACGTCATTAATATCAGTTCAGAACGACAATGTGCCGGCATTGCTATCGTATATGGAGCACTTAATTTGTTTATCAATTAATTGTAGCTTAATACGTAATGCTCGCCTGCATTTTATTTCATTTATATTTATTTTTAACTGATTACAGGAACAATTACAGGAAATTTGTAATTGAATACAGATTAAAAAAGACGCTCTTCGTGGTCTAGTTGATAAAGGTCTGTCTTCCAGGCCGGGGGCGCAGGTTTGACTCCCGTTGATCCATCCATCCTGTCCAATTCCTCTCCATCCACCCCAACACTCCGCTTTGAAGCGGTTGTTAAGAGTCGTTCAGTTGCGTATTTCACATAGTCAGTACAGCGCACTGAGGTTCTTCCTCTTGTGCGTCGTTCTTCCACGTTTTCAGTAACCATAAGTATCTTCAAACTGTCTCCTTGACCACGAAATAGCGTGTTCGAAGGATCGAAAGACTCGTCATAGGACTATTGTCCATAATCTGTCGGAGGCATTAGTTCACCTTGACATCCATGGAATTCGTGATATCCTTCTCCAGCAACACATTTCAAAAACATCTATTCTACGTCTCTCACTTGCTCTTAATCTGTCGGAGGCATTAGTTCACCTTGACATCCATGGAATTCGTGATATCCTTCTCCAGCAACACATTTCAAATACATCTATTCTACGTCTCTCACTTGCTCTTAATCTGTCGGAGGCATTAGTTCACCTTGACATCCATGGAGTTCGTGATATCCTTCTCCAGCAACACATTTCAAATACATCTATTCTACGTCTCTCACTTGTTCTTAAAGCCACGTATCTGCGTCATACATATGTAAATATTGCGAAGAAAAGATACTTAAATAGACGCATTTTCGTCTTGGTGGTGATTGTTCTGCTTTTCCACATATTTTCCAGCTTTGACGTCGTATTCTTTGTCATACGAGTTCTTTTTTTCCCTTCAGCTTCGCATTGTCCATTGTTGTCAATACTGGAGCCTAAGTAAACCGCTTCCAGATCACGATTCACGCTATTTAGAGGCAATTTGTTACTGCGGTCTTATCAACAACTTAGTTTTCGATCTATTTATTTCCAGGTCAAGTAACTTGATATCTTGTTCCTCCTTTCCAAAGCAAAGGTTCCAGTCTGATTTTCACTTAAGGTTTGTTTAATACTTGTTTAACTTGTTTATAGTTGATTAAAAGAAAATGCCATATGGCAATAAACCCGCCAGATTGAACTACTTACAACGATAGTAAAATATAAAACAGATCATTTTAAGCAATACTAACGATTAAAATTGCAATTACCAAAGTTTATCTCATCATACCTCAGTCTCAGTTAACAGGCTGATGAAAAATTATAGGTAAAATGGAAGTATGGAATAATTATTCAGTCATAAAGCTGTCACTTCTGCAACCATTCTCCTAAACCCTAGAAATGTATCCTCACCAGAATAAACTACCATATTGTACTAACGGCTCATTCTCACTACCAGGTTAAAGATTATCGTGTTATTCCTGAATGTAGCTACTCGTTCTCCGAACAAGGATTGTCTTCAAAGGGAACGAGAGGAAATGATTTAATCAACTCTTTCTAGAGTCTTAGGTGAATCCTTAAATGCATTCAAGATTTAATTCATAAGCACGAGATCGAATATATTCGATATACCCTTTTAACTCTTCTATCATCAAAAAATTATCACCCATACTTGGCATTTACTTTTTTTTCACTCTTTTATATCGCCATCACTTTGGATTTTGCAGCATTGATTTTAAGAAGTCGTAATGCGAGAAATACCTGTATTTCACTTTCCTTCTGTACGAAGAATATAATGGCATTAATTAAGATTCGCAATGGACTATAATGTAAATTTTTAAGTCGCGATAGGGATAAATAGTTATACACGTACCCTAGAATTTTATTAGAATTCCAAGTATTGCAGCGGAAATGATAACACTAGAATCGACCTGGGTATAGATTCTCTTTAATGTTTTACGCAGAGGCCTCGTTAAAGTTTTCATTTAGCATATAACACAGCGGATATAAGGTCTGAATAAGAAATTATTCATGTATGCTATCTGGAAGTCTACTAAATGACTCGATTGACTTTTGTTAAGATTATAAATAAATGAAGGGTAAAGGAAAAACATTCATCTAAAAGATGGGGTGCTTTGATGATGTTGTTGATTAAGGTGATGATTTATGTTATTACGTTAACGGCCTTAGTCTTACAGGTTAGCATTCCCATTAAGCAAGCGGGCACCCCAGCTTCAATTCCTGGCAGATTCACTTGCGGACAGGTTTTACTTTTAGACCATTTTACATCTAAATTGATGTTTTTTTTCTGTAGCTTATGTTGGATGTTGACATAAGTTGTGTCCGTTTTTTTCAAATGAAGAGAACAAGAGGACACAAAAAAAAAGAATTCCAACAAATTAGTCAATAATGTATTCACCTTCGTTATTTTACAACAAATTAGTCAATAATGTATTCTTCTTCATTATATGCAACTTCGTGCCAACGTTCAACAAGTTTTTCAATTCCTGTGCAATAAAAACTACCCGGTCTTGACTCGAGGAATTCGTCCAACCATGTCCGCAATTCGACATCATTATTGAAGGAAACGCCGCGCAAATTGTTCGAAGGCGACCGGAAAAAGTGCAACCGACGGCGCAAGGTTTGGAGAATATGGAGGGTGCGGCAGGATTTCCCAACCAAGCGTTTGAATGGCATTTTTCGTAATGTTGGCAATATGAGGGCGGGCGTTATCGTGTTGCAGATTAACGCCATATTGCCGATCCGGCCTTTTTTGTTGAATTGCAGTGTTGAGCCGCTGCATTTGCAGAATGTATAGCTCCGCGTTGACTGTCTGATTGCGTTCAAGTATCTCGTAGTAGATGACGCCTTGCCAATCCCACCAGATGCAAATCATCGTCTTGCGCGGATGCAAACCTTGTTTCGCTATGGGCGCTGCTTGTTGACCATAACTCACCCATTCTTTCCGTTTCTTCATATTCACATAAAGGCTCCATTTTTCATCACCAGTAATGATGCGGTAAAGGCCATGCGTAGCTCGATGACGCGCGAGCAAACCAGCAGAAATTGTCGAAAGTTAATTTTGGTTATTTTCACTCAAAACGTGTGGAACCCAAGCGCCGAACTTCTGGACTTTTCCCGTTGATTTAAGATGGCGGTATACAGTCATGTGACTACAATTCATCTGCTCAGCCAATTCTATGGTGGTTTGAAGGGGATCTTCATGAATAATATGGTTTTAGCGGTCCTCATCGAAGTCCACTGGTCGTCCGGAACGCTCCATGTCTTTCAGGTCGAAATTATCACCTTTGAAACGCAAAAACCATCGACGAGCTGTCATTTTATTCATAGCATCTTCACGGTACACTTCGTAAATATCGCGAGCAGCTTTGGCAGCTTTATTCGCTCGATTGAACCCGATCAGAAGGAGGTGTTGAAAATGCTCACTTTCGTCTACTTGACATTCCATTTTGAAGGCTTGTAATCAAATCAAATAATATATGTAACGTAAAAGCAAACACAATATCTTGTAGAGCAGAAATTTTTCTTTCGAATGACGTAGAAGCTTTACCATTTTGTTTAACTTTTGGTGCTGATTTTTAAATTTGACTAAAAAATGGACACAACTTATGTTAACACCTAATATATTACAGGGTGGGGCAAACGTCACGACGGCTCTGAAATTTTAGTAACTTAATTTTTAATACTTTTTCTTTAAAGGTTTTAAAAAGAAAACCTTGGAGCTGAATCATAATAAAATACACGACCGAACAAGGAACACAAATTGTAAAAGTTTACTACCAAAACCAAAGATCAATAACTCTGACCCAACGAGCATATCAGCACCATAATGGCGTGAGAGATTCTCAAAGCGAATCAATATAATAATTAGACGTTTGATTGGTCGCTTTGAGGAACAAGATTCAGTAAGCGACCTTATACGATCAGACAGACAGCGCTCGGTTAGGAACGAACCCACAGTTGAGCGTGTAAGGGAGAGTGTTGCAGAATACCGGAGCACCACATCAACTAGAAGGCGGTTTGGATAAGCTGGAGTCTCTCGGACGTCACTGCGGCGTATTCTGGAAACCTTGAACATAATTCCGCATAAAACCCAGTTGGTGTAACTGCTGAAGCCACCAGATTACCGGTAACATCATCTGAAATATTGAAACTCCTTCGTGACTTTTGGTCCACCTTGTACTTATTACAAATTCTTCAAGCGCTTTTGAACAACACAAAAATAGCGATATGAAAAGTTTTGTCTAACGACAGGCTGTAGCAAATTAAACCTGCCGATTGTCATAGAAATTAAATCTCCTTAACATCAAATAATTTGGTTTGATATGTTAAGACTGTGTTTGCTGAAGTGCCACAGCTTACACTTAATAAATCAATAAACGTACAGACGTCTTCCATCCTCAGGATTGCTAACATTATACTCGATCAAGAGACATAGCCTATCGTATCCATTATACATTATATAATTTAATGTTTAATATTTGTTTCTCTCTTGCTTGTACCTTACTGAAATATCATCAGTATAAAAATTGTGTGTGCGTAGTAACTTAACGCTGTTTCCTTGACAGAAATTCGTAGGTTCATATCCCACCTGCAGGAATAGTAAAATTGTATCAACATCTCCAGGCGCGACATTTTGCGCAATATTATATTTGATATGAGTCATACAATTTCGATGTATTGTTATTTTTTTTTATTTCACTCGGGTTAAATATTGTTAGGCCTTAAGTTTGACAATATAAGAAAACAATAAAGAAAAAAATACAAACTAATTCGTTATTGTCATTCCAAAATTTTTACAATACATCTGCGGAAATATTGGAAAAAATACATTTTATTTAAGTTAAAGAAAAGTTTAAATGGGTCTATAAAATGTCTATACTGATTTCCGGTCCTATACAGCCTAATAATTGATGAATTATATGAATAGTTGGTTGCTTGATGACTACAATATAACATTTTAAGTTGTCGCATGGGCCTGGGAGTTTGATAAAAATGCGTGTATATGACACGAACGAAATTTCACTAAGGCCAAAAAAGTACGTCTTATCAAATCCGCGGTATTTCTTATTTATGTATTTATTGTTTCATATATAAACGGTACAATTTACCTTATTACAATAATAATAAGCCAGTAGTGAGTGTTCAATACGTTAAAAACAGACAGAATACATATTTTTAAAAAAAGTTACAAACAATTACACTAAAAACAATTCCAATCATCTTCTATGAAGTTGAGATTGTAACTCTTAAGATGTGCCCTGAAGACGATTGCTCTCAGTACCCTAGACAGAATGACGAACTATTGAGTCAATATTATCAAATATATATAAATCACTCAACGTAACAGTGAAACGAACTTCCAAGAGTTATCAAATTTGCACCATCTTAATCATGTTCAAGAGAGAATCGAAGAAATATTACATTAGTCAGAATAATTAGCCCTTTATCTTTATTTTCCTTTTTGTTATCCAAAAATTAATTTCTTTCCTCTAGTCCTACCTATATTATTTAGAGATTTGCAATTTTTTACTTGAATTAAGAAAAAAAAATGTACAATCTGTTATTAAATAAAACAATTTTAAATATCCACAATAAGCTGGTTGGTTGAAAAAATTGCTGTTTAGTAATAAGCCCGCCAAATGTACCATGTGTGCACAAAATAAATAAAAAAATAATGGAACACTTAAATGTAAAATAATCTACAAAATAAACTTAAAATAAAGTGATATGTTTGTTTCAATTTACAAAAGCCTTGTCAAACTGTTTGACAATGATTTTGTCAAGCGAAACAGATCTGCCATATTAAATTTAAGTTTATTGTGTAGATTTTTCTATATTAAATTGTTCAATTAATCTATTTATTGCAACTTAAAAAATATTGAACTACAAAAGGAAGACCATTCCACATTTGATGATAGCCTTAATAAGGCTTACATGTCATTATTATCCATTACTTTAATTGACTTTATATTTTAATAGTCCACCTGTCCATATTCTGTTTTTAATTATACTGTTTCAAAATGGAGTTCTACTTTATAAATATCAAATCAATTAATCAATAATGGAATGGAACAGTTTAACCTGTCGCATAGGCCTAGGAGTTCCCTAATAGATTAATTAAACAAAACAAGCTCAAGACGATCATTATGAGAATTAACAATTGCATAGACTACCAACAAGCCCGTTAATTTCCTTATATCAAACAATCTTATCGCAACAAATGTTTTTACCTTAATTTATCGCAAAGTATGTGCAATTTGTAATTTATAAACCAATTGATAAAATATGGGAAAAATTGAGGAATTCTGCTATTTGGGTAGTATTTTCTCAGGTGAGGGAAGAGTTAAGAGGGATATCGAAAGGCGTGTAACGATAGAAAACAAATCCAATGGGGCACTAAAAGACATATACTCGAACCAAACAGTATCAAAATTTGAGGATGATAGTCTAACAATAGTACTTTGGTGCCACCTTCCTTATATGGGATTGAAACTTGGACGTGGAAAAGGCTAATAGAAGTCGAATAAATGCTATAGAAATGTGTACACTGAGAATAATATAGTGGTGACTTTGTAATTTGTTTTATCAAACACTGTTTATTCCACTTTATGTAACGGTATAACGCTACCGATTTCAAGGGTTTCACCTTATCATCATGGAGCACAAACAAGACTCAATTATGTTCGAACTGATGACTATTAATGACAGAATATGGAATGAAGTAATAAGGGAGGAATAGGAAGGGAGAAATGTGTTGAGTAAAATGAAGAAGAGCACCCTGAGAGGATTTGGGCATGTTGAACGAATGAATGAAAAAGGATAAGTAAAACAGATATATAGTATAAATGTGAGTGGAAGACGTGTGAGAGGAAGACCAAGAAAAGTATGGTTAAATCAAGTAAACAATATTCTGAAAGAAAGAAACGTAGAAAGTCTGAGAATCGTGGAAGTTGTACGAAAATGTGTATGTATGTATAAAAAAGAGGCTAAGGATGTGTGTCGATATAGTAAAGTCTTACGCTCTGTCCTCTCTGCCTACCCCGATGGGGAAATGGCGTGATAGTATGTGTGTATGTAAGACATAATAAATCAACGTTGCACTCCGTCCAATCCATGTGTGTTTTAAAAATGATTTGATTAGAAGTACTCGTAGTATAGTATTCCTCGAAAACTTGTATAAAAATAGCTGTACGAGTATTAATCAAGTACAGCTAGCTTAGCGCTGGAACACGTAATTTTCTCAGAATTTCAGTGCGTCTTTTGTCGACTTGAAATAATTTTCAACTTAATTTTTTTTCAAAGAACCTTTTTATTATTTTCCTTCTTTTTATAATATATACGTAAAACATCCTGGACTATGGTTGTTTATTTCCAATTTTTCATTTTTTTTCAGAAAACACTCCTCATTAATTAACTTTCGCCTTATATATTAAACATTAAATTAATTATGTTACTTCCGAGCAAAAGAAGAATATCGAATGATTTACTTTTTTTACATAAAATCATCAGCTCTCACTTAAATTCGGTGTTGTATTATAAATTGAAAGAGTATCACATTTTGAAAGATAAACTCGTATGTATCCTGAATTGTTATTTTTTTTAAGATGTTAATAAGTTGTCTTGTGTTTTATAATTGTTATTGTGAAATGTACTTATGATTAACATTACAACACATCATAAGTACATATTCCGTATGATTCGAAATGTGCTCAGTTAAAATATTCTTAAAAGTATATACTTCGCCTTATGTCAGTCGGCACTTCCTTATGGTATATAGTTTGGGGGGAATGCATCTTAACACAAAAACACATACTGCATGTTTCCCACAAATTTATTATAAAAATAATTAATAGACTTCCTGCCCAATATCCCACAGCGGAGCTTTTCAGGGAGTATCAAGTCCTGAAGATAACCAATTTGCATTTCAAATACATTATCTAGCACTATCATCGAGAGGAGAGGAAGATGCAGACTCAGCAGAAACACATGACACGCACGGCAACTGATCAAATGTTCACCATCCCTAGAGTTAAATCATCTTTTGCCCAAAGGCAACATGCCTATTTGACTCCCATGACATGCAATAGGGTGCCGAATTCATTAAAGGCAAAAAGAGGATAACAATTTAGGCAGTCGATCGGAGCGTAGTTGTTATTGCGACAGGAGTTTGAATACTTGGGCTTGCAAGAGGAATGACTTGTAGCAAAGGTTTGTATGAGCTCTTGAGTGTGGTGTTTTTTTTTTAATTATTATTATGTGCGGTATATTGTGGGATGAACGTTTTGGTCTGTTTGGAGGGATGAAGTGTGAGGGGTTTAATTCGAGTGATGTATACATATGTAATTGAGTCACTATTTGTCAGGTTGATGAGAATGTGCAACGAGGTTTTATATACAATAATAAAAAATCGGAAAGAAGTATCGATTTATGTTTTCATGCTATATGTCCTCAGTGAGATACAGGCAAAAGCCTTATTTACTGGGGACACGACAAATGAAAGGCAATAAACCCAGATCCATTTAAATTGTGTGTCCAAATTAAATAACCTGTTGGTTTTTCGCAAATTATGTATATTTCTTGTCATGTGTAAAATAAATAAATGTAAAGAACACTTAAGTGTCGTTAATTTTATTTATAAATAAATTAGTTAAATCCAGGGTATGATCGTTAATGTTTTATTGTTCACTGTTTTTCGGAAAACACTTTATTATTTTCCTTTTTTCCTTATACAGATAAATGTATAAAATCCCTCTATACGGTTGTTTATTATCAATCGTTCACTTTTTGTTAGAAAAACTCAACAATTATTTTCGTTCTTCCTTAATGATACGTGATAAAAAATGTTTATTTTCAATCGCTTACTTTTTGTCAGAAAAAAAAATAATTATTTTCCCTCTTCCTTAGAGATACGTGTTAAAAAATGTTTATTTTCAATCGCTTACTTTTTGTCAGAAAACAAAATAATTATTTTCCCTCTTCCTTAGAGATACGTGTTAAAAAATGTTTATTTTCAATCACTTCCTTTTTGTCAGAAAACACAATAATAATTTTCCTTCTTCCTTAGAGATTCGTGTTAAAAAATGTTTATTTTCAATCACTTCCTTTTTGTCAGAGAACACAATAATATTTTTCCTTCTCCCTTAAAAATACGTGTTAAAAATGTTTATTTACAATCGCTTCCTTTTTGTCAGAAAATACAATAATAATTTTCCTTATTCCTCAAAGATACGTGTTAAAAAATGTTAATTTTCAATCACTCACGCTTTGTCAGTAAACACAATTAATTATTTTCCTTCTTCCTTAGATACTTGTTAAAAATATTTATTTACATTCGCTCACTCTTTATTAGAAATCACTATTGATTATTTCCCTTCTTCCTTATATACGTGTTTAGATACCAGCAATACATTTGTTTATTTTTTTATTCTTGGTATTTTTTATTTATAGTGCAATATAATCACTGTATAAAATACCTAAAAGTTTTTCAGAAGTAAATAAAATTATCGCGTCTCTATTAAAAATATAAAAAATACTCACAAATCTCCGGAATTGTGCGATAAGCCGAAACTACGGGGAAACAAGCAAATGACTGGAATTGTTTGTAAGATCTACCGAACAACTAAATATAATCAAAGAGTACAACACATCATAAGTTTAATCAGTCCATATTATCGTCAACGTGTACATAAGTCGTGACCCTAAGTCATTCCATGTGATTTGAATGACATGCCCCGAGCAAAACTCACAACTCCGTTAGCCAATATTGTGCACTATACGAGTACACTTTACTTGACACAGCTTTATCTTATATCAACAAATAGGCATCATGTATAATTTTCATCATCATCATTAGCCTGGTTGATTCCCGTGTTAGATGTAAGCCTTTATTTCTCCCTAGTTCTTATCATAGGCACATTACACTCAGCCACTTTTCTAATATCATCCGACCATTTTGCTAGGGGGACTTCCCACATTTCTTTTTCCTGTTTTCTTTTTCCGATTGATTCAAATGTTGGATATAAGCCTCCTTTTCTCCCTAGTTTCTATCGTGGGCACATTACTCCCAGCCACATTTCTAATGTGATTCGTTCATTTTACTAGTCTTCCCACATTTATTTTTCCTGTCTTTGGTAGCCCACCAGCAATTTTACGATCCACTTATCATCGCTATATCTGGCAATGTGCCCTTTCCAGCTCCTTCTCTGGGTGATAACCGTTTCAGCGACATCTGGGACTTTGGTATGCTAAAGAAATATGGCGCGAAAGAAATGTCACTATGACCAAAAATATACGTCTCATAAAATCTCATGTATTCCCGATATGTTAAATAAGAGATGATGGGTCATAGTAACCTGGACAGAATATCGAACTACTAAATTAATAGTATCAGAATTAAACATAAAATATCTCGGCGTTACTGAGAAACGAACTTCCAAAAGTTATCAGAGCGCACCTTCTTCAATTGTTTTGTTTTGTATTAAATTTTTGTTGTACACAGTATAACCTGGCGAGCTTATTGCCATGTGGCAATATCTTCCAATCAACTAAGAAAACGTACCATGTTTTACCATATTCACAAAATAATATAAATATGTAAATAAAAGGAGTAAGGCTATCATGGACTGTTAACAAGAATTTTCTACTATACTTAGACCCCGTCATCACAGGTGAAGACTTAATTGAGAAACTAGTTGTACAAGGAAGAATCGATCGCACGAGAGTCAGTCTCTAATAACATGTTTTTACAGTCTGCCTAGATGCCCAGTTATCGGCTTGACAACGTCCTCCACCGTGGGAAGATAACGACCAAGCAAAGGATTTAAATTATTTCTTTGCATCAAGACGCGCCTCACCTTCCCGGTACATACAAACTATTGGACTACCTAATTCATGGGAGCTTCAGTGGCAAAGTTTGTAGCTTAAATGTTGCAATTTTTACGGCCGTCTGGATCAATCCGCAGAGCACATTCTCTGGTACTTCGATTATTATCAAGTCAGTAATTTCCGAGAGGAACTACACATAGCCTTACATCGGTTCATCTTAGGACCGATAGACTACTCCAAAATAAAGGTTCGATCTTCTAGTGTAGATCGTGCTAGATGGGGACTTATTTTATCCCACATAATAACGGGGTTACGGGATCGAACAAATAACATGTTGGACAAAACACTAACACGTCACTCACTGGAAGAATGCTCCAAAGGGGCTGAGAACAACTTAAAATGAGGATATGCATTTCGAGCAATACTGACCTGAGATAATCATCATTCAAGGGATTAATGGGAAGTGAGTTGTTATCCACTATCTACATTCTATTTTTAACGCACTGAAAAACTTATCAGAATAATAATAATTAATTGACAACTTATTTGGTGCAATCCCCATTGGTATCCATATTAAAAAAGGGGTACAAGACTGGTTTTCACTCCAGGTTTATTTAACACGTTACTGGTTGGTTGGAAGAGATTAACACACACTAATAAATCCACTAGGTTGTATTTTATACAACGAAAGTGTAATACAATACAATATAATTAAGGTACATGACCGCGCAGTAACGCTCTGGATTACTTCCATGCAGGAGGTCAATGGTTCGAACCACGCGATGTGCTTCCTACTTTCCATCCATCCCTGCATTCCGCGACTTGAAAGGCAGTTGTTAATGATAATCCAGTTGCTTCTCTTACTTGGTTAATCCAACGCATTAGGATTATTCCTTACGTGCGTCGTCCTTCCACACACCCAGTAACCACAAACCTCTCCAAACCGTCTCTTTGGCAACAAGTAATGTGCTCAAATTATCAGAGGACTCGTCATTGGCATATTGTCCACAATCTGCCGGAGGAATTAGTTCGCCATTAGTTAGTCTAGTTGTGTATCTCACTTGATCACACTGGGATTGTTCCTCTTGTGTGTCGCCTTTCCACGCTTCCACATAACCACAAACCTTTCCAAACCGTCTCCATGGCCACGAGCAATGTGCCCAAAGAATCGGAGAGCTCGTCGAACGCATATTGTCGACAATCTGTCGGTGATTTTCAGCTCTTTGAAAATGGAGGCGTTAGTTAGCCTTCTGTCCGCAGAATTCACAACATTCTTCTCCAGCACCACATTTAAAATACGCTTTTCTACGTATCTCGCTTATAAATAAATTATATGGTACTTTAGCGTGTGTCCTAGTAGGACGTGCTGATGATGTGGATGTTGACATCTCTGTATTCGCTTTAGTCGAATTCTGTGTTCCTTTTCGTTCGGGGTCATCAATTTAGCGGGATGCTTAATTTGATACGTCGTGATGATTTTGATTTGTTTGTATTTAAAATAAAATACGTCGATTCAGGAATGCGATAAAAGTGAGAGTGAATAATCGATAAATAGTAAACAGCGATGAATGGTCAAGTGAATAATAACAAGTGCCTTTATTCATCGATAAGTAGGTATATATAGAATTTCAGAACGGGACGCGTGAATGCGTCCGAGGTATATCTCGATCTCACTTCTGCGCGTGTTGAGGTGGTCGCAAGCGCTGCGGATACTACAGTGGGTAGGATATTTATTGTCGAAACGGCGAGACGGCGTGATATGTTCTCTTTCTACCTTGGAATGCGATGTAAATATTATTTGCGTGTAAACAGTGTTGACGTTTCTGGTATGTGACAATTGTACATATCCAGAGGTTGATTCATCGGTCGTTGACCCTGCATGTTAACAATATTTAGGGACGTGGGTACCCTACAGTACCATTTAGAAAGGGTACTCTCTTCAAGGGCGCTCTAACTCGGGGATCGAACCCACTTACAGTTTATTAAAATTTATTTATATTTTGTTGTTTATAATACAATTCAAAACAACATTACATAAGTCAAACATCTATCGACAGCTTGGCATTCTCTCTCAGTTCAATTACAACATTTTTATTACCAGATAGCATTTTAGTTTGGATTGCAAGATGCCAGATTTGGTCAATTGAAACTATCGCGTTGTTACTCGTGTGTGGTATTTTTCAATAGCTTTTTCCTAACTGTCATAAAATAAAATTTCTCCGAAACATACGTATCATGTTTGAACTCCCAAATTCGCAAATTTGAAGCTACATGTATCAGTTAGCACAAGTCATATTTATCTCTCGGGGATTCCCGGTTTGTTTGAATTTACTCAATCAAAGTGTTGAACGAGTAGAGTTTATCAATTTCTGAGATTCACAAAATATAACCCGTAAATATTTCTCTCCAGTTTTCGATTCAACATTTTTTGATTTTTTTTTTTCGTGTTGTACCTTTCAATAAATTCGAATTAGTGTTTCGGACATAATGAAGCGCGCGATCGAGAGGCATTATTGTCTTCGACCCCAGTAATCGAGTTGTTGGGTTTTTTTTTTTAACTTGGCGATTTTATTGCCATGTGGCAATCTCTTCCAACCAACCATAAAGATGTGTTTATAGACCCTAAGTGTTAACCAGACTGGAATCCTATTTAAAAAAATCTGGGTTCCAGCGGGGATCGAACCCGCAACCTCCGGATCGGCACACAAGTGTCTTACCACCAGGCCATGGAGGTCATCTGAAAAGGAGGTTTAAAACGTCTGAGTAGACATTAAACGTTTTGTCAACACTACCTCGGTTCGTCGTGTGTGTAAGTATTGTTTCCAGATGAATTCATTTTACCAGACTGCTAACCTTTTTTTTTGGTACCATTGGCAATCGAACCCGAAACACCCAGGTTGATGTCAAGAATATTACCACTAGACTACAGAGTCGTCGTTTGAGAATAGCAAAACCTAAATAATTTATTTTTTTAATTGTATAATAATTAATCTTAATTCACGCTTAAAATTCTTGAGTGCCCATCCAAGTAAATAAGGTTGAAATAGATTGCCACATGACGATAAGCTGGTCAGATTGAACTGTAAATAACTTAAATATTAGGTGTTAACATAAGTTGTGTCCGTTTTTTTCCAAATTTAAAAATGAACACCAAAAGTAAAACAAAATGGCAACACTTAGCAAATATCGCGAGCAGCTTGGGCAGCTTTATTCCCTCGATTGAACGCGAACAGAAAGAGGTGTCGAAAATGCTCACTTTCGTCTACTTGACATTCCATTTTGAAGGCTTGTAATCAAATAAAATAATATATATAACGTAAAAGCAAACACAACATCTTATAGAGCAGAAAATTTTCTTTCGAATGACGTATAACTTTTCCCATTTTGTTTTACTTTTGGTGCTCATTTTTAAATTGGAAAAAAATGGACACAACTTATGTTAACACCTAATACAACACAATATTTTGTGCTACACGATTACGAGCTCTTAGCTGAGCAGTGTAACAACATAATAAAAATAATACATACATACATACCATCACACTGTTTCTCTGTTGGTTTAGGCAAAGAGGACATGGTGTCCAACTCGACTATATTGACATACTTCATTCGACTCCTTTACATCCATACATATTCTAATATAGATCCTTCTGTTTATCTAACTCTTCGTTCTTTCGGAATTTAGTTCACTTGGACCAATCATAGTTTTGGCAATAGTTATTTTATTTGTGCTAAAGAAGGAAAATGTATTTCTTATTTCTGATGATGATTTCTTTGCATTATACAAAATACTCGTACATTCAATTTCGATGCAAATTATGAAGATCAATTATTCTAATAAGGCTGTTTTCTTCGAACTCCTATATATGAAGGAGTATACGCCAGTGTCAAGTGATGTCCACTTTATAGGATCTCGTTAGTTCTTTAGGAACAGTAATGGAGAGATGATGAAGATGATCGTTGGTTTAATAAAACTCGTTTGAAATCGGAATATGCAAAGAGGTATTTTATTGTTAAACGTCGGTATTTATAATATTTGGAATGTGCGTGAGACGGCGCAAAAGATATGTCGCCGTCTCGTTTCCGCCGCACAACATATTTATTGTTATCAAGTTGGGTATTCATATGATTTGTAGGAAGGCGCAGAAGATATGTCGCTGTCTCGTTCTCGCTAAACATCAACAGCGACCACAGGGACAAAGGTCGCTACAGTTCTAACAATCGTGGTGTAGTGCCTACATAGGACTAACAGAAGAGCATTTAATACACGCATTAAAGACAGATTCTTTTGAAGAAAGATTCAAACTTTGCAGTTTACTTCATTAATTTTAATCACGATTTCAACCGAAACATTGACAAAAAGCGTTAATTTGGCCAAACAGATTAAAAATAACTCAAACCTCAAAAACATCAATGCAAACTGAAGTATGTTTTAATGTCCCCTACTTACACTTTTAAGTCAATAAACATCAAAAACATTTAAAAAATACCTTAAAGATAACAAATACTACAAATATACTTTCAAAACATTTGTTGCCAGAAACTACAACTGTTCAAACATACATAGTAATAAAATCCAAAATCTTTTTCCCAACCATTCAACATCTAAACCCTTCATCTAATCCCTCTAAAACACTAATTAATATAAATTAACAACAAAAATATTCATTATATAGACTCGTAATATTAATTCGATACTAGTAGAGCGAAACGCATCAATGGTCATAATAAAATAAATTAAAAGTTATCAAAAAAATCAACATAAACGTATAATATATTTAAATAATACCTTAATACAATATTGTCTTTGGAATTCACCAAAAATCAAAACGTCATAATCCTTTTTCATCCATAGATACTGAGATATATTAATTTTTGCTCGTAACTACAACCATAGACAACGTATAAACACCAACTGATCATCGACGAAGAATTCAGTTTATTATAAGAGCATCAAACAGCAAAGTCATCCATCAATGCATCTACGTGAACCTTTTTGAAATATTCCAGTGAAGCATGGTAGTGTATTATGCATGCGAATGAGTTTGTAAAGGGAAAACCAATTTAATTTTTCGTCTGTCCATTTTACTAACGCTGTGCGAAATTCCTTTTCCGAATGTACATACATACATCATCAACTATGGTAATTTGCGTTATCATGCGGACCAAGCGTTTCTCGTGCCAAAATGTAAACGTAAAGTAACAATGGAAGTCAAAACAATGCTTATAATTTATTTTTAATGGAATAAAAATGATACAATAAAACTGAAGTGTATAATATTTTATTTAATGTCGTTTATTACAACTATCCAAAAGAAGAATATTAAATAAATTACTAATTCTTTATAAAATCATAATCTCGCACACAAATTGTCGTGAATTGCTCAGTTTTTTTTTTCAAGTATGAAAGTTCCTTCAGTAAATACTCAATATAAGGCAATTTCCTATTATAAAGGAATTGGCTCTAATTATCAAGAGAATTATATGAATGGAATTCATCTTTTGGGAAATCAAATTGTTAGAATTGCCGATATATTTTTCCACAGTCCGTTAAAGTACGAGTATGATTGCATAATTAATCAAATGTCAATTTCGATGTGAATGGTTAGAGTATTTTTATATTTTTTCTTCTTAACTATTTTGCAAGAGGTCCGTGCCCTTAGAGTTATATTTGATGAGAAGCTGTGCTTTGTTCCGCATATAGATTGTCTAGATTGGCTTTGTACTCAGACTGGATAATGATTTTATTGAGCTAGAATATTGTATACTTATCTGGTAAAAACAATTTTCGGTAATATGGCAACCCCACTATGATGTCAATTTTGATAAAATTGAACGTAAACAGCGGAGGTTTTTGCGATTTATAAACTTCAAACAGAAATCCTAATAACTGATTTGAACTACTCGTACATGTTGTTGAAAATGATGAGGCTTACAGCCTTGTCAGATAGAAGAAAGACGTTTGACTTCACAAGATTGTTTAAGATGGTCAGCTCGTATTTCAATAATCTGGAACTACCTCAGCTTCTCATGCTACACGTTCCTTGTAGGCCCACAATTCTTGCATTGCAAGACCGCACAGATTGGGTAATCAATATAGGCATTGTTTAGATTTCCATATTGCATTGGCTACTAACAGGAGTAAAGTGAAGAAGTTGTTCAAACCGGGATGAATAAATTGAATTGAATGTATGGATTTGATTTTTTGTATTGTTCGACTTGTACTGTTTTTTTTTCCTATTGTATAATACTGCTTGCATGTCAACGTTCAATAATACGAGTATATGTTGTTCTAAAACTTTGTACCAAAAAAGTTATATTTGTATTAAAAAACTAATTTGACCGTTACACCATACCTAAAATAAATAAAATATTATTTTATTCTACAATATCTTTTATGGCATAAACAGATAATATTAATCCTATTGCGATTTATATGTTGTATCTATGGAAATTATTAAGCATCTGGCAATCCACAATTATGCTTATTTATTGTAATTTGTTTTATCATACACTGTTTATTTCACTTTTTATAACGGTATAACCCTACCGGTAGGGTTATACCGTTATAAAAAGCGGAATAAACGGTGTTTGATAAAAACAAATTACAACGTCTTTAAACCTCAACAATGTTAATGTCTTAACTATAAATTCTCAGTGAGATACAGGCAAAAGTCTAGTTTACTGGGGATACGACAAATGAAAGGCAACAAACCCAGATCCATTAAAATTGTATGTCCAAATTAAATTACTTGTTGTTTTTTTTTTCGCAAATTATGTATATTTCTCGTAATGTGTAATAATAAATAAAAATAAATAGTATATGCTTATTTAATTTGATACTTCGTTCATTCATTGCATAAAAATGTAATTGACTACTTCATGTATTAAACAGCGGCTCCGTACGACATTTTCAGTTCTTTCGGATGTGTACACAGAAACACGGCTTCGTAATGTGATGCGTATGCGGAACTCGTAGTGAAATACGAGTATGTTCTTGTGTAACCAAGGTCTAACGACAACTGAGTTATTCTACACAAAGCATCTTGAGGGAAGGGTCCAGCTACCTGCTCGCTTTTGAATCTACCCTCTAACGGTTTTCAGGAAAAAATGTAGCAGTACACGCTCTTGTCAAACAGACTGCATATAAATCATACAGCCGTATCCCGTGCTGGATAAGTAAAAAAAGATATCTGCATACTTTCCTATCCAAACACACAACTTTCGCCTCCTCTACAATCATACATCTCGTCACATGCAACCATCTGTCATTCATACTTGATCCTCAACATATAAACATACCATGTAGCTATCTTTCTGTCGGGACGGGTAGAGATAACCAGGCGCCAGGCTTTTCTGTTTCGACACACATCCTTCGCCTTTTCCACATCCATTCACCTTTTTATACAACTTCTACGATTTCTCTGACTATCTACTTTTCTTTCTTTCAGAATATAATTCATTTAATCCAACCATACTTTCCTTGGTCTTCCTCTCACACGCCTTCCACTCGCATTTGCACTGTTGATCTATTTTGTTATTTAACAGTATCTTTGGTGTCTATGTAATTATTATTTATCGAATTTTTAACTTAGCTTATATATTAAAATCTTTTATTTTCTTTCATTTAAGTCTAATTTATTTCATTTAGTATGCATATGCAAGGTCGCATAAATGTATTCAAATCTCAAGTAAAAATGTGGAGAACGTCCCAAATGCAAAGTTTATCAGATCAAAAAAAAATACGTTTTCAGAAAATTGCACCTGACTGCTGCATGCAAAGTGAGAATTATCCTGCTCATATCGCAGCCAACCTCCAATGGGAGACGAAAAGAAGAAATTCGATAAGTTTCTCAGTGTGAATGAAAATAAGTATTCAAGATCAATTCTTGTTTTGCATAACACAGAGAAATTGAACCTTACAAAGGCAAACCAAAAATTCAACATAAACTCTGTTAACGAAAAAACTATATTTTTTTTCGATTCATAATAAATGACAGCAAAAAATGTATGATAAAAGGCTTACAAAAATAATTTATACGAGTGATATGCCTCTAAAAAACAAGACCAATGAAGTAGAAGATACGAGAAGTTTGGGAAGACCTAGAAAAAGTTACACGACAAAATTAATCAAATTCTTTAAAAAGTCTACCCCAATAAGAACGTGGCATGATGGTGATGATGATGGCGTCATTTGTTCCTTCCGAATTTATTATCTTTCTTCTCATATGAACAAATACAACTTTTCTGATTTTTATATTTTTGCGTATTTTCCTATCTGGGCAACATGTTTACGTGTGATGGGCGAGTTAAAGGGGCATTGAATGAAGGGTAGTGACAAGGAACAAGGTAAACGAAGCGCTTGATGTAATATACAGCAATCGTGCAATATCAACATTAGCAAAAATGACAGTGCATAATAATGTGTTTGTGCCCACCTTGACGTATGGAAGTGAAACTTGGACTTGGGAGAAATAGGGTAAAAAAGGTAATGCTGTGGAGAATCGTGCACTTAGGTAAATTTATGATGTATCAATGTATGAAAGAAGTAGGAATGAAGATGTCAAAAATACATGTATGGATAATATAATATAAAAATAAAAATACATGTATGGATAATGTAATATAAAAATACATGTATGGATAATGTAATATAAAAATACATGTATGGATAATGTAATATAAAAATACATGTATGGATAATGTAATATAAAAATACATGTATGGATAATGTAATATAAAAATACATGTATGGATAATGTAATATAAAAATACATGTATGGATAATGTAATATAAAAATGCATGTATGGATAATATAATATAAAAATACATGTATGGATAATATAATATAAAAATACATGTATAAAATGGGTGTTTGAGAGTCATTTATTCACACGTGTATCGCTTATATCAGTTTTTGGTGTTTAATGTTACGTCTCGAGGAGGAATATTTATTTAAAAATTAATAATTTTTGTAATTTTGCATCGATAATTGTAAATATATTATATCTAAAATTATTTCCTTATCTAAATTCAGCTCACAATTTCCTAGAAAATTCTTTCATAGAATTTAGTGGATCATAATCCTTGGAATTGTGGAATGCTGTTCAGGATAAGGTGAAAATAGGATATTAAAATGGAATAACGATGTGAAGGTAGAGAATAAGGTGACTTACTTAACATATGAAGAGGTGATGATAAGGCAAACGCAAAAGCTATTATATTGGTAAAGGAAGGGCTATAGGTAGAAAATGATGAATAAAAAGAATCGTGACAAAGCTATTATTTTTTACCCTCTTTTTTTCGTTGATGGATCTTTACTGTACAAGATATTTGATATGTTTATTACCATATGGCACTCTCTATCAACCTACTAGATTTTTTTAACATTTACTAAGCATGGCGGCACAAAATCTATAAGTTTTTATATACGTATAAAATTTCGCGTACCACGACCCAGAAACATATGAATATTTTAAAGACTATTTTAAAAATTTCTACTTTTTATGGTACTAAAAATGTGCCTTTTGGTCTATAAACGTCTGAGAAGATCATAAATGTTCTATAATATCAAAAATGATAATTAAAGACTATCTTCAAGAGCACTTGAACTCTGACCCACTACCATTGACGGATTAAAAATATTAAAAAATAATAAAATAAGTTAAGTGAAAATATTAGAAAGTGGTGGCTGCGGCCATTGAATTTCTCGCATCTGTATAAGTTTAACAAAACATATTTGGTAATAAAACCGCAGAAACCCCACTAAAGAAAGACTTGAATAAAACGCACAATTTGCTTTGATTTCAACAAACTTTTTATTGGTCATTGAAGTATAAAGACATTTAAACACAAAAAACAATATCCGCCAAATGTCCACCTCTTGCAGCTCCACATAACATATGATGTCCACTCTTTTGTCAAAATTTTCGACGACATTTTGGCATAATTGCGGTTCTAACTCACCAATAACGTGAATAATTTCGTCCTTCATCTCAGGAATTGATCGGGGCTCATTCTTATAGACCTAGTTTTTCACTTATCCCCAGAGAAAATAATCCAACGGTGTTAGATCACATGATCTTGGTGACCAATTAAAATCACCGTTTCCGGAGATTACAAATAATTCAACAATTTGAACACGTTGTTGTATTGTACACGACTCCATTTTTATAAATGTCATACATTACACTTCTCAAATGTCACAAGACCCAGGCAAGTTCACGATGCCATCTGTGTTTTACCGAAGAGTTAAAAAAACCGCTCAATTTGAAAGACTCTTTAGATCTTCCGATATGTGATATTAAAATATTCGGGTTGCCTCCAAGTGCTTCCTAAAGCTACACACGCCACAATGTCTATGACACTTAGAGGCAGTCTATTCCACTCCACAGTTTTGCTAAATTTATTTTGCATGCAGATGATATGAATATTTACACTTCGGTTGAATCAGTAGATGACAGTCTAAGGCTTCAGAGCGATATTGATAGTAACATGGCATATTGTCGAGCTAACTGTCTTTGCCTCAATGTATCGAAGTTTTTATCCACCCCTTTTTAAAGGAAACGAACACCGTAAATTTTGATTATAAGATAAATGATATGATAATCACGTTAAGAAATCAAGCCAAACATCTTGAAGTTATTTTGGATTTGAAAGTGACATATACTCGTACATAGATCTCATATCGAAAAAAATAATATCAACGCAAATCGAATGTTCGATTTAGTATTGGAACCAGGAAAGTTTTTCAAAATTCCCTTTCATTTAAAGCTCTTTATTACGCGTATGTCCGTAGCCATTATTAGATTCCATGTTTGCATCTCAAACATGAAATCCAATATATAATGTTCATATAGAGCGATTGAAGATGATGCAGAGAAAATACGTGTTTCTTGTAATATTTCGAACCCTCACGCCATTGACATCGTATGCAGAAGCATACGATGTGCTCCGAGTCTAAACTTTATCAGATCGTTGTAAAATGACTGAACAAAACTTTTCCATTCAAAATTGCTCGTGGAGTTATAGACTGTCCATATCTTTTGGAACAAATAATCTTTCATATTAATTAGAATAACTTTAATAAACTATTTTATATTTCTCGACATATAAAAACTCGTATGCACAGAACACCACAAGCCTGCAGGAATGTTTATTTTTTTAATTTTATTTATTTTACACATGACAAGAAACATTCACAATTAGCGAAAAAAACAACAGGTAATTAAATTTGGATACACTATTTTAATGGATCTGGGTTTGTTGCCTTTCATTTGTGTATCGGACGTGTGCCGTCACCCGTGTGTGTGTGTATGTGATATGAAAAGGACACTGTGCGTAGATCTATATTATTAAACTTGTATTTTGTAATTCGATGCTATTCTTTGTCCCTGTATTTGTATAATCATATATTCTTGTTGTTTATGTAAATGTTTGCTATATTATGTTATGATTGTATGTAAATATATATGTTTGTTTGACTCCGATCGCATTCGCGACCGCATTGGAAATATGTGACTTGCAAAGCGGTGCGATTGTAGTAGGTCCGGGCTCAGTCGGTGTAAGCGGGGCTCAAACCCCGAAAGTTGTTGTATATCGCGGGCAATGGGCGCTTGCGACGGCTGACTGACCATTAATATAGAGGGCCCCCAGTTTTGAAATCATGGTCCTGAACGTCTTCAGGATGAAGGACCGGAAGAGGAAATCCCTACCGTTGGTCATCGTTAAACTGACCAAATCACAAAACGGACGTCGCATTTACAACGACCTCCACAGCATCTTCGACATGAAGATCTCTGTGGAGGAGCTGCGCAAAACCTCCCCAACAGGACAGTGCCATCGCTGTCAAAAATTCTTCCACAGCGCTGGAAGCTGTCACGCCCCTCCCGTATGCGTTAAATGCGCACGAAACTACAGAACAGCCGACTGTAAAAAGCCGGCTGACACCCCCGCAAAATGCGCCAATTGCGGTGGTCCCCACCCGGCCAACTACAGAAGCTGTCCCTCTCACCCCATAAACAGAACGGCAAAACACACCCACCCCTCTGCGCCCCCACCAGCCAGAGAAGCCCCCAGGACGTCCCCCCCTCTGGCCAAGCCAGTGTCGAGAGTCGCATCCCCCATGGTTTCATACGCGAGCATCGCAAAAAATGCCCGCCCTCAGCTCTCCTCCCAACCAGCCCCCCAACTAGCACCCCCAAACCCGCGTTATCCGTCGCAGGCTGACATCTCTACAGTTTTGAAGACCCTCGACGAGGCCATGTACATGGCCCGCGGGGTCTTCAACTCCCTCGCAATGTGTGTCTCCTACAATGGCTAGAGTCAGCAGACCCTGCCACCTAACTGTCGCGTACTGGAATGCAAACGGCACTTGCAGAACCAACAAGCAAGAAATCGAGGACTTCATCGTCGAGCACAACCTAGATGTGATGATGATTAACGAATCCTTATTAAAACCCAGCCACCGATACTCTCTCCGAAATTATTATGTTTACCGTAATGACCGCCTCACAGGCAGAGGAGGCGGCACAGCTATCATAATAAAGGCGAGCATCGATCACTGCCTCTCCGCATCCGCCCCCACGGACAACATTGAGAGTACCAGCGTTGTGGTTCAAACCCTCAACCACGGTCCTCTCAAGCTCGTGTCCGTGTACCTCCGACCGTTATTACCGCTTCTCGAGTCAGATTTGGACTCACTCTTTGCGGACAATCTTCCCACTATAGTAGCGGGAGACCTCAACGCCAAACATCCGCTTTGGCACAGTCGTGTCAAAAACACCCAAGGCCGCGCACTAGCCGAGATCTCCTCCCGCAAAAATTACTTTGTGGACGCCCCCGCCACTCCAACAAGATCCTCCCAAAGAGTAAACGACTCTGCAGACGTCTTAGACATCATCATCAAAAAAGACATCCCGTTTTATAGCGACTTGCTTGTTCTAGAGCAGTTGCAGTCCGACCACTACCCGGTTTTATTAACACTCACCGACAACAACCCTCTCCAGGATCCGTTACCTTTCAGGAGGCATATCACCTCCTGGGATGATTTCGCGGTCACTCTCGAGTCAAATCTCAGGGTGCCGACCTCTCTTCCTGACGCCGAGGCCATTGATGCAGCGGTGAGTTATCTCACCGACAACATCAAATCGGCCCTCGAGTCAGCCTCAAAACTGAGACCTCCCCAAAAGCCGGATCCCCCGCTCCCCGTCGATATAAAAGTCAAAATCGCGGAGAAGAACAAGATCAGAAAGCTATGGCAGAAGACCGCCAATCCCACGTACAAAACACTGTACAATCGTCTGGTGAAACAGATCAAATTCGACCTACAGCGCCATCGTAACGATCGCTGGGGCGAATTTATCGAATCACTAGAAGTCGAGGAACACAAAAAGTGGAGGCTGACTCGTTCTCTCCGCACAACCCCTCAACGGCCCACCCCCCTACAGGGCCCTAACGGAACAGTTTTCTCGGCGCGTGACCGCGCTGAAATATTTGCCGGCTCGCTCGCCATCACTTTCACCCCAAATTTTGACCTCAACAACCCGACGCTCTCCGCCTCGGTTGACAAAAAGGTCAAACAAATTGTCGCTTCACGACCCCCGCCGACTTCGGATTTCTTCACCCCGCAAGAAATCCACAAGATCATCCACAACCTCCACAATAAGAGAGCTCCCGGTCCAGATTCAATAAACAACTTCACCCTGAAGAAACTCCCGAAAAAAGCCGTCTGCGTCATAACTTCAATCTTTAATGCCTGCTACAGGCATAGATTTTTCCCTTCCGCTCTCAAATGCGCAGACGTTATAATGTTTCCAAAACCGGGTAAAAAATTAACACTCCCCGAAAATCACCGCCCGATCAGCTTACTGCCTACCCTAGGTAAAGTGCTCGAACGACTTATCCTCGATCGCCTATCAAGCGAGATAACCTCGCTTAACATAATTCCAGACACGCAACACGGTTTCCAACCGCGACACTCGACCTCTCATCAACTTTTTCGCGTCGTAGAACACATAGTGACTGGTTACAACAGAAAACATCAAACCACCCTCCTCTCGCTGGACGTGGCGAAAGCCTTCGACACGGTCTGGCACAACGGACTGCTCTTCAAACTACACAAGGCCGGAATCTCTCTCCGCCTCGTGCAGATCATAGCATCATTTCTCAGAGACCGCACCTTCTCCGTCAAGGTGAGCGGTATAAATTCATCCCACCGGCCCATACAAGCGGGGGTTCCGCAAGGAGCCCTCCTCTCCCCCACTCTCTACAACATATACACCAGCGATATGCCCTCTCTCCAGACCAGTCGATCTATCACCGCACAATACGCGGACGATACGGCTTTTCTTTCATCCTCGAAACACTCTTGCGATTCTCACTCTCGCATTCAAATTCAAAACTTCATTCCTAGACTGGAACGCTGGTATAGAAACTGGAAGGTCAAGATAAACCCTTCCAAGAGTGCAGCAGTCCGTTTTTCTAGAAGACGTCTGGACTTCATCCGACCACTCAGACTTTTCGGCCAGAGCGTTCCGTGGTGCGACGAGGTGAAATACCTCGGCGTCACTCTAGACGCGAAGCTGTCCTGGAAAAAGCACACCACCAACATCACCGGGAGGGCGTACGGCACTCTGAAAGCCCTCACACTACTCTTGGGCAGACACAGTAAGATGTCCCCTCGTATCAAGTTAAACTTGTACAAGGCCATCATACGTCCTCAGATGACGTACGCCATCCCGGTCTGGGGCCATGCGGCCGAAACCCATATGCGCAAACTCCAGGTGTTGCAAAACAAGGCAACGCGCATCATTATGGATGCGCCCTACTTTGTCAGCAACAAACGGCTTCACGAAGACCTAGATCTCCCCACCATCCGAGAATACGCGATCTCTCTGGCCGAGAGGTTCTACAGCTCTCTCTCGACTCACCCGAACCCCCTAATCAGCTCACTCACGGACTACGACGTGAACGCTAATCTAATCCACCCCAGGCCCAAGCAAATGCTTCGAACGACCCCCCGACCCCCTATTCGGAACGGTAGGCGCCGAATAGTGTCCAGTGCACATACCCGCGCTTCATAAGGTATCTATCATACCCCCTTATTTATATATGTACACTATTTTAAAGTCACAGCGTTATCCCTCACCCCCGTCTTCGTAATATATTTATAATTATTGAAATATCTATGTCTATGTATACATCACTATCCTTTCTTTCTTTGTAATCATATTTATCAACGCTCGTGACATATAAAAATATAAGTATATTATTATGTAACCTATATGTATCTATAACCTTAATGTATGTACCAAACTCTATCCCTCCTCTCTATACAAAAATTTTTCCAACACCACCACCAAACAACCCAAATTTAATTACCCAAAGTCCGTTCATACAAAACCGATGAAGGAGTAAGGTGTCCGACAATCGGACCGACACTCCGAGAAAATCATAAACTTGGAAATTTGAAATCATGTTCTGCTCACTTCTCACTTCTGTGTTGAAATATATAATTCTCAGTAATACCGAATTTACCGTGTTTTTACTTGAGACCCGCTACCCTACATCGACTGCCTGAGAGGAATCTCTCCCTGCTCTTCTTCTTCTTCTTCTGCTGGATCTTCGCTGCGGAATTCGCTAGCTCGATTCTCTGAGCGCTACGCGGCGACCAACCACCTATCTACAGTCTTTGTACCTGTCCGGTACAATTTGTCTTGTCCCCAGTAAACTAGGCTTTTGCCTGTATCTCACTGAGGACATAATTATAATGAATGTTTTAGCCATATAAATATTTTTCTTGCATATTTGATAACATTCCGGAAATATCTCTTAAACCAATCTTAGTGATCAAATTTGACAATTGTTTTTCCGAGATATTTCTTTGTAATTTTTTGTTTGTTTTTATATTGTCTTTCAGCCCTAAGCTCCGAAGGGCGATCCTTTGAATAATTTGAAACATATGGTATACAGAAAAGTATCCATCTATTTTTTTTCTCTTCCTCTTTCCATACTTCCTTATATAATATGTCACATGCTGTCCATTATGATTTGAGTTGATTTGAATGTTTTTTATTTTGTATCTGTTTCGCACATTGATGTTTCTAATTACGCGGATCTTTATAATTGGCTTGCTGTCAAATATTTTACTTAATTTGGGAATTGTATTATACTATTGAGTTCTTGAATAGAAAATATAAAAATAAATGACCTACAATGACAAAATCTCTGTCATAATACTTCTCTACATTATATATCCGATTCGGAACAATCAATTTATTCACTTACAACCAAATTGACCTCGAAGTTCTGCTCCTCTCCGAAGCAACATCTCTCAGACACAAATTCGAAACCTACAAAGGAGACATTCCGTTAAGAGACTTGAATAAAAAGATAGAAAATTTAAAATCTATCTGTTCACGACACTTGAGCCAATGTAAGCATTTAAGAAGCTGATTACTGTATTCATATTTATGATCTCTATATATCAGCCTAACAGCTGCATTGAAAACAGACTGGAATCAGACAAACCAGAATAAATAGAGCTACAATAATTCAGACGCGACACGATAAATTAATTAATCAAATTTTTTATTACAGTAGATAGCAATAAATGTATTATTACGAAGTGATAACGTCAAATCGGTAGAAATAATATTTAAATAAATTTGGTCCCTTTAGAGGACAACATTGACATTTAGAGTGCTGCTGGACTAAATGCTGGAAAAATGCCATATTATAGCCTCAAAGCTCTCTTGCACTTAAGGCGTTTATATTATGTTATAATATATGTTACACAGAAAATCTAATTTTGCAAAGTAAATCCAGCCGATAATGCTGTATTTATACAAGACTTGGAGTACCATGGTGAATTAAGAAGTCTTTCTAGATCTTCGAAAATAAGATCGTTCGAAGAATACTTGGAACAGTTAGGGCATTAGCATCATTTAACAACAAATGTTTTTATGTCTAAATTTTAACTCTAAATTTATATGTTAGAAGCCCGAAGAGTTGCAAAACCTATTTTTCTATCAAAAGAGAGATTACTATTAAGATACACACCAAGGGATTCGAAACTGGTGTGTCTTTTGTAAATTATTTAGATCGAAATTGACTTTTAGAGGTAGAGAATGGTCAAGGAAAGTATTTTTTGTATCTAATGAATGATAAAAATCATCACTCATCCATAGCGATGGAAGATGTGCAGCAGATGTAACACATAGAATTAGTGTGGGATGGATGAAGTTTAGATCAATGACGGGAGTTCTATGTGATCCGAAAATGCCAGTCAAGTTAAAAGGAAAAGTATACCAAACAATTGTCAGACCCGCACTCCTCTATGGCTCCGAATGCTGGACGATGTATAACTCTTACTCTAGGCAACTAGAAACTGCTGAAATGCGCATGCTAAGATGGTCAGCTGGTGTGTCCCTAAGAGACAAAATAAAAAGCTCACGCATTCGTGGAAGCCTAGGTGTTACAGACATCAACAGTAAGATGGAGGAGAGGCGATTGAGATGGTATGGGCACGTTGGACGCAGAGCATCCGATCACATTGTCAACCAGGCAATCTCCATGGATCTTCCTCGAATAACAACCAGAGGAAGACCAAAGAATTCATGGGTGGGGCAAAAAGATAACCTGATGTAGAGGCACGGCCTGGGGGACGTAGTCCGGGACAGAAGAGCAAACAACCTGAGGACGAGGAGAGCTGACCCCAACAGTCTTCGCAGACAATGAGTTGGGATGGAGCCAGGGAGAAGAGAAGAATGAATGATAAAAATAAGAGTAAAAAGACAATTCATATAGGCCCGTTTAGAGAGCAAACTCTCCTCAAAGGGATTCTAGCCCACTATTATTATCAAATTAAAAATATTACAAATTTAATTTATAAAAGTTGAGTGAATAGCTAGCTGTAGGATGTAAACCACGTATTCCACGAAAGTCCAAAAAAATTAACGAAAAACTAGAAAAATCAGAGTAACGATGCTATTTGTCCTATGGAATTCGATATTCTATGGGACAGACTTGTAAAATATGTATCAAAACGATTTTATTTTTATATTTTTAAACTGAAAAATTTAGGAAATTTATTTTAATTTAGAGAAAAGGATACATCAAAACATTAAAATTATTAGAATAATTTAAATATATTAGCAATTTTTTTATAAATGATTTCAAAAGGGTAGCAAAATCACAAACTGAAAGCGCTGAAAAGATTTTTTTTAAATATAATGCTTCTTAAAAACCTTCAAAAAGGTATTCAAATGAGCCCAATCCTAAAAAAAAACGTACTGAGAGATTGGAAATCCCTGAATAAATACAAGATCGCCTACAGAAAGTTTTATTTTTTATGTATTATATCTGTGGCGTTATGGCAGAAGTTGATATGTCCGTTTTTTGTCATTTTGTGTTTAGTCTCCCAATTTATAGAAAATATTTCTCAGCATGTTGTGGCAAAACTTGGTGTGTCAGTCATTATCCAAACAAAAGATATATTGTTTGGAAAAACTTAAGAAATGCTTATTTGTACTGATTATAACAGCTTATCAAAGTTAATGTTGATTCTCCTGTAAACTAAGGTAGAACAGACATATCAACTTCTGACATAACGCCACAGATATATTTTTAAATTATTTTAAAATACCATCTACAAATTTCATTCAGCATTGGAAAAGGGAATGAAATTCTGAGAATCAAAGAAGACCCCACGATTCGGTACAGTGTGGCGGGGCGGTATGGACACTAGAAAACGACGTTAAATGGAAGCAAATACGTGATCTGAGAGCCGGCATTATAATCATTTTCGGAGAGATATTGAGGAGAGGGCGAAACTGTTAAGAATGTTAAATTGAACTGAAAATACGTTGTATAATCAGCGATTTCTTATATTAAACCAATTAGGCTTTTCTCGTATATAGTGTGATTACACTTTTATTGTTGTAATCGCACTATATACGAGGATCACACTATATAGTGCCTATATGGGCATTTCTCGTATATGATATAGTGTGATTACACTTTTATTGTTGTAATCACACTATATACGAGAATCACACTATATAGGCCTTTCTCGTATATATTGTGATTACACTTTTATTGTAATCACACTATATACGAAAAAATGCCTTGTATCATAAACAAACATTTTGAAATAGCTAAAATTTATCCAGTGTATTGATGCATATAAATTTTATGGCATACGAGTACTTGCATTCCATCACACTATTTCCTTGTGGTAAGCAGAGACGAACATACTTCCTTCGTCTATACTACATCCGTGCATATTCTCATACAGTTCCTTCTGTATCTCTTACTCCTTACCTTTACTTCTTTTAAAATTTCATTCGCTTGATCCAACCATACTTTCTCAGTCGTCCTCTACCACAACTCTTACTCACGCATACGTTAGAAATTTGTTTAGTTAATCTTTCATAACCCATTTCTACCCGTGACTAATGTTAGCACAATTTTAATTAATCAATGTATTAATTAATTTAAGATATATTCTGGGAAATGTATGTGAAATGAGCTTACGAATTTATATACTCGTACAATATAACCATACTCGTATATGTAAGTCTCCAAACATTCTTTGCCCACAATTCATTGCCAACAAATTTTCACCGCATATAATATATCGAAAAAATATATTGTAAATTGTTTTATCAAACATTGTTTATTGCACTTTTTGTAACGTTGTAAACCTACCGGTTTTAAGGATTTCACCTTATCATCAGGGGAGCACAAACAAGACTGAATTCTGTTCGAACTGGTACCGACAAACACACTTCTAACGGTAAACATTCGGGTTGGGGACTGTGGGTGGAGGGAGGGAGGAGACAACCTCAGCGAGCAGCGGCGAGATTCTTGGAATATATGTGTTTGACATAACATCCTTATTATTGTTCGGAGAATCTTATATGAGGAAGATGATATTTCGATATACTTCACCAATAGGAAGGCAAACCCAGTTTTTCAGCCTAGCTCTTAGCTAAAATAGCATTATTATTTATCAATATAACAACACAACATTATCCTCAGCATAATAAATAGTCTCCGTGGTCTAGTTGGTAAGACACATGTCTCCCAGCTCTGGGGTTGCGGGTTCGATTCCCTTTAATGCCCTTTTTTTGATTTTTCAGTTTGGATTTTACTTGAGACATTTTTTAAATCTTTCCGGTTGGTTAGAAGAAATTGTATGAAAATAAACTCACCAGTGTTACACAACACTTTATATGTTAATTAACATAGTGTAAAAACGTGGCGAGTAGCATAAATATGCCCGAACCCGTAGGTGGCTTCTCTCTTGAATGTGTTTAATTTCCCTTTGCCTTAGCATGTGTGTGTGATTACAGGATATATATTTGCATGCTATTTTTTTCATCGATGAACCTAATATTGTATTAATTGAATTATTTACTGTCATTTATTTATTTCATTTACATGTAAAGGGTCTTTCAAATTGATCGGCTTTTTTTATAATTTTTTTTTAATTCTTGAATAAAACACACAATTTGGTTTCATTTAAATTTTTTTATTGGTCATTGAAGTATAATGTATGACATTTAAACACAAAAAACAATATTCGCCACATGTCCACCTCTTGCAGCTCCACAGATGTACATTCTTTTGTAAACATTTTCGATGACATTTTGGCATAATTGCGGTTCTAACTCACCAATAACGCGAATAATTTCGTCCTTAAGCTCAGAAATTGATTGGAAGTCATTCTTATACACCTGGTTTTTCACGTAACTCCGGAGAAAATAGTCCAACGGTGTCAGATCACAAGATCTTGGTGGTCAATTAACATCACCGTTTCCGGAGGTTACAATACAAAAAAATAATTCAACAATTTGAACGCGTTGTTGTACTGTATACGACTCCATTTTTATAAATATCATACTTCTCAAATGGCACAAGACCCAGGCAAGTTCGCGACACCATCTGTGTTTTATCCAAGAATTTAAAAAACCGCTCAATTTGAAAGACCCTTTACAAGGACGTGGGTTGAAACAAATCGGATGTACTCGCGGCCGGGCTTGCCCTCTATTGGTGAGGGTGTTTCTCGACTGTGATGTTGTTATGAAAGATACCTGGACATTTTGATAGCTTCTCTCTTAAATTTATTTTATTTTCCATTATTTCGAAATATACAATTTCAAGATATTTATATTATATACTTGTATATGTACATACAAATTTGTTATCAATAAATTAATTTATTTAAATTGGGTAATATGTCACTTTTAAAAATTGTTTTAAAATCTTTGACAATATATAAAAAATAACTGAGCTCATCAATATTTCAATAAACAGACATGTGAATAACATTCAAAATGATTCATAGTCACAAATAAATATCTGAAACTGAAATACAATTCCAAATAATAGATAAAACGTGAGGGACATTATGCGTTCACCCGTGAAACTGCTTTGAGTGAATGACATTTATTTCCTCTCTTTCTGCGACAAGTCAGTGAACCGTCGATCTACGAGTAAAATTCCCGACAAAATATTCAAAAGTTGTGTTGACGAATACAAAAACACGATTACCACGTCATGAAAACAAGCAAAGATCGCGAAACACCAGCTTAGAAAATGTATTGAAAACTGTTAATAAAAGTATATTGGGATAACACGACACCCACAATATGATACGACATACCAAGATAGAAGAGGATATTTCTTGGTATGTTCAAAAGAAGTATTGGTTAGTAAATTACACGATGAAATTTATTTCCAGCTGAAATACTGTGAAACGATTTCTTTTGCATATTTTCATTATATCTATTTATTTGTATCAATACTTATATAATAATACATAGATATAATAATACATACATAGAAACATATCACCACATCATTTCCCTGCCGGAGTAGGCAAAGAGGACAAAGCGCCTGACTTTCTTAGCTCGACAAACATTCTTAGCCTACTCCATCTTCTCGTTCAATATCTAAAATTTCTCTGACTTTATCCATCTTCCTTTCCGGGGTTGCATTAGCTGGTTGCAGATTAACCAAGAACAGAAAAAAAAACTATATTTTTATATTAAATATTGTTTAAAATGTTATAAAAAGTTCGATTTTTTTACTTCTTCGCTTATTTATTTATTTAACACTTAAATGTAATTCAATCAGGTGTGTGTATTGCCAAGTGGCAATCTCTTCCAGCCAACCAGACAAACGTAAATAAATGTGGCTGCAAACAATTATTCCCCTGAACAGTTTACATAGGAAATATAACAGTGAGATATTATCAATCAAACGAAAAATGGGTGAGGAAAGAAAAATCAGGTTTATCCGCAATTCAGTTAATGCGACCTTGGATAATCAAGAGTCTACTTTAGCCTTTATTCGTTGAATTGCTATCTTCTTTTCTCCTTTCAGTAAGAATTTTCAAATCCTTTATGCATGGAGATAAAAATACAATTTATTTACCTTTATTGTGAACGCAATGGAAGTGAATCTGACTTGCATTTGTATTATTTACTAAAATAGCTAAGTTCACGTATGGTTCTTACTCGTACGCTTGCGAAAGAATGAAATTTATGTCAAATTGAATTTGCAATAGTAGTCATGACTCCATTATCTTGAGGAGACGAGGATATTATTTATATTCCAATATTGTACTTAAAATGTAAACGTATAAACTGGAGTACTTCAATCCTTCGAAATTAAGGCTGATGTATTAAGTTAGATGAAGAAAACCACTCTGAGAACAAGCTCTACGACTTCAGACCAAGGAAAGTATTGCAGGATCAAGTGAATGAGATTTTGAATAAGAAAAGTAAAAAGCCAAAGAAATCTTAGGAGATGTATGAGAAGATGTGTGGATGTAGAGGTGAAATATGTTTGAATCAATAGGAAAGTCTAGCGATTCTGCATACCTTGATAGGAAAACGCCGTGATGGTATGTATATCATATATGCAAATAAACTGACAAAAAATTGTATACGCACATACATACCATCACACCATATCCCTGATGGAGTTAAGCAGAGAGAAAAAAGCGCCAGGATTTCTACATCTTTGATGTCTTCTACATCCATACATCTTCTCATATAACTCATAAAATGTCATTCACTTGATCCAGTCATACTTTTCTTAGTTTTCTTCTACAAAACCTTCCACTCACATTTGCACTATATTTTTGTTTTGTTAATATTTCTTCTTTCATTTGTTCTATAAACCCAAACCATTTCAGAGTGGTATTTTTCATCTTACTCTACACATCACCCTTAAGTTCGCATTTGTCTCTTATCACTTAAATACGTATTCTGATATTTTGCATGTCAAACAGCACACAATGTTAAAGTGAAGGAACCACTTTTGGACGAACGGTATGCCGTTAGTTCAAATAGTTTAGGAACGGAGACGTTAAGTCATAAAGATGAAGAGGATCGAGGACGTTCTGCTACTGTTGAAAACAACGAATTGAATGCTTTAGTGGAAGAAAACGTGTAAAAAAACGATACGAAAAATTTGCTGTTGATGCTGCTACAATTTTTGAACATTTAAAGCAAATTTAACAAATGTGAAAGTTTGATAAGTGGGTTCCACATGAACTCAATGATAACCAAAACAAATTTCGCTTCGAAGTGTATTCTTCGAAGCTGTTGAGTAACCCGTTTTGATATATTTTTTAAAAATAATAATGAGTTGGGTTATGAAGTATTGCCTCATCCGCCTTACTCACCCGATCTATCGCTAACCGATTTTCACATTTTCAAGCACCTCGATAACTATTTACGGCAGAAAAAATCAATAACACAAAAACAATAGAAAACGCATTTAATAATTCTTGGAATTCCACCTGAGTTGTATTCAAAAGGCTTGTAATTCGTTGAAAACCTATGCGGAAAAGCACATGATTTTTACTTTAAACAATAAAGTTTATTTTCTTTAAAGTTACGTTTAATTGAATTTGAAGGCTTAAATCGGTCATTATTTTCAGAAAAATCTAATATTTCAAGTACACACAATTTATAAATCATGCCATAGAAGTTTTGCATTGACTACCTCATATGATTTTTACGATGATGTGATCAAAATTGAATGTGTTGACTAAGAGTTTTGTAAGATTTTCAACCCTTTATTATCCCTTGAAAGGTTAGCAACTTTTTAGCGGATCGCAAATTCAACAAAAAAATCATTAATAATCGCAAAAGTTAATTTTCTAAAAGCTTTGTACCTTGGCTTTTTACAATATGTTTTTATTATGTCCAAAATAAATGGTCCCAGTGGCAATATTTTCACTGCTTATTGAAGTAACGGTAATTAAAAATTACACTAAGGGACGTACCACCCTAACTCATAACTTGGATTAATTATTTTAATTCAAACATCTGAAACTGCATTACTAGAGTTAGTGATATACTCGTATTTCTACAGTGTTTACAATATAAACGTCTCAGTTTCGGTTTTTTCCAGCGACGGTTCGTAATCACAAGAAAATATCTCAGATATAAGATCAGAAACTATCAAAATCCACCGACCTGTAACACAGAGGATATCGTCTGATGGAGCAAGAATAGATTGCGCTTCTGGCGTGTACATGTAGATAGATAGGTTGGGCATATATTGAATCTCATACAGAGTGACATATGAGATCCCCCTAGGTCCTAGGGCCTAGGACATCGTATACCAGGAAGGTCGCCTTAACCTTTCCTTCCCGGTGTTGGGTATCTTCTACACGTTGCTTCTAATAACCATCAATATCTCTATAAATATAATAAATACAAGGTTAAGATTCTAGGTATTCCTCCATAATATATTTACGCATTGATTTAAAAGATAATATTAATTATAATCAGAATTTATCGACTACATCGTAAGTATTTTCTGAATATCGGAAACAAATTCGCATTTAAACGCTGTGAGTGCCTCGATCTTGGGTCTTGACGATAGGTGAAAAGTATGCGGGAAGCGCGACACTATATTCGCATCTCACTTTTGCATACGTCACTGAATAGCGAGGAGCGCAATTGTCTCCACCTCGCAAGTGTAAGCCACGCCCGAGTTAGCCCCCAACCCTGCCGCGCTGCAGTAGCTGTTGAGCTGGCAACGAGACTAGACCTACGCCCGTTCCGTGAGCGGTGCCAGATGGTTTTTTAATGTTTTCAGCAAATAAATCTCAATTATTATAATTTTTAACTTCAATTATAATTAATTAAGGGGATTATCTATGAATGTTCTTATTTTTCCGATTTAAAATCGCTAATTTTTGATCGCGTACTCACTACCCAGCACCGGAACACGCGTTTCATTTTTATCACCGTAAGGGAACGGTTAAAGGTGAAGATATAACTGATACTCTGCCCCCCATGAACGATTTTTGGAACAACGGGTCCAAAATCTGCATTAAGAAAAATATTTAGACTTTGAGTATATCTGAAACGATTTTATGGCGAACATAAGCTAAAAGTTTTGATAAAAGAGTGAGAAGAAAAACTGAAAAAAGTGTGAAATGCTCAGAACGTCTTTGTAAGGGAAATATAGTGTGTGGATCAAATTTGCAATTAGCGTTTGCTTGTGGAAAAATTTATGGCAAAAAATAATGAGTATTATGAGGTTGTGGACTTGGAAAAAGTGTATGACCGTGTGATAAGGGACAAACTATGGACAATATTGAATGAATATGGTGTTGAACGTAAATTAATACGTGGTATTGCGTCGTTTTATGCCGAAAGTAAACCGTGTATTAGAATGAACGGTGTCTTGACTAAGTGCTTTAATACGAGTATTTCAAAAAAGGTAAAACATAGATGTTGTTATGTTACCTTGGTTGTTATGGCACCAATATTGTTGTAGGAGTATTTTTCTCAACATTGTATGATATGTAGTCGTTGAAACTTTATATTTCTTGAACTAGTTCTGTGTCGGAATACTTTTGAGTTCAGGAGACTGAAGCGCCATGTTTTTAATATACTTTAAACATGGTTTGAAAATGTATGTATGATTTTACTTTTAATTGAAAGTGTTATCTTTGTTAAAATTTTAAAATGTCGATGTATAGTATATTACAATATATTTATGTACATATATAATTTTATCCTTGATTGTACCAAATAATTTATTGATATTTTTTTCATAATTAATGTTTTAATTATTTATTTATTTATTTAACACTTTTATTGCAATACAATCTGGTGGGCTTATTGCCAGGTGGCAATCTCTTCCAACCAACCAGACAAAAGTAAATGAAGCAAGTTACGTGGTCGCATAAATCATTCAAATGACTTTCCAACCCTTACGAAATCCATAAACATATACGCGAGAACATGCCCACGAATCCCACAAAGACGGGCAATCACCCGAACATTATTTTTCATATAAAGTGAGATATCATCAATCAAAAGGAAAGGAAAGGATGGTGGAGAGGAAAGGAAAAGAAAAATCAGGAATGAAACACGTTATTTTACTGACTAGAAATTAAGAGTTTTTTCAGTCGCTTCTTAAAGCATGCCAAGGACGGAGCGAGTCTTATATTGGTTTGTAACTGATTCCAGATTCTCACTGCATGGACAGTAAAGGACGACGTAAAGAAAGAAGAGCGATGAACTGGAAAGGCCAAAAAACAATCTCTGTTTGAGCGTAGCGCTAATCCATGATTGGAAAGACGCTGAAAATTTTCGGCGAGATAAGAGGGTGCGGCGGGACAGTTAAGGATATTATACAATAGAGAAAGTATTTGAATTTGGCGTCTATTTCTAACATTCAACCAGTTCAATGCCTTCTGGTATGAAGTTATATGATCGTACTTTCGTAGGTTGAAAATAAATCTTAGACACACATTTTGAAGACGCTGTAATTTGTCCAGCTGTTTAATTCATATTATTGTGAAGATGTTTTTATTTGCGTAAAAGCTACTTTTGATATGTAAACAGGAAATAGGAGCGAGTGTTGAAGTATACGAGGATTAATAAAAAATTATCGAGATTTTTTAATTTCACTAACTGTTTTTGATTTAGTCCATTTTTTTTCTTCACGTTGGCGACACTGTCTGTGATGTGCATTTCAATTTTCAGCCATATTGGATGTGTTTGATAGGCAAGTATTTATAACAAATTTCGACGGTCTTACAATTATTTCATTTTAAAAATTCTTTGTTGTTGAGATTTCAAGCCTTTTACATGAGGTAATCAGAATTGTGGACAAACAACTCTTGGATTTTGCACCATGATAATGCACAGGTTTAGATTTCACAACTAATTCGTGAATTGTCGGTCAAAACCAGCACCGTCGTGGTGCCGCACTCACCTTATTCACCAGATATGGTCCCTGCGACTTTTTCCTGTTTCTGAATATGAAGAGGACATTGAAAAATCACCATTTTACAGCCATAGAGGAGATAAAGACTAAATCGGCTATCCCAAAAGTGCGTTCCACAAATACTCGTATTTTGAGGATTTAAAAAAACTTTGGCAAAAGTGTATTATATCCTATGGGGACTAATTTAAAGGGAAACTATTAATATAATGGATATATAAATACTTTTTGATAAAAAAAAATTTTTTCGTTATTTTTTTGCTAAGCCTCGTACGAGTATAAGTGTGTCCATTTAAATGTGCCAATGAAGTATGTTATATTTTTATTTTCTTACATGACTTACGACCCTGTATCTTCTTATCTCTGGATTGTTGTGAGTTATAGTACGAACGTACATCTTTTTGACAGTAAATTGTATGAATCATGTTAGTGATTTGATATTTATACTTACTTATATTATTGCAGCATCTTGTATTTCTGTATTTATCCGAACTCAGAAGTTTGATTGTTTTGCAAAAAAATGTTAATGGTCGTAATCGACTTTAAATGAATAAATATCAAGACTTTGTATAATCATTTTCCATTATCATTTCATCTTAAATAGTGAGATATGGTTTGAAGTATTTATATTTCATAATGATTTATTAAATGTAAATTAATTGTTTATTAAATGGTACGATTTAAAGTAGTCTCAAGTTATTACAAGAGAGACTGATTAATGCACTGTTATCTTAATGGGAATATCTCTAATTACCTAGATTACAAGCCCTATTGCGTAGAATAGACTTCCTCTGATTTGTCGGAAAGTATAAGTACATAACATAGATTACATAAAGATTTTTTGAGAAATTTTATCTAAATCGCACAATTTAAAAACTTGAAAAAGCCACGCTGTGATTAAAGTCTTGAAGTAACTGACCTAGAATGATTTTACAGTTTATGAAAATAATAAGAAAACCTTAAGAGATTTTTAAATCTAAATAAAATGTGAAAAAATATTCCATAAGCGTAGTCAATATTTATTTATACATGACAAGAAGTTTACCTATAATGACAACATCATTTATGAAAAAATATTCCATAAGCGTAGTCAATATTTATTTATACATGACAAGAAGTTTACTTGAAATGACAACATCATTTATGAAAAAATATTCCATAAGCGTAGTCAATATTTATTTATACATGACAAGAATTACAACATCTGTAATTACAACATCATTTATGAAAAAATATTCCATAAGCGTAGTCAATATTTATTTATACATGACAAGAAGTTTACCTATAATGAAAAAACGACAGGTAATTTATAGTGAACAAACAATTTATATGGGTTTGTTGCTTTTTATTTGTCGTGTCGTCAGTAACAAGGCTTTTGCCGGTGTCTTACTGAGGGCAACTAAGAAGACAGTTAAGAAGTAAATAATACAATGGGGCTTACAAACAAAACATATTGAAAAAAATACATAGTTAAATAATCCCAACCTAGGTCCAATCTCAATTATAAACATTTATTATATTTTTAAAAAGAATAGTCTGAAGACTGAAGTCATAGGGTGTGGGCTGGAAAACATAAAATAAATAAATAAATAAATATTAGGTTTATTGACAGCAACATAGTATGTACAAGATCACACCTGAATAACACTTCTAAAACACATAAATTGCAGACAATACATCAAACACAGAAGCTGTCAAAAGGTCTGGGCTCATCTAATAGCATCCCCTCGGCTAAAATACACCCCACCAATATAGGGCGAACCCAGCCACGGGGACGCCAGGTGTTTTTCAGCCCACACCCTTAAACACGCAGAAACAGGAATATATACAAAAAAATAAACACAGAAAATAAATATAGTAGATGACAAAAAAGAAAAAAATACATTCAAGAGAGAATACACCAAAAGGTCCGGGCTCATCCCACAAACATTCCAACGGCCGAGATACACCCCACCAATGTAGGGCGAGCCCGACCGCAAGGGCATCAGGGGGCTTCCATCCCACACCGCCGCATATCTAGATTAAAGAATAAATATAATAAAAAAGAAAAAAAACAAAAACGTATGGCAGAAAACAAAATAAAAAGTAAGCCCACATATACCACCTCAGGCTAACTGTCAGCAAGAACGAGAAAAAAAAAAGAAGAGAAAAGCCTCAAAGGAGTCCAAATTTTACATAATGACAAATGGGAAGTAAGATAGTTGAGACAACATTGAAATAGTTAGGCAGTAATACATTGAAATAGATAAGCAGTTTTAAAAGAATTAATGAGGAAATGACGTACAAACACATCTGGTATCCTCGCGGCTGGGCTCGCCATATATTGGTGGGGTATATCTCGGCCGAGGGGATATTATGATATGAGCCCAGACCTTTTGGTAGCTTCTCTCTTATATGTATTTTCTGATATTTATCTTGAGATACAAGAGTATATATGATTTTGAAATGTATTTACAGTAGAGCATCGATTATCCGAAACAATACGGGACTGGGGGTATTCGGATTACTGATTTTTTGGTTAACCGATTCAACACAAAACTGTGTAGCTTTTGTATCACACATCTTACAAATACATACCTTACATAAAGTAGAACATTAAAGTAGGTTTACAGTTTATGAAAAGAAGTCCAAAATTGTCTTTTGTTTCAGAGCTCAGGCTCGTTTTTTTTGTCACTAAATCTCGCACACGTTTTAAAGACTGCGATTGGACAGAATTTGCCGACTGGAACGCTTTCGATTAACCGACGTTTCGGTTGATCGGTGTTCGGATAATCGATGCTCTACTGTAAATATGTATGTACTACGTTAAACCTATATTTATTTATATGTATTCTTATAACCAGGAATACTAGAGGGAAAAAATATATGTCATTCGAGGGAAATAATACAGCATGGGGTTCGAACCGGCGACCTTCCGAAAGGTAATCAAGTGTACTACTACGAGTATGCTGCTATGCACTTCGTTCATGATCTATATATTTTTTTCAGTTGCAAGTAATACTCAAATAATATAAAATACAGATTTTTTAAATAAAATCTTCTTCTTGAATGTTTTATTTTTCATAAATCATACCTGGAAGGTGGAGCATCAGATAGATGTATCTCCACCTTTTAGGCGACCTTCCTGGCGCATGCGGTATCCTGCGGCGATCTCGTGTGCCGTGTGTAAAGAAAAAAACTAATTTCAGTGTTTATTTATTTAAACACTTCATTGTACAATGTTCAATTTGCCGAGTTTATCGCTAAAGGGCAATCTCTTTCAACAAACCAGAAAATTGTTTAACAATTTTGTTTCCAGTGTAAGGTGAAAGATAAAGCCTTTATGTAAAGAAAACATGATAAATATACAATTTTATGATCAAAAGGAAACAGGAATCATTTGTAGAATTAAATATCATAAATATAACAATGGCGCGTGGGGCTAGGAGATAGGAGCGGATATTGGGAAGAAGAATAATGGGAGATCGAGGTAGATTAGGATATCTGACTTAGAAGTTTAAAACTTTTTTCGTTTAAAAATTTTTCAGAATAAGACTCGCGAACCTGAAATCTCGATCAAAATCTCAACCTCTGAAGCTTGAATACGGAAATTGTGCTGTTTTTTTTATTTGAAAGAAAGACTGATAAAAGATCACCTTCTCGTAAGAAGTTTTATCGAGATAACTGTTCAAGAATTCTCACGTCAAACTTTCTTATCCATACACATGTATGTTCTCTAGAAACATTCGGAGATCCTAATATAAACAGAAATTGGTAAGGTGTTTTATTTTTTAATATTTTTTTTATCAATCTATGTATCTCGCATACATACTAAGTAGTGATACCGAAAAAAATGCCACATAACTCCTCTTTTAAACATATTATGCTAGTTAAATAAATCCGAATAAATAACGTTATGTAATAATACACATATATACGAGTACCATCATGTTAATTCCCTGTCGTGATTGACAAAGAAGACAGAGTACATTTGCTCTCTCGATACACACCTTTAGACTTCCCCATATCCATACACCTTCTTATACAACTTATAAGATTTCTCTGACATTCTATGTTTCCTTCCAAAATACAATTCACTTGATCCAATAATACTTTTACTCGCATTTGCACTATATATATTTGTTTTGATAATCTTTCTTCGTTCATTTGTTCCACGTATGTAAAGACGAGGCAAAAGCTATATGCGTGAATAAGTAAAAGGTTGAACTATATCCTCTTTGCCTACCCTGCTGAGAATATGGCGTGACTATAAAAACATGTTTTGTAATTAAATAGTGGTACTTCGTAGAACTATTTACACCCAAAAATTATGGTAAGCAGTTTCTAGGAACAACAATATATTCTAATGAAAAAGTGTCTCCAAAAAAACAACAATCTGAAACCACCTGAATTCGAAACGTGGCATATGGATGCTAAACAAGCATGTTTCCTACTGAGACACGGTACCGAAAGAAAATATGTATGTATTATTTACAGTACAATATTTAGATTAATTTACATCGTTATAATTGATAAATGAACCGTCGAGTACAAGTATATAACAATTAAAAAAGCACCATTTTGTGGATATAGAGAGCCATTACAGTGGTTTCATCCCTTAATCACAAATTTCATATATTTTTTAAATATTTTAACATCTAGCTGAAACATTGACACTATATACTTAAATCTCAAGCTATCACATACATAATTCCAACCGTGTCATAATCTCAACAATCATATCATGTAAGACAACTCATCACACGCTCTTCATTCGTATCAGTGATTATCTCACATGCCCATATGAACACCTCATAAAGCGATTCACTCCTTGTTCTACCCCTGTCAAAGATTCATCTGATTACATATCTCTTACATTTGAGGGTGTGATATTAATAAAATCTCCACTTTTCTTCAACAATGTATTGTGAATTCTAGGCGCAATGAACCATGCATGTTCCTCTTCCCAAATGATGTATAGAATCATGGGACTGGAACCAAATTCAGAGCGTCATCTGTTGTTCCATGATTGCGTCTTCTTGATGGAGATTCGTTGTCAGTTATGGGTGTAGTATTGTAGCAAAAGATAGCAATCAATTTCTTGATGTACATATATCTTGACAGTAAACTCTTTTTCGATCTACAAGGAAGTTATATGGTTTCTTTAGGCTTCTATAATCTTTGGTGTTTTCCAACAAGAGGCAGAAACACTTATAAATTAATTTGTCGTGTATGGATTACTGTAGTTATATTTATTCTGGTCTGCTTGATTCGCAAATATCTAGACTCCAGTATGTTTTCAACGCTTCTACTACGCTGATATATGGTTGTCATAAATATTGTCACATTAGTTCACTTCTTAAAAGTCTACATTGACTCAAATGTCGCGGTAAATTGATTTCAAACAATGTCTCTTTATATTCAAGTCCCTTAATGGGATGTATCCATTGTATATTTGGATCTGTGTCTGAGAGATGTTCATTCGGAGAGGAGTAAAACTTTGAGGTCGATTTTGTTTTCTTCGAGTAAATTGATCATTCCAAATCTATCCAATAGGGCGAGGTATTATGATAGAGCTTTTGCCGTTGCATGTCTTGTGGCGTAGTATGGTCTGCTTCTTAGTGATAAATACGAGTATATGGGTGGCGTGTGCAGCATTAGGAAAAACTTGAATTTAACCATTTTTCGAAGGTCTTATCAAAATTCGTAATCATGTATGATATAGTATGAACACTACAAACATATGTTACACTACACTACTTTTAAAGCCAAATGTGTTACCATCACATATCGGAAGATTGCAAAGGTTCGTTTAGAGTTCGGTTCTTCTCTTGGTAAATTTTCTGTGAATTTCTTTCCAAAAATATGTTTCTAAACATATGCAAATACGACTAAGTATCTTATCTAATGACAGCAATATCCGCTTTCATTTTCTTACACTTATCTAATTTTTGTAATATTTTTTATCTGTCAATAATAATTCTTTCGAATAACGAGTCAGAACACTCGTGAGTCTACACTTTATAAATTGTCATTTATTAACGTTAAATCCATTTACACAATATTACCTGATTTAATTATATGTGAATAAAACGATATGCAGTGGTGGCCATTGCCGACACAAGCCCTGCATTATAAGTTCAGAAAAAAATACGACCTTGCCACTCGCCGCCACTGACTAGATCCGATGTGTTGACAGTCGTTAGTTGGTATTCCACACTTGCCAGGCTCCATTTCCATTTTCCGATCACGTCTAGTTATGACAAATGCTTCCTACAACGGCGATAACCGCTATATCGATCTATACCATTGAACGTTTATTATCGGTAATAAATGCTTTGAATCGCAACATATTTGTGCTTCGCTGTGAAAGAGTTTATAGCTTACTTAAAAATAATGGAATTACCTCAACAGAAAGCACAACGTTGTAAAGGATTCACGTTAGTAATAATAAAAATATGTTATTTTTTAAACCAGGGAAATCATCCCCTTATACAGGTCAAATCTCATTCTAACGAATACTGAAGTAACGACATTCTCAGAATAACGAATATTTTTTTATTGAATCAAACGAATGAGCGTAAAAGAATATGTTTGACGAATCCCTAATTAACAAAATAAAAAAATTCAGTATAACCAAGTTTTTTCGGCTGGAAACTCCGTTAAGGGGGTCGAAACCAGCGGATTTTGATGACACAAGCTATATTTTACAAATGACTAATGAATTTGGATGCTAAAATGAAAACATAAAATCGAAAAAGGTCTTGATTGAATTTGTAATTGCTTTGTAAAAAATTTGACATACGAGCCAGAACACATTTAATTTTGAATCTTTACTTCGAATTGTATAGATTTTTTTAAAACGCGCAGTAAAATGCATTACAGAAGAACATGGTAATGAAATGAGAGTTATGGTCACTGATATGAAGATTTAAGTAGATTGAACAAGTTTTAGGTTTATCCATCCTGTAGCACTGCTGTTATGGAAAATATTGTAGTTTTTAATAATTATGCAATTATGAACCGAAAATGCAATCATGAATGCTGCTAAGGAAAATTCAATTCAGTCAAAATTATCATTCTTTAATAAAATCACTACTTTTGCAACTGTATTCGGAAATAAACCAGATTTTTATATGAATATTTTTCTCCAATATTCAGTCTAATAAAATGTTTGTATGGTCTCACGAATTTCGTTATTATGGGATTTGATATGTACGTTATATCAAGAAATCAGGGATGCCACAAAACGCTTTCATCCAGATCAAAATACAGCCTATACTACGCATACTTCTATATCAGGATGAGAATTCGAATCTCCGTATCGCATAAATGATGTGTGGTGTAAAATGAGCAATTATGGGAGGAGAATTTTCACACTAACAGCAACTATCTACCATATATCTATCTTTTCAAATTGATGTTGTATATTGTTTGAATATAATATTCAACACTAGTGTTACTAGAAGATGGTGATTGTGACATCACTGAAAAGTTACGATATTTTTGGCGTGTCCTGTCTGATTTTTTGTACGTTTCATATAGAGCTTACGAATAATCCGGTATTCCTTAATAGCTGAGTGAATCCAAGAGAAATTTTTACAGCACCTTGTTTTTTCAGGGAATATGGATTTTACATATGGCTCTATCCCACACGTTTTTAAACATACATGCTTGAGTATTACTACACAGGTGTATATGATATATATATACAAATTACTTATAGGAAATAAAGCGAACCCCTTGTTGATTGGCTAAGTTTTGCTTAATGTACTCGTACTTGATAATTATTTCCGTCATCATGAATAAGGGTTGTTTTCACTGATGTATTCAAGAGCTGAGTTTTTAAATACACACATATTGTGTTTGTTGAAATAATTTTTCGATATTAATATATTCCATATATTTTTTTATCCACTTTGCACGGATTTTTCCTATTACGCAAAGAGGATATATTCCTAGTTATAGTAGCTTATTCGTAAGGAATAACACTAGCCAGGATTCTTCTCATACTGCTAGGCGGTGCCGAGAATATATCCACGGTGTCATTCAGTTGGTGCAATATATCTATACCACGCATGACCGAGTTTAAGCCATGATGTTCGTTCTGTAAGTTGGTATGTTGAACAGAGGGTGATTCCTTGCACGGCTATATTTATTAGGTACATGTAAACTTGGTGCTTCTACGTTAGAATCGCGGGACAGTTAAAGCAACCTTGAAAAACCTTAAGTAAGAATATCGCAATGGAATATTGCCTTCTTGTTTCGAGACTTCTATAGCTACACACCGAGAAAAGTTCAGCATGATGAACATATTTTGTACCATAGATATCTGAGGATTTTATTTGTATTTGTTCTACATTAATTTTCTATTTGAGCTGATGAGGAGTCCAAACTTCAGATATACGAGTATATTCAAATTTAGTTCTTATTAGATAATTATATAAGTTTCGAAATATATCGGCGCTGTTAAATTGTCTTGATATTCTCATTAATAAACCGAGTAGTTTGTGACAGTCCAATATCAAACACGAGACATGGTAAACGAATATGAGTCCGACATCAAAGGTTACACCCAAATCATTGAATTCAGAAACTCTGTTTAATGCCACTGTATAGTATACTGATGGTGGGTTGGTGGAAAAAGGATCGACTATAGGATACACATTTATTTATATTGAACAGGAGATGATTTTGATCTATCTAGGAAACTAGAGAGTCTAGGTCCTGTTGTAACTGTTCACAGTCGTGAGGTGAATTCATATTTTTGAAAATGTTCAAGTCGTCAGTGGACAATAAACATGTCGAGTGGCTTATTGAATTTTGTGTATCGTAATCTATCTAGTTTTGCATATCGTAATTTATCTAGTTTTGTATATCATAAGCTATTTAGTTTTGTTTATCGTAATATATCTAGCTTTGTATATCGTAATCTATCTAGTTGTGTATATCGTATCTTAATGAACTCATTGTTAGGTAAGATAAGATATGGGAAGAAAATTGAAATTATCTCCACAATGTTATCTTAATTAAATAAATGTTGATTTTTTCGTCAAAAATACTTCTTTAAACCTGCAGTCATCTCCAGTAGATAAATAATAACAGCACGATGTTTCAACTAACTTATGTTAATGAAAAGTTTAAAATTCGAGTTACGGGACGAGTGGGGTAGAACTACGCAAGATCGAAAAGTTACGGGAAGGGTGAGGTAGAAATATGCAAGATTGAAAAGTTACGGGAAGGGTGGGGTAGAAATATGCAAGATCGAAAAGTTACGGGAAGGGTGAGGTAGAAATATGCAAGATCGAAAAGTTACGGGAAGGGTGGGGTAGAAATATGCAAGATCGAAAAGCTACGGGAAGAGTGGGGTAGAAATATGCAAGATCGAAAAGCTACGGGAAGGGTGGGGTAGAAATATGCAAGATCGAAAAGTTACTGGAAGGGTGGGGTAGAAATATGCAAGATCGAAAAGCTACGGGAAGGGTGGGGTAGAAATATACAAGATCGAAAAGTTACGGGAAGGGTGGGGTAGAAATATGCAAGATCGAAAAGCTACGGGAAGGGTGGGGTAGAAATATGCAAGATCGAAAAGCTACGGGAAGGGTGGGGTAGAAATATGCAAGATCGAAAAGCTACGGGAAGGGTGGGGTAGAAATATGCAAGATCGAAAAGTTACGGGAAGGGTAGGGTAGAAATATGCAAGATCGAAAAGCTACGGAAAGGGTGGGGTAGAAATATGCAAGATCGAAAAGCTACGGGAAGGGTGGGGTAGAAATATGCAAGATCGAAAAGTTACGGGAAGGGTGGGGTAGAAATATGCAAGATCGAAAGGTTACGGGAAGGGTAGGGTAGAAATATGCAAGATCGAAAAGGAAAGGCATCGTTCTGCTAACTAAAACATTGCAGGTATTATATGACCATCAGAAGTAAAACGAACATACATAGCCTAGTTGTTAACACGCCTATCTTCGAGCTCGGGGGTTACGAATTCGATTCCCGTTGGCACACATTTATTTTTTAAAAAGAGTTCAAGTCTGATTTTCACTTCACACTTTTGCAACATCTTTTTAGTAAGTTGAAAGAAATTACAACATGGCAACAAGCTTGCTAGGTTATAATGTACACACCGAAAGTGTTATACAGTACCACATATTAAAAGGAATTAATCTCATGCTGGCATGTTAAATCCGCGACCCGCGGACCATATGCGGTCGCCAACATTAAGTCAGCGCCAACATTAAGTCAAGACTTCTTGAAAATAACTTTTTCTTTACTTTAAGATGGAAAAGTATTTATAATTTAATATTATTAAGTACCATAAATACATTTGTTACTTTGCTTTTTCTAATATTGGATAAATGCAGTCCACGCTAGTATTTTACTGCCATCTTTGATGTATGGGAGTGAAATGTGGACGAGTAAAATTATTGAAAAGAATCGAATACATGCTGTAGAAATGTTTCGAATAAATGCTGTAGAAAGATTTCATGAAGTGGCAATGTACAACAAAATACTGAATGAATGAGGGATGAGTATAGCTTTAAGGCTGATGTGTTTAGTAAGATGAAGAAAAGCACTCTGAGATGGTTTGGGAATGTAGAACGAATAAACGAGGAAAGACTTTCAAAACAAATAAACAATAGAAATATGAGGGGAAGACGGGGTAGAAGATGACCAAGGAAATTATGGTTGGATCAAATTAATATTTTGAAAGAAGAAAATGTAAGAAGTAAGATAAATCGTAGGAGCCGCATGAGACGATGTATGGATGTGGAAGAGGTGAAACATATTTGTCAAAATAGGAAAGTCTAGCGTTATATTCTCTCTGCCTACGTATGTATGCAGTCTTCGGTCATATGCAAAAAAGCTTATGTGAGCCGTGGTACAAAACGAGTTTGGTATACCTGGTCTAATATATGAATTCTTAATACCTATATGTATCACATATACTCGTATAAAGACATATTATGGAAATCCACATCCTTCGTCGTATAAATTACAGCGACTCTACTGTGCTTTGATCGATTTCAAGGTTCATTAAAAGTATTGTTTGATATATCGAATGATATGAAATCTTCCCTGCTGTTGCTCGATCCCGGAAAAGGAAATGAATCCAAACCGGAACTATGGCGCTTGCTATCTTGCATGCATCATTCAAACTTCGTGCACTGCGCGATTGTTTGTCATGTTATCGAGATTTTAAACTCTTTCAAAACTGTGAATAAAGGTCATGGAAGTTCGAATATTAACAATGCAAAAATATGCGTATTTTAATATGTACTAGCATACGTGTTCAGAAACTTTAATATGTTTTCGTATTGATAATAATAATACGAGTAAAAAGAAGGTTTTTGTATTGTTGTAGAAGGTCTTTAGGAGTGTCGTACCGCGTGATTTGGCTTATGATGCCGACGTTCGAAAACATTGCTATTATAATCTTCAGGGCTTTTTTGTTATCAACTTCTCCATAAGTCTAGTTGGGGTTTTACTCGGAGTGTCGGTCCGATTAATGGACACCTTACTCCTTCATCGAATGATTTATTGAACGGACTTGTTTGATTGATATTTGGGTGGTGGTGTGGAAAGTTTTTATTGAATAAAAGAGAGGAAGGATAGAAGTTGATACATATATTAAGGTTACAAATACATATATCGGGTACATATTAATATACTTATAATTTATGTGTCACGAGCGTTCATAAATAATTATACAGAAAAGAAAGGATAGAGATAAATACTTAGATATATATGTATAAAAATAAAATATATATATTACGAAGATAGGTGGGGGGAGAACGCTGTGACTTTAAAATAAATAGTAAATAGATAAATATGGGAGTAAGATAAACTACGTGTTATATATGCGCTCTAGGCATAATTCGGCGCCTACCGTTGCGAATAGGTGGTCGGGGGGTTGTGCGAAGAATCTGCTTCGGCCTGGGGTGTATGATATTCGCGTTCGCGTCGTAGTCCGACAGTGAACTGATTAGGGGGTTCGGGTGGCTCGGGAGAGAACTATAGAACCTCTCGGCCAGAGAGATCGCGTATTCTCGGATGGTGGGGAGATCTAAATCTTCATGAAGCCGTTTGTTGCTGACAAAGTAGGGCGCATCCATAATGATGCGCGTAGCCTTGCTTTGCAACACCTGGAGTTTGCGCATGTGGGTTTCGGCCGCGTGGCCCCACACCGGGATGGCGTAAGTCATCTGAGGACGTATGATGGCCTTGTACAAGTTTAACTTGATACGTGGGGACATCCTACTGTGTCTGCCCAGGAGTGGTGTTAGGGCTTTCAGAGTGCCGTACGCCCTCCCGGTTATGATGGTGGTGTGCCTTTTCCAGGACAGCTTCGCGTCGAGAGTGACGCCGAGGTATTTCACCTCGTCGCACCACGGAACGCTCTGGCCGAAAAGTTTGAGTGGGCGGATGAAGTCGAGACGTCTTCTGGAAAAACGGACTGCTGCGCTCTTGGAAGGGTTTATCTTGACCTTCCAGTTTCTACACCAGCGTTCTAAACTTGGGAGGAATTCTTGAATGCGAGAGTGGGAATCGCAAGAGTGTCTCGAACTCGAGAGAAAAGCCGTATCGTCCGCGTATTGAGCCGTGATAGATCGGCTGTTTTGGAGAGAGGGCATGTCGCTGGTGTATATATTGTAGAGGGTGGGAGAGAGGAGGGCTCCTTGCGGAACCCCCGCTTGTATGGGGCGGTGAGAGGAATTTATACCGCTCACCTTGACGGAAAAGGTACGGTCGCTTAAGAATGAAGCTATGATCTGCACGAGGCGGAGAGAGATTCCGGCCTTGTGCAGTTTGAAGAGCAGTCCGTTGTGCCAGACCGTGTCGAAGGCCTTCGCCACGTCCAGCGACAGGAGGGTTGTTTGTTGTTTCCTATTGTAACCAGTCACTATATGTTCTACGACGCGAAGAAGTTGATGAGAGGTCGAGTGTCGCGGTTGAAAACCGTGTTGCGTATCTGGAATTATGTTAAGCGAGGTAATCTCGCTTGTTAGGCGATCGAGGATAAGTCGTTCGAGCACTTTACCTAGGGTAGGCAGTAAGCTGATCGGGCGGTGATTTTCGGGGATCGTGAGTTTTTTACCCGGTTTCGGAATCATTATAACGTCTGCGCATTTGAGAGCTGTAGGGAAGAATCTATGCCTGTAGCAGGCATTGAAGATTGCTGAAATGGCGCAGACGGCTTTATTCGGCAGTTTTTTTAGGGTGAAGTTATTTATGGAATCTGGACCGGGAGCTCTCTTATTATGGAGGTCGTGAATAATTTTTTGGACTTCTTTCGGGGTGAAGAAATCCGAAGTTGGGGGAGGTCGTGAGGCGATAATTCGTTGGACCGTTCTGTCAACCGAGGCGGAGTGCGACGGGTTAACGAGGTCCGAGTATGGGGTAAAAGTGAGGGCGAGCGAGCCCGCAAAGATTTCGGCGCGATCTCGCGCCGAGAAAACTGTGCCGTTAGGGCCCTGCAGAGGGGAGGGCCGTTGAGGGGTTTTACGGAGAGAACGAGTCAGCCTCCACTTTTTGTGTTCCTCGACTTCGAGTGAATCGATAAATTCGCCCCAGCGATCGTTACGATGGCGCTGAAGGTCGAATTTGATCTGTTTCACCAGACGATTGTACAACGTTTTGTACGTGGGGTTGGCGGTGTTTTGCCATAGCTTCCTGATCTTGTTCTTCTCCGCGATTTTCATTTTAATATCAACGGGGAGCGGGGGATCCGGTTTTTGAGGAGGTCTCAGTTTAGAAGCTGACTCGAGGGCCGATTTGATGTTTTCGGTGAGATAACTCACCGCCACATCAATGGCCTCGACGTCGGGAAGAGAGGTCGGCACTCTTATGTTAGATTCGAGAGTGGTCGCGAAATCATCCCAGGAGGTGATATGCCTCCTGAAGGGGAACGGATCCGGAAGGGGGTTGTTATCCGTGAGAGTTAATAAAACCGGGTAGTGATCGGACTGCAACTGCTCTAGCACTAGCAAGTCGCTGTTGAACGGGATGTCGTTTTTGATGATGATGTCTAAGACGTCTGCAGAGTCGTTATCTCTTTGGGAGTATCTGGTCGGAGTGGCGGGGGCGTCCACAAAGTAATTTTTGCGGGAGGAGATCTCGGCTAGCGTGCGGCCGTGAGTGTTTTTGACTCGGCTGTGCCAGAGCGGATGTTTGGCATTGAGATCTCTCGCTACTATAGTGGGAAGATTGTCCGCGAAAAGTGAGTCCAAATCTGACTCGAGAAATGGTAATGTCGGTCGGAGATACACGGACACGAGCTTGAGAGGACCGTGGTTGAGGGTTTGAACCACAACGCTGGTGCTCTCCATGTTGTCCGTGGGGGGAGATGCGGAAAGGCAGTGATCGAGACTCGCCTTTATTATGATAGCTGTGCCGCCTCCTCTGCCTGTGAGGCGGTCATTACGGTAAACATAATAATTACGAAGTGAGTATCGGTGACTGGGTTTTAAGAAGGATTCATTAATCATCATCACATCTAGGTTGTGCTCGACGATGAAGTCCTCGATTTCTTGCTTGTTGGTTTTGCAAGTGCCGTTTGCATTCCAGAACGCGACGGTTAGATGGCAGGGTCTGCTGACTCTAGCCATTGTGAGGCACACACATTGCGAGGGCGTTGAAGACTTCGCGGGCCATATGCATGGCCTCGTCGAGGTTCCTCAATACCGCGGATATGTCGGCCTGCGATGGATAGCGCAGATTTGGGGGTGTTTCTAGGGGGGGCGGTTGGGCGGAGAGCTGGGGGCGGGCATTTTTCGTAATGCTCGCGTATGAGATCGCGGGGGACGCGACATTCGACGCTGGTTTCGATAAAGGAGGGGTCCTCCTGGGGGTTTCTCTGGCTGGCGGGGGCGCGGAGGGGTAGGCCTGTTTGGCATTTCTGCTAAGAGGGTGAGAGGGACAGCTTCTGTAGTTGGCCGGGTGGTCGCCGCCACAGTTGGCGCATCTCGCGGGGGAGTCGTCCGGCTTTTTACAGTCGGACGTTCTGTGATTTCGTGCGCATTTGACGCACACGGGAGGGGCATGACAGCTGCCAGCGCTGTGATAAAACTTTTGGCAGCGGTGACACTGTCCTGCTGATGTATTCTTTTTCAACTCCTCCACGGAGATCTTCATATCGAAGATGCTGTGGAGGTCGTTGTAAATACGGCGTCCTTCAGGGGATTTGGTGAGTTTAACAATCACCAATGGCAGGACTTTCCTCCTCCGGTCCTTCATCCTGAAGACGTTCAGAACCGGGTAGTCGAGGGATTTCAGTTCGGCGATAATCTCCTCGACTCCGAAGGAGGTGTGGACGCCGCGAAGGACAACGAGGAGGGGTCTCTCGCTGTCTAGTTGGTACGTATAGTACGGTACCTTGAGACGGCTTGATTCCGTTGCTAGCAGACGGTATGCGTCGACAGACTTCGTCTGTATACGGAGGTCACCGCTGCTCAAAGCCTTCGATGTGAAGGGCATATTGGCAGCGTGGAGCTTCTTTCGAAGCTCCGAGTATTTTTCCGCATCCCGCAGAATAATAGGCGGGATGCGTTCCGATTTAGTCGGGAAAGGAGCGGCTTGGGCGGGAGCCGGTGTGGCTGGAGAGACTGAGCCCGGTGGGCTGGGTAGCCTCTGCCTTTTTTTGGCGGTGGTAATGTTAGGAGCTGAAAGCTCTTTTGGAGGGCTGTCAGGTGACCTCTTACGACGGATTGGTACCGTCTGCCAGTCCATGTCGGAATCATCCGGCTGGACAGTTGAAGAGGGGCGAGAAGCTGCGGTGATTGTTATTTTGGGGACGGGGGTGGTGGGTACACCGTCCGTGTTTATTTTGGCGGGAGGGGCCGACGGGGGGTTCGGCTTTCCCAATGTTGACTTGGGCTGGGCGGGGGTAGGCGCCAGCGTTGGTGGGACGGAGAGCGGGGAGACGACTTTGTCGACTTCCGTCTTGTCGCCCACAAATTGAATTGTACCTCGCGAGAGGAGGGTCGAGAGGTAGTTAATGGCTTGCGCGAGGGACTTTTTGTTTCGAATTTGCGAGGTAAATTCCTCGAGAGACGTAGGGGCATTTTGGGAGACCGGGAGGTCTTTTACTGGGAGGACCCGCGTAATTTTTCGCTGCGATCCTTTTTTACGAATACGCCAGTGAACAGCGTCGGCGCTAGTGGAATGCATTTTATAAAATAAGTTATATTATATATAATAATATATATAAATCGTACAGAGGGGAGGGGGGGGAAGAGAAAAGTCCGTTCACTCACCCGATGAGGAGACGTCGGTGAACGTCGTCGGGCGTGACACTCGAGCACCGGTGAAGGCTGGAACTGCGGTGTCGGGGGCCTTCTTTTTCCCTCCTTCTTAGTGTGATGGAGTCCTGATGAGGTCCAGGGCTAAGATGATTAATTGATGTCCTTTCGGGCTGGTGATGATGATGATGCGTTGCGTTGGAGACACAAACACAAAACACAAGCACTTTGTAGCAGCTCAAGGGAAAACTGTCACGGGCTCCGTTTACTCTTAGATTCATTTTTATCACGGCTCGCGACCGTACCGAGAGCGCATGGGTCCGTCACACCACGGAAAGACAATTGCGCGGCCTTCACTGATGGGACGAACCTCCCATGGTGGGACGGACCCATGCGTTTACGTTATGGTTGAGACTCTGCTATAGACCAACAATGCAGCCACTTATGGTGAAGTTGACTATACACATAAATAAACCCTAAAGATGATAGCTGCAACGTTTTCGAAAGACCTGCTGTATTTTTCGATCAAAACCCCCCCTCCCGACATAGCAACGGCAAGCAACCGATCTATCAGATAAAATGAATTTGTGGTCTCTGCGTGGACCATAGAGAAAGTTCTTTTGTGATCCTTGAATATTGAAAACATCTCAATTATTTTGAATTATTGTACCCGTTGTTTCGTATAAAATATTTCTAATTAATTAATTTGACTGCTTTTTGCGCATGTGTCTATGGTTATGTTTGTTAAGGAAAATTCGCATAGCTGTCATATTAAGCACACTCAAACCAATCTTGAAAATGTAACGAAACGCTTAAGGAAACACGTGTATTATTTAATAAGTCGGAAATGAAAAAGTAAATGATATCGATTTTCTTTTGAATAAAACCTACAGAAACGACCGAAAAATGATAGCGCGGGCTCACTTATGGTATATTAAAATATGAAAGATATTTTCGAGATTTGAATTTCCAGTTTAACGATTCTGTAGATTTTTGTCATTCATTCACACATGATTGAATTGCAGTGACGTTCCAAATGAATGAGTTAAGGTTAAAAAAAATAGCGCAAGTGATGTTCAAATTGGATTTTATTTGTTACGTTATACAAATATTTATTATATTGAATTTCGTAGAAATATTTTTATATTTGGGGGCGTTTAACGCACCAGTGAATTAAAAAACGCTCTGCCTCTGATGCAGCAATGGTGAAAAGCTTAAAATAATGGCCGCAGCTGGTACCTTACTGCCATTATCATCACCATCGCGTGATGTTTCTATTGGTGTAGGTAAACACAAAACATTTCGAATATAATATATCTTGATGTACATACTTTGCTTCTGCAACGTTCTTACACCTCATCATGCACTTTCCTATTATAAAAGATTTTCTTTTTTTCTCCAAAGGACAATTTTATGTAAAGCAAACCTCCTCAAGGGCGCTCCAACTCGGGACCCGAACCCACTAATATTAAACAAATTACATTCTGGCAGTTATAACAGTGTCCGAGCGAATCATGTAATACACTGTTTTTGTATAAATCACAGCCTTGTGAGATAGTTGGCATATAGCGATCTCTTCCAACCAACCAGAAAAATGTTTATTAGGTCTTAAGCGAAAACCAGACTGAGAACCAATAAAAAAAACTGGGTTCCAGGGTCGGAAGGCTTGCGTTTTACCAACTACCATGGAGGTTGTTTTTATTCATGCATCTTTCAGAATTTCATATGTTTGGTCGTATCACGTTTTTTGAGCCTCCCCAAACTTCTCCTACCTTCTATACTACACGTATAGATTAATTTTATGAATCTTTTTTTTTCATTCATTTTTTTCTACAAGACCGAACCATCTTAAAACTACCAAAACATTCATTCACAATATACCGCATACAATCATAAAAAAATATAAAACAACAATAAACACCACACTCAAGAGCTCACACAAACCTTTTCTACAAGTCATTCATCTTGCAAGTCTAAGTACTTAAACCCCTGTCGCAATAACAACCACGCTCCGATCGACTGCCTAAATTGTTTTCCTCCCTTTGACTTTATTGAATTCGGCACCCCATTGTATGTCATGGGAGCTAAATAGGCATATTGCCTTTGGGCAAAAGATGTTTTAACTCTAGGGATGGTGAATATTTGATCAGTTGCCATGCATGGCATATGTCTCTGCTGAGTCTGCATCTTCGTCTGCTGAGTCTGCATCATAGTGCCAGAATTCTCTGGCACTATGATGCAGAGAATTTTGACTCAGAGATTTATTATGCAGAGAATCCATTCGGATTTGAAATGTAAATTGGCTATGTTTAGGACATTAAGTGCTATGTTCACCCTGTTCCCTGTAGCTACCCTTATTTCAACGTCCCTTTCAACTCATCCATCACACGTAAACATACTGACCAGATAACGAAACTCATCAACCTTCTCCAGAGTTTCCGAGTTAACCCATATAACAATATCACACACACTTTTTATCACACGTCTTTTTAAAATCAAAACCTAGGATTACACCACAATCATTCTTACTACCTAAACTATCCATTTAATTCATGCATTAAAAGTTTTCATTCTTTCGGGGTCATCTTTACAGACTCTTTTTCGGTGTTTCGAATAAACAAAAAAATATTTTTCTGTAGATTGGGTCTTTTATACTCATATTATACATCCATACGTATACATACAATTATCGCGATAAAGGTTACTTCATTATATTAAATGTCTTCCTTTTGTTTATCTCCATTTTCCCATTCTTCTTTTTCATCCTTTTGTATGAAAAAAAGTTCCGACACGCAACAAAAACTTTTTTTATTTCTATTCATGAACTATTCAATCGAAATGAAATGGAAGCTGGAATACGAGTAGATAGGATACATATTATTTCAGGCGAAATACGAGTATCACAACAAGTATTGAACAATTTTATAGTCACGTAAAAAAATTGTTTCACAAAAATATATTTTTGTAAAGGAATAGATTTTTTAACAAATAATATGTTATGATTGACTATTTTTCTTGGCAGAATGTTATTGAAAATTTTATTCGAGACATTGCAATAGTAGATATGTGATATCGACAACTTTCATGACCTAATTGGTAATACGCCTATTTTCCAAGCATTTTTTAATCGATTTTAGCAAGTAATAAAATAAATGCCTATGTATTTTTAACTTTTAATCAAATCTTTCGTTAGCCTATTGTAATCACCTTGTTTACCACATGTGTGAACCGGAAGTACTCGTATAATGATTAGCCGGCTTCTTTCATTATTTTTCTTCCAAAATCTGTAGAAAAAAGGTATGCTTAGTGATTAAATGTACTCGTCACTTGTTGTTGTCGTTGAGACATGGAATCGAACTCTAGAAGTATTGTATCAGACTTAAGAAGATACGATGCAACATATAGTAGTAGCGATAGCTCCTGCATGCAGCCAAGACTCGTCCGTGGTTGAGGCGCTTTGTATCGGACGTGTGCCGTCACCCGTGTGTGTGTGTATGCGATATGAAAAAGACACTGTGTGTAGATCTGTATTATTGAACTTGTATGCTATTCTTGCTCTTGTATATTCATATGGTCTTGTATTCCATACGCTATATTGTGTTGTAGTGGTATGTAAATATCTAATGTCCCTGTGTTTGTATATGTAAATGTTCGTAATTCAAATGTTCCTGTATGTAAATCTGTTAAGTTCCTGTAATTGTATATGTTAAATGCTATATCATGTTATAATTGTATGCAAATATGTATGTGTTATAATTCATTCTAACGTTTATGTATATATATAGGGTTGATGTGAACTTGTATTTGTCTGTTTCATCTGCGTATGAACCCTGTATATGTATAACTGTCATGTAATTCTATATTTGTTGTAATAATGTGTAGAATTTACTATGTAAAATATATGTCTGTTTGACTCCGATCGTATTCGCGACCGTATTGGAATTATGTGACTTGCGAAAAACCAAGTGATGAATATCTCGTTCGGAGTCTCGGTCCAATGGTAGGACGCCTTACTCCTTCATCGGACAAGTTCTGACTGATATGATATTTAATTGGATATTTTGGTTCCTGTTTTAGGAGACGGGGAGGGATAGTTTTATGTAATTTTTGATGAATGATTATGAGAAATAATAAGACGTTAAATACTTGTATACATGTGATGTTATATAAATGATATTACATACGAATATACATATATTTGTGGATGTGCGATGTCACACACGCTTATATATATTAGATGGGTGGTGAGAAAGAAATGGAGGTGAGATGATGGTGAGTAAATCATAGGATGTTGTATATAAATATGGGTATTTGGGGAGACGTGTGTGACTTTTAAAAATATATTAATACATAAATATGGGAAATACGCGGTTGCCTATGGTGGGAGGCTGTCGTCTGCCGCTTGAGGTGTCGGTGTCGGTGTAGAAATAGGTGTAGAAGGTGTAGAAAATGGTGTAGAAAATGGTGCAGAAAATGGTGTAGAAGACGAGGGGGCATTCAGAGTGACGGGGTCATTTGCAATTGGGGGGGCGTTTGCGGGTGGGCGGGTGCGGAGAATAGATTTTGGACGTGGGTGCTTGTAATTGGTGTTCGCGTTGTAGTTTCCGAGATTTTGTATGACGGGGTTGGGATGTCTTGATATTGAACTGTAAAACCTTTCGGCCAGAGCTCGCATGTGATCGGGGATAGTTTCGAGTGCGGTGTCCGCGTGGAGTCTAGAGTTACGAACTATGTAGGGCGCGTTTAATATCATGCGGAGGGCTTTGTTTTGGACGATTTGAATGTGATTTATCGTGGTTACCGGCGCGTAGCCCCATACCGGAAGGGCGTATGTCAATTGCGGTCTGATGATCGCTTTATAAAGATGGAGTTTAGTGCGCGGACTTAATTTACTGAATTTACCGACCAATGGGAATAATGATTTTAAAGTTCCGAGAGCTTTTTCTTTTACAATGAGGGCGTGTTTGCGCCACGTGAGTCTACTGTCTAAGGTGAGGCCTAAGTATTTCACGTGGTCGGTCCATGGGACGCTCTGGCCGAAGAGTTTAAGAGTTCTGACGGGTTCGATGTATTTGCGGGCGAAGCGGACTGCGGTGCTTTTGGAGGGATTTATTTTGATCTTCCATTCTGTGCACCATTGCTCCAGAATGGGAATGAAGTCTTGCAGTCGGTTGTGGGAATCGGACTCGTATTTGGATGATGAGAGGAATGCTGTGTCGTCGGCGTATTGCGCGGTGATACAGTGTGCGTTAGAAAATTGGGGCATATCGCTCGTATATATATTGTACAGGATGGGGGACAGGAGTGCACCTTGGGGCACACCTGCCAGAATGGGGCGCGGGGAGGAGTTTATTCCGTCTATTTTGACGGAGAAGGAGTGATTTTCTAGAAAGGAGGCGATGATTTGCACTAGTCTAAGTGGAATACCCGTCTTGTGTAGCTTGTATACGAGTCCGTTGTGCCAGACGGTGTTGAAGACTTTGGCCACGTCTAGCGAAAGGAGGGTCGTGAGCCCTTTGGCTCTGAAGGATTTGATAATTTGCTCTACAACGCGAAGAAGTTGATGGTTGGTCGAGTGCATCGGCATAAATCCGTGTTGCGATTCTGGAATGACGTTGCGCGCGTATATTTCAGTCGAGAGGCGGTCGAGGATTAATCTCTCGAGCACTTTACCTAGGGTGGAGAGCAGACTGATCGGTCTGTGGTTTTCGGGGATGGAGTGGCTTTTGCCCGGTTTGGGGAACATAATGACATCGGCGTTTTTGAACGGGGTTGGGAAGAATTTGTGTCGAAAGCAGGCATTGAAGATGGCTGTAATGGTGCAGATGGCTTTTTTAGGGAGTTTTTTGAGAGTGAAATTGTTGATTTTATCGGGGCCGGGGGCTTTTTTATTGGCTAGATTTTTTATGATTGTTTGAATTTCTCGCAGTGAGAAGAAGTCTGAGGTGGGGGGGGTTTGTTCGTTGAGTATGTTGACAACTGCATTGTCGACCATTGTTGTGTGAGTGGGGTCTGAGAGATCTGTATTTGGCGAGAAGATATTCGCTAGAGAGTCGGCGAAGGTCTCTGCGCGGTCGCGAGCAGAGAAGACGGTGCCGTTTGGCCCTTGGAGAGAGCTGGGGCGGGGGGGCGTATTTCGGAGGCAACGTGTGAGTTTCCATTTGAGTCCTTCGTTGTATTCGAGGGACTCGACGAAGTCAGACCATTTATCATTTCGGATCTGTTGTAAGTGGAATTTAATTTTTTTTACTAATCTGTTATATTCTGCTTTATACGAGGGGACTGCTGTGCGTTGCCACAGCTTTCGGATTTTATTTTTCTCCACAATCAGCGTTTTGATGTGTGGAGGAAGGGGGAGTTCGGGTTTGTCGGCGGGTCTCACTTTTGAAGCGGACGTGAGAGCGGATTTTATGGTGGTTGTGAAGTCGTATATAGCAGTATCGATGGAATTCGTGTCTGGAAAAGTTGTTGGAATTTTAATGCAGTTGTCTACGTAGGTGGCGAAGTCACCCCACGAGGTGATGTGCCGCGGTGGGGGTGAGGGTGAGAAGGGCGGAAAGCCATCCGTCAAGTGAAGCAGTACCGGGTAGTGGTCGGATTGAAGCTGGTGAACAGTCGTGAGATCTGTTTGATAGGGGATGTCATTATGCACGATGATGTCTATGACGTCAGGGCGATGGTTGGGGTTTAGTGGATAGAGTGTGGGGGACATAGGTCCGACCACGAAGTATCTCTTACGAGAAGAGATTTCGTCGAGCGTTTTGCCATGCGCGTTGGGAGTGTGGCTGTGCCAGAAGGGGTGTTTGGCGTTGAGATCTCCTGCTATGATGGTGGGGATGTTATCGGCAAAGAATGAGTCCAGTTCGGTCTCGACAAGTGGGGAAGATGGGGAGAGATATGTTGCGCACAGTTTGAGGGGGCCGTGGTTGGTAGTGTTTACTATGACGCATGAAGCTTCTAAGTTATCGGTGATAGGGGAAGAGATGCGGCAGTGGTCTATGGTGCTTTTTATGAGGATCGCAGTACCGCCTTTTCGGGCGGTAAGGCGATCGTCTCCGTAGCAGAAGTAATTTTTGATGCTGTAACGGTAGCTCGGTTTGAGGTGTGACTCCGTTATCAGCATCACGTCCAGGTTGTGCTCGAGAAGGAAATCCTCGATCTCGTTTTTGTGCGTTCTGAGGGAACCGTTTGCATTCCAGAACGTGGCGGATATATGAGAGGGCTTATAAGTGCGAGCCATTTTGTTGGAGGGTGTTGAGGAAATTTATGGCTTCAGTGATAGCTGATCTTATGTTATTAATTATGAAGTCGGGTAGGGGTTGCGTTTAGGGAAGCGCGGGCAGCCTCTATAGTTGGCCGTGTGTGGGCCGCCACAGTTGCAGCAGGTGGCTGGTGTGTCTATTGGCTTCCGGCATTCGGAAGTGTGGTGCGCTCTGCCACATTTCACGCATGTGGCGGGAGCGTGGCAGTTGCAAGCTGAATGGGCAAAACCTTGGCATCGATGACATTGCCCCATTCCTTTTCTTTTATGGAGTTCCTCCACCGTGACTCGAATATCGAGGACACCGCGGAGTTCGGTAAAGATCTTTTTGCCTGCTGGGTCTCTGGATAGTTTTGCTATGACCATTGGGAGTTCGACTCTGTTCCGGTTTTTCATCCGGTAGATGTTTAATACTGGATACTCCAGTGATTTGAGTTCTTCTGCGATGTCTTCGACGCTAATGGAGGTAGGAATTCCGCGTATGACGGCTAACAGTGGTTTCTCGTTTTCGAGGTGGAATGAGTGGTAGGGGATGGCGAGGGAGTCTGTTATGTGGACGAGGGCGCGGTAGGCTTCGACGGTTTCCGTCGTAATTTTTAAGTCTCCGTTTGGCATGACCTTGGAGGAGAATGCGATCTTCTGAGACCTGAGTTGTGTTCTCAGGTCTCCATATCGGTCCGTTTTGTGGAGGATAATAGGGGGAATGCGGTCCCTTCTGATCGGGAGTAGGGTCGGTGTGATTTCTGGTAATGATGGTTCGGGGAGTGTGGGAAGGGGAGGACTGGGTGGACCTCTCATTCTCTTGTTTATCGGAGTCACGATGGGCTGAGGGTTTACCGGGGGACGGGCGGGGGGGGGACTTTCAGGGGATTTGAGAGTCCGTTTGCGGCTGGTGGTGGCTGTTTGCCATTCCATGTCCGGAACATCCGGGGTGGAAGGCTCTGGCGGGGGGGGTGAGATTTGGTGATGTTGTCGGGACTGACGGAGCAGGCAAGGCGGTGGGTGGGTCCGCTGGCTGATTCTTGAGGATGAGCTCGAGATGTCCTTTGCGGCAGAGATCTCGGAAAAGCCTTCCCAATTTCAGAGTCACTTCCCTTGAGATTGACTCTGATTGGATAAAGTCAATGGCCTCCTTGAACGAGATGTTCGGTTCAGGAGATTGCGAGCGGTCCGGTGACTTGCCGCGGGCGGCAGGTGGCGTGGTTTCGGGGATGGGCGTCAGCGTTTCTTTTTTCCGAGGAGTAGACGTTCGGCTTGGGGGGGGGGATGGCGAGGGTGGTGGACGGCGAGGTGCGGGCACTGGAGTGGACGAGCGTGACTCCTTTACAATTATGGTACGAGGAGTTTTAATAAAAAAGTCCGACTTAGTGGACTTCATTTTTCCTTTTAGTTATATTTGTCGAGGGGGAGATATGGGTTGTACGAGTGCGGTCGAAACAATAACAATATCAATGATAATAATAAAGATAATAATAATGATAAATGATAAATGTCGCAAAAGTGGGTGAGAAAATGATGAAAATGAAAATGAGTGGGTGAAAGTGAAGACGGGATGGGAAGAGCCGTCGACCTTTTTCAGGTCTTCAACCCCGCCCGAGGAAGTGAAAGTGTGAGTAAGGACAATATCAGTCAGTAGCTTACCAAAATGAAGTAGCGGGCGGCTGTCATCGACCGGCACTCAGAACGGATATGTCACTCGAATATGGTTAGTGGAGGCCAACTCCATATACGCGTGAAGTACCGAATACCGAGTAACGAGCTGGACAATGGCGGTGGGCGTGCGTGGCGGTGTCAGTGAGTGAAACTTATGCGCTGGTCGCGGCTCTTCCGCGTCGGAGCGCGAGAGAGATGCGCGATTACAAACTTGGTAGAACTGTATTTGTTTGTTTGTGAAATTTATTTTGCGAACTGTACTGCGGGCGAAATTTATTTTGCGAACTGTACTGCGAGCGAAATTTGTTTTGCGAACTGTACGGACTGGAGAGCGACTGTGTAAGCGGTGATACGTCTGCACTGTAGCGCGTCTATGGCGGTTCTGTGACTTGCGAAGCTGTGCGATCGGAGTAGGTCCGGATTCAGTCGGCGTAAGCATGGCCCAGACCCCGAAAGTTGTCGTATTTCACGGACAATGGGCGCTTGTGACGGCCGACTGACCATTAATATAGAAGGACCCCTAATTTTGTAAATCTCTTCTCACTGTACTTCAGTTCTGTTCATTGAAATATATTCTCAGTAATACCGAATTTACCGTGTTTTACTTGAGACCCGCTACCCTACATCAAGCTGCCTGAGAGGAATCTCTCCCTGCTCTTCTTCTTCTTCTTCTGCTGGATCTTCGAAACGGAATTCGTTACCTCGATTCTCGGAGCGCGACGCGGCGACCAACAACCTATCTACAGTCTTTGTACCTGTCCGGTACACGCCTTGATTGATTGATTTGTTATATATTTTATAAAACTTATTTCACACTTAAGTGTTTAACCCGAAATAAAACCGTACAGACAAAATGGTCGAAATTTATTTCAACAAGCAACTTAACGATATGATTGAACTACCTGAAAAAAACATAAGCCTTGCAATCCACTTGCCTTAGTAAGGTCAACCCAAAAGCATCACAAAGTTAACACATGGGTTGACAAAGGTCAAAAGCGAATCCAGTCGATTCTCGATATTTCCAAACATACGTATAAAATACAATTCAACCCCAATAATTTGTGAGAATGTGAAGATGTTTTAATAGTCCGTGGAATTATCTCTAAGTTTTCTGATTGTGGAACAGCGTCTGTAGAGTACCAAGTAAGGTAAAGTTATTTTTTGCGTTCCATGTCAAATCATCTATTACCGATGAATTCTAGATTTACTTCTCTTTCAGACGTATTTTCATCTGAATTAATTATCATACTGGATCATGATAGTTACCTTATATGAATTCCATGGTTGCATTTTAAATGACAATTGTTACAAACTGAAGCAAGATTAAGAGACACTCTAAGATAATTAGAGCATGTAAAACGAAAGAATGACTAAAAACTAACAAAACAATACAGTGTAAATTTTAATTAAAGACGTGGTAGAGTAAAACCAAAGAAATTATGGTTCGATCAAGTGAAAAATATTTTGAAAGAAGAAAACGTAGAAAGTCAGAGAAATAGTTGAAGTTGCATGAGAAGGTATATTGATATGTAAGAGAGGAAGCATGTGTGTCAATTTGAGCTCACTATTATATTCATATTAAAAATATTACAAAATAAATATATAAAACGTAAGTGTAAGGATAGAAACGTGGTAGCTGCGGCAATTCTATTGGGTACATTCTTGCATCTGCATGCGTTTAGAAAAACATATTTGATAAGAAGAAATTATAATATTATAAATTAGACAGATTAGAGTCCCTATAAATTTCTAAGTCAGTACGTCGAGGTGAACATCTGGTAAACACATATATCCCAAAAATCTCTCCGCTGCTGGCCGAGATCGTCCCATGCGTCCCTCAGGCCTCAGTCCCCAGCCCAAATGTACCCAACCGTTAAAAGCGTATATATCGGTACCATTTCGAACAGAATTCAGTATTATTTGTGCTCCCCTGAAGATGAGGTGAAAGCCTTGAAACCGGTAGGGTTATACCGTTACAAAAAGTGGAATAAACAGTGTTTGATAAAAGAAACTACAATGAAGAATAACGTATTTGATAGGAAGACATACTCCAAAGCAACCTTTGTAGTTCTTCCGATATGTGATAGTAACACATTTGGCTTTGGGTGTAGTGTAGTGTATGTGAATAGTTTTCATATAAAATAATAAATTTTGAAAAGACCTTCAAAGTTGTCTTTAAATATTTTCTGAAGCGTCACACGCCACCATAGAGTTGAAAATGGTGTTTAAATTTTTTTTTATGGTCACATTTATTTATTTTATTATACAACACAAATACACTGGGAAACAAAAAATCACACAACACAAAAATAACTAAAGCACTCTCAAATATAACCAACTTTCATATTTTAGATAAAATTTTAATCAAAATGTTTAAGGCGACATGGTGTTAAACCCATTCAGGAAATAATTAATATTAATAACAGCCAGTTTATTTTAATGAATACGACTTTTCAGTTCTTTTGGATCCAAGCCAAAACCAGAAAAACATAGTAGATCAACTATTTCTCTCAAGGATTGAATTCTCAAAAAGTATCAAAATTGTGATAAAATAAAACATAACAAGAATAAAGCACTGTGTTAATTTATTAATTAACTTAATGTGCTACAACCTAGAGAGGGGCAATGCATCTTACAGGAACAGCCTTCATCGTGTAGCCACAATCCGATCACTTTATCTCAGGTATTATAACCTGAAAATAATTACTGGCCCCAGCGGGTGGTTTTTGCTTGTAGAAACATTACTACCTATCTCTGAATTACCCTGAAGAGCTTGGAAATGTCTCCAAACAAGAATTAAGAGACCCAAAGATAACGTAGCAAATTGGAAATCTACTATCTGTATCTACGAGTAAGTTGAGGAATAGTCCATGAAACTATTTCTTCAATACCGAAAAAGTCGGGTGACTTACGAGTACATCACAGAACTTGATTCGTGGAACGCCCAATGCTGTCCAGATGGTATAATTCTGAACGGAAACAATTTAATGTATAGATTTCTTCTTCCTAGCATTATCCCAACTCATTGCCTAAGTAGGATGTTGGGGTCGGCTCTTTTTGTTCTCAGGCTGTATATTCTTTGGCTCTGGGTGTGGCTTTCATCTAGGCCGTTTCTCTTCAGGATTTTGGAGCATTGAGTCATCCAGGAGTTCTTTGGTCTTCCTCTGGATGGCTGTCGAGGAAGATCCACAATTTAATGTGTAGATTTGATAACAAGAAAAGGCAATAATCGGCATTCACTCTATCCAAAAAAAAAGCAGCACTGATCTTCCAACTCCTCTTCTTGCCTCAAAAGTTCTCGTTGATTTAATTTTTTTTCAGAATTGTTATCTCCCTCATACACATATTCCAACAAGCGCAGACCACCGATCTTAATGGTTTGGACCATAGTGGCATTCTAGTATAACACACACACATAACACGATCGAAGTGAAGAAGAAGTTCGAAATTGGCGTTAGAATGACGAGAGAATTCTCAATTACAAGGTCCAGCAACGACGACAAAATTTTTGAGATCTTCGTTGATAACATGTCCCAAGTGTTAGACTTAGTTTGTTAGAGTAAGTTCAGGATTATTCAGATTTCGAGTTCCAGACCAAAACTCTCCCAACTTCACGCCAAACAGCGTGAATAAACCCTCCAACACCACATCCTCGCTTGGACCGTGAAGTTCTATAAAAGACGACAGAATTATAGCAATCCTCTAATCACTGCTCTGAGGGCTTTTGAGAGTAAATCCGATCTACTTATCCGTTATAAGCACAGGCTCCCGAAGCATCATTTGTTGTCTAACTTGTCCACCTACAGTATTAGCTGTGAGGACCAAGGTGTGAGTGAATGTGATGGAATGCAAGTAGTCAGAACGAGTGGTCATGTACTTGATAAATAATTTGTTGTAAGAACTGTTATCTAGTTATACTCGTAAGTAGTTTATAGGTGTTAACTATTTTTAAGAAATTATATTATACTCGTATATTAGATTATTAATAATAAAATTCAGTTAGTTCAAAGTTACATTACATAAATTAGATTAGTTCTTAAAATATAAATTTACATATAGGTATATCATTTAGCAAACGTTTGTATTATATATTACTTTATTAAATAAACGTTTGTACTATATATTACTTTATTAAATAAACGTTTGTACTATATATTACTTTATTAAATAAACGTTTGTACTATATATTAATTTATTAAATAAACGTTTGTACTATATATTACTTTATTAAATAAACGTTTATACTATATATTACTTTATTAAATAAACGTTTATACTATATATTACTTTATTAAATAAACAATAAATAAAATAAAAATATAACAGAGAACTTTTTCCGCTAATGTGTGAACATCGCCATTTGTTTTTCAAATGGATTGTATTTAATGAGAGTATTGTGTTCTAAGGCGCACTTTTCACATTCGTTTATTTCACATATTTTTCATATCATCACGCCATAACCCTTGCGGGGTAGGCATAGAGAACAGCTCTCTCAACTTTTCTATCTAAGCACACAACTTTCATCTCGTCTATATTCATACATCTCGTCAAACACAATCTCCCATTATTCATACATCTCACATTTCCTTCTTTCAAAATCTGGCCCTCTTGATCCAGCCACGTGTTCTTTGGTCTAACTCTTTCACACACACCTTACATATTTGGCTTGTATACTCGCTTAATCATTAATTCTCTACACATTTCCAAATGATCTTAAAACTCCATTCTACATTCTGCGGATGCTGAGTACATAACACCTTATGTGCAATATCATGTTCCACATAACAAATGTGTTTCTTGTGTTCGCATAACTATATCTTGTATGATAATAATAAGAAAGTATACACAGTAATCCCTCTATTTACACGGATAATGGATTCCAGTGAAAACCGCAAAAATTGAGCTATTAAATGTTATGTAAACTAGGCGATCTTGACATATTTGAAAGCACTCATCAACGTTTTTAAGTGACTTTGAATATATGTATGTGTATGTTTGTGTGTATATAAATATGTATACATGTACACTACTTTTTATTTTATATAATTTTTAATGTTAACATTTCTTGTATTTTTCAATGTAATTTGGCTAAGCCTGTTTTGAGGAAATAAATATTTCCTAATATTCTATCCATACTAAGTTAAAAAAGTTTTTTTAAACTAAAACACTGTCATTTTGTTTTATTTATTGTTTTATTACACTGGCAAACATCAGATGAGTTGACAAGAACTGAAGTATATATTAATTACATCATATTTATAACATATGTGTGTTGTTTATGGTTTTAGTTTGGGAATAGAGTAAAAGTGGCTCTACTATTAGTTGTTTATTGTACTAAGGGGAAATGAAGCTGGAAGCGGAAAATAAATTTAATTAGTGATTTATGATATTTTGTTTGTTGCCTTATATATTTCAATGGTTTCATGGGTTTTTATCGGGTAATATGCGTTTGATGTATGTTATATTTTTACGTTTAGTGGGTGTGAAACCGAGTGATCACGTAACACAATAAAAATTCTTGAAACCGTTGAAATACATAAACGCAAACAAACAAAATATCGTGAATAATCCATTAAACTTATACTCCGCTTCTAACTCTATTTCTTCTGATTCTCGTCAACTCACCTGATGATGACACAGCAAGTATTGAAATGCATTGCGATATATCATAAAATAAAATAGAAGAAAACAAAGTTACAGTGTTCTAATTTTATATTAATTATGGGTTACTACCAAATGACGCCTTAAAAGAGTTTTAGTTACTTTTTAATAAGTCTATATAAGTGGTTACCAATATCTAATAAAACACATATTTCGATGAGAGCTTTGCGTTTTACTCATTAGAAGAAAAACTACTATGCGTATCCAGAAAGTAAGTGTACTGAGGCTCTCACGACCGGATGGATTTTATTTTCGACATGTTGGCTACACTTCCGTGTAGCCTGACCCTTCCCCTCCGCAACGAGACCGGTTCGAGGTCAGTACGTTGAGAAGTGTCGACGCGACAACACGTTTCGTGAAAAATGTCAATCCAATCTCCCGCCAAGTGCCAAATACGCAGCGTCATCCGTTATCTCGTTTGGAAGGGAAACCTCCGGTTGAGGTTTATAATGAGGTGAAAACTACATATGGTGATAAAGCTATGAATCGTACGAGTGTGTACAAGTGGTGTCGCGAGTTTAAAAACGGTCACGTCACACCTCTTCGCCCTCCGCCAAAAAGTTCAAAACCACAATTTCAGCCAAGAAAATCATGACATCCGTGTTTTGGGACTGTCAAGGCATAATTTTAATTGAATATATGCCTCAAGGGGAGACCATCAACTCTGCAAGATACTGTGAGACCCTAAAAAAATTGCGGAGGGCGATTCAGAACAAGAGGAGAGGCATGCTGACAAAGGGAGTCTGCCTGCTGCACGAAAATGCCAGACCACACACGGCCAACGCCACGAAGTAACTGCTCGCCTCGTTTAAATGGGATGTCCTGAACCATCCCGCGAATTCCCCTGACCTAGCACCTTCAGATTACTATCTCTTTACCTCCCTGAAGCTGCACATGGGTGGAAAAAGGTTTTCAACCGACGAGGAGGTAAAGGAGGAGGTGGAGAAGTGGACGGAGGGGTTGGCGGGAAACTACTTCGAGGAAGGCATCAAAACGTTGATACCCCGCTTCACCACCTGCATTGAGAGGAATGGCCACTATGTCGAAAAATAGCTTACATATGTACTACGGTAACCACGTAATTTTTTTGTTTAAATAAAAAAAATTGTAACCTACAAAAATTCAGTACACTTACTTTCTGGATATGCCTCGTACATAACTTATAATTTGCTGTCTCTATTCGATTTGACTGGAGGCTAGATGAATCTTCCATTGTTACTGTTGTCGCTCATACAGTTATGATAAAAAATATCGATTTAAACCTTCAACATCTGGACAAGTCTAGAGTTTAGTCTCCTCCATAATTGATTTCTAGTTCTGAAACTTTGTTACCTTACTTCCAGAAAAATAATTTGCAAATTAACTTTTGTACCCCACCGATAGCGTGTTTTAACGTGATCAACATTTGGGTTGAGTACCGATCCCGTTTTTTAACGCAATAACATAAACTAGATTTGCGTCGAGTCCTGATCCCGTGTTTTAACGTGGTAAACTAGATTTGCCTTTAGTTCCGCCTTGTACTTTCGCGTGATCGATGCCTCTTCCATAAAATGACGTATTACTGGCATATAACAAATATTTTTTAAACAATTTGACCTTTAAAAGACATTCTCCTGATTTCTAACATGGACAATGCCCTAGATCAGGGGTCTCCAAACTTTTTAGCCTAGGGGCCACACTGACTCCTCCACTAAGTCCCAAGGGCCAAGACCTAGCTAGCTCATCATACCAACATACTGTAGTTTTGAATTACGCGCAAATTTTCGTATTGGAACTAGCCGGCGAGTGAGATATCTATGGCGCAGGGTGCGAGTGTGAACTCCGCTCCGTTCGCAACTTCGGTTGGTACTTACGGGCAAGTGTCAAGGATATTTCATTGTGGCGGAGATAGCCGATGTATGTGAGTTATTCTATTTCTTAATAAGTCGTTAAATTCATTGCTGGAATTTTGTAAGAGTCAACATTGCTGAAATTTTGTAAGAGTCTTCCACTCACACAGCTTGATCAGTTGCATACATTTGCTCGTGGCTTTTTTCCGCTTTTGGCACTACTTATATGTGTGAAAAAACATTCTCCAAAATGAAATATACAAAAAATATTTACAGATCCAAATTAACTGATGAGCATTGGAAGTCGCTGCTGATAATTTCCACTAGCATACTTGATCCACAACTGCAAACAATTGTCAGTGGAAAGTTACAGCTACATATGATAAATCTCATTAATCATAATTATAATGTTTGATTTCATTATGTGAATTACCTATGTATGTCACTTATTGTAAGATTTTAGGATAAATCTCATATCAATAATTACAGTTAAAATGTTCAATTTCATTATGTATGTCCGTTATTGTGTTTCTTAATTGGTCGTTAAATAAAAACATCTGATTATTATTTTATATGATTTGCTTACATTGTAAATTTTACAATGTAATCAAAATAAACTATGACGGGCCGGATATCGGGCATATCCATATATTGGTGGTGCTCGCGGGCCGTAGTTTGGAGACCCCTGCCCTAGATTATGGAAGTATGCATGAATTGCTTTATGGTGGTGATTCTGACGTCTCGTCATCAGTGTGCAGTGAAGTGTCAGATCTTGAAAATTTTGACATATGAATCTAGAGACCAACTAGTCTCCGGGTCCCAATAGAGGAAGGAATTTACAGGACCCTCCAAACAGGTTATCAAAGAACGTATCTAAACATGTGTTGATATTTAGTATATCAACTGATGAAAAGAAAAAGCCTGCGGAACTTGCAAGCTGTGTTCTATGCGCAAAAAGAGAAGTGAGATCCGGTACATATGTAAAGAGTGTGTTGTAACTCTCCACAAAGAAAAATGTTGGCAGAGTTACCATAATTAACCTTTCCCTTCCTGTGCTAAAAAATCCGCGCGTTCCGGTGCTGTGTATTAAATGCACATCAATACACGTGTAAAAATGAGCGATTTAAAACCGGAAAAATAAGAGTATTCATAACCAATCAATTAAATTAATTAAATCTGAAGTTAAAAGTGATAATAATTGAAATTTAATTGCTGAAAACATGAAAAAAACGTCGGCCGATGTTCACAAAACGAGTGAAGAGACCACCTCAAATGGATGCCCGAGAGCTACTGAAGGGAAAGAAGTGAGCGAACTGAGATTCTATTTCTTGCGTTCCCATATACTGAAGTAGAGTGAGACGTGAATAGCGTCGCTTCTTACCCATAGTGGAATGAATATACCTACGTCACACACTGGCACACGTATTGGTGAATTTATTCCAGATTTTCACGAAAATATCTCTGATGTGGCCGATAAGTGCTAATTATTATGAATATTATTTTTTTCATTCAATGCGTAAATGTATTACGGAGGAATACCTAAAATCTGAACCCAGTATTTATTATATTTATAAAGATATTAACATTTTAGAAGCAATTTGTACTAGTTACACATCACAGGGAAAGAACGGTTAACTAAATAATTTAAGTATTTTAAATAAATACATCAAGTTTCATCACAATATTTTTTTAAATTAATTAGCTATACCAATTTTAGTAAACCCTCTACAAAAATAAGATTTCGTCAAAAAACCAGCCGGGCAAAGGAAAGGGTTTTCTTGATTTTGATCGGGTCTTAAAATGAGTTAACGTTGATTAGTCTGAACTACGCTCGTATGAAACACGAACATGTTCTTATTAGAACTATGCTCTTATGAAACACGAACAGGTTCTTATTAGAACTATGCTCTTGTGAAACACGAACATGTTCGTATTAGAACTATGCTCTTATGAAACACGAACATGTTCTTATTAGAACTATGCTCTTATGAAACACGAACATGTCCTTATTAGAACTATGCTCTTATGAAACACGAACATGTCCTTATTAGAACTATGCTCTTATGAAACACGAACATGTTCTTATTAGAAGTTTAAGATTAACATGAAACGGGAAACGTTGAAAATTAATCTCTCTTACTCCAGAAAATTTTAATTTTAGTTGAGGAAACAAACTATCCCAAGAACAGGGATTTAATTTTTCCAGACTTTACGACTGGAGCAAATCTCATTCAATTAGTGTGTTGCAACGTTATTTTGAATTTAATTCATTTCATGCTCCGCTGATAGTTTCACAGTGTCGCAGAATGGTTTTAATTTATTAAATCAATTGAAAAAGTTTAAATTTTTGCTAGCACAAATGCAATTCGTGTAGCATCAACTTAAAACTTTAATAAGTGTGACAAATACTCAGCATGACGCCGAGCCACTTTGTTACGAATGCGGATAAGTCATATATCCCTCACTTGATCATTCATCCCTCAACAGGTACCGAAACAGGTAAGAAACCTTAGAAATTCTCACGTATTGTCACTTCTATATATGATAATATCCTTAACTATCCCGCTATACCCTCATATGTCGTTGAAAATATTCCCGAACTTTCTAATCACAATCTCCCGCTACGCTCCAGCAAAGATTGTATTTCAGTTTTTCTTTTTTGTTTAACCTGGCGAATTTATTGCCATGTGGCAATCTCTTCCAACTAAACAGAAAGATGTTTTTATAAGCACTAAGTGTTAACCAGACTGGAATCCTATTTTTAAAAAATCTGGGTTCCAGCGGGGATCGAACCCGCAACCTCCGGATCGGCAGACAAGTGTCTTACCACTAGGACACGGAGGTCGTCTTATCCACTTCTCACGTATTTTTTTACTGTACATGCTGTTACACTCTGAAAAAAGATATCGGCTAATAGAACCATCATTGACGTATTTCAAAAATCTAATTAAAAAACTTTACATCTCACTTCAGTGACATAACGGATTTTCCTGCTTTTTATCATATTTCTTTCCTGTCCTTCTTTATCATTTAATGTTGATTAGTGTTTTATGTTTTTTTATTATTGTATTACATCGTTTTTTTGTCCTCTACATCAAAAATGTTAATTCTCCACTTTTATCTCAAAACTTTATAAAACAGTTTTATGGTTCATTGATAGAGATTGCCACTTTGTAATAAACTCACCATACTATAAACTGTGCAATAAAGTATTAAATTTATAAATAAGAACAGATGCTACAACTCTAAGGCAAATGCAACAAAGACAAGTTCATCGCAAATATCATGTTATTTCCCCTTTTATCAACCATGTACTCGTACTTTTGGCAACTACTTTATAAGTCAACATAGTTTTAGTTGTTGGTGTTGTTTTGGAAAGGTTTATGAAAATAGCACATGTTTAAGGAAAATATTTGACCCAAATCAAAGGAATTTGTAGTCTTACAAAAACTAAAAGAAAAACAATCTAATCAGCGATCTTATGATCAAAACAACAGTGTAATAAACAGCAAATGAATAGCTTTTTTGGTTCTTTATGCTTTAGGGTGTTTTTGCCATGTTAGAAGAAAAAAAAAACAATTATTTAAAGAACAAAAAACAATTCATAGATCCTAAATTTAATGAAAAGAAGGAACGAATATCGAAAAAAACTTGAGAAGAAATAATTGAATAGTTTTTCACTTAGTTCTCCTCTTCGTGTGTAAACAAAAACCCAGTATATCATTCTCAAAGCCTATTTATTATGTGATTAGTTTATACTTAATTCAAACAAAAAATCAGTGTCTTATTTTCAAGACTTATCTGTGCTTTGCTTGTACTTAAACTAAACAAAAATTCATTATCTCACTATCATTGCTTAGTCTGTGTTTCATGTGTACTTAACATAAACAAAATCCAGTATCTCACTATCAACACTTAATCTATACTTCGTTTATACCTAAGATAAAACAATTGTGTAGTATATTCCCAAGGCTTGCATTATGGTTTATGTGTACTTAGGGTAGACAAAAACCAGTTCCTCTTTCTTAAACTTAATCTGTTTTGCGTGTGTACTTGATTAAACAAAAAACCAGTGCGTTATTCTCAAGGCTTACTTTGTGTTTCGTGTGAATTTAGGGTAAACAAAAATCCAATATATCAAGGTTTACTTTGTGTTTTGTGTGTATTTAGGATAGACCAAGATCCAGTTTCTCGTTATCAAGGCTTAATCTATTATTCGTGTTTCACGTGTACTTAGGGTAAAAAATTATCCAATACCTTGTTCTCAAGACTTACTTTGTGTTTATGTGTAACTGGGGTAAATAAAAATTCATTATCTCATTCGCAAGGCTTATTTTGTGTTTCATGTGTACTTAGGGTAAACAAGAATCCAATATTTCAAGGTTTACTTTGTATTTTGTATGTATTTAGGATACACCAAGATCCAGTTTCACATTATCAATCTGTTGTTTGTGTGTACTTAGGTTTGTTTGTGTGTACTATGTGCATTTATAAAAATGCATGGTTTCAATTATTTACGACCAAATAATAAAGAATTTAAATAAATGCTGAAATTATAAATTCAAAGCGCGATATTAAAGAAGGTATTTTCATCTTATCAGCTAAAAGCCCTTATAAGTTATTTATGTACTATCATACAATTACTTCAATGGGGTAAGCAGAAAGGTTGAATGTGAATCTTTATGGTGGTACCACTTTGTCTTTCTTTACATTATTTTGCATTCTTATACAAATGTGCTACATTTTTAAAGGGATTTCAACCCGAGACTATTTCGATAACCCAAAGTTATATTGACTGTTTTTGTTTGGAATTTGATTGTTATTGCTATACGAATATTATTTCTAAAAAAATCATACAAAATTCGTACCATTTGCTGGGTTATAAAGTTTTTTAGTTACGAACAAACAGAAAATCAGTAAAAATAAGTGAACAGAAAATAAAAAAAAACAACACGTGACCAATAACTGAGAAAGAGATAGAAAAGGGAAATAATGTGAAATAGGAAAAAATATACAAGTTATTAGAGATTTATGATTTTCAAATTGCTGTCTTGAGACAGCGAGTCTAGCAGCAATTGGTCTGATTGCATGGACAGTAAAATATGGAATGAATAAGAAAGGTCTGACTGCATGGACAGTAAAGGATGGTATGAATAAGTAAGAACTAAAATGGCAAAAAGTTATATCTCGTTAATTATGTATTTTTGTACACACATACAATCATGTAATTATTTCCCTGTCGGGATGGGGGGTGGGCAGGCACCAGACAAAGATGTCCAATAAAACACGAACAAACGACGTGATTTACAATTATACACGTACATATATACATATCATCATGTCGTTTCGGTAGACAGAAACTCCAAACTTTCCTGTTGTACGGCACCGGTACAAAGAGCTGTAAATAGGTGCGATGGTTGCTGTGCAATGCTCGGAGAATTCCGGTCAATTCCAAAAGACGTAGATCAATGAGAAGATAGCAATGGGATGAAGAGATTCCTCTTATGGCAGGTTGTAGCGGGTCTCAAGTAAAACACAGTGTACTGAGAATAGGTAGGTAGTAATATATTTAAAATTGAAAAGGACCCTTCTTATGAACCGTCAGTCGGTCATCGCAAGCGCTCACACCTCGCGAAATGCAACAATTTTCGGGAGTTTGGCGCAATACTTAAACCGACCGGTCAGCGATCTAGTCTCGACGCCCGTCTATAAGTCTACATTTCCGCTGCGGTCGCAATGCCGCGCGGACCCAAACAAACATAAATATTTTAACAAAAGTCAAGAATTTCAAGTATCAAATTTACATCAAATTATAACCAAACAAATATATCAAATATAACTAAGTATCAAACATTAAGAATACACCTACAATATTGTTATCACCTTAACAGGAATTTATACATCCGTAAAGGTAATCCAAGAAACCAAATATCTACACATATTAAAGGGTGACGCATACGTCCGATATACCTGTCTTAATACACATATTTCTCCTCCTCGACATCCTTTACGTGGAATTCCTATAATTTCATTGACTTTATATTTTTGTTTATTTCAAAATACCATATCGATAAGACTTTATTTTTATGACCTGTAGAATTAAATTCAAACATCGTCTATTACGAGAGACGCCTCCACCACTGGAAGAATGTAATAAAAATCCGCAACTACTGTATGTACGGCCAGTTCATAAAAATTGTACATGAACTTATAAAGAAAACTTTACGATTATTAACATTTGCAACGTGTGGGTAAGCAAACGGGTTAACTAAACGTGATTTGATAAAAGTACGTGTAAAATATGAAAATTTATTAAAACCTATAACATTTTACATGTTCACATAAGAAATTGTAAAGGAACATATGAAACCATCATCATCCCCATCACGTCATGTAGACAGAGAAAGCAGGGCATTGAAAAGACATACAGTGAAATCCTGTTTTTACGTGCCCGGAATTCACGTTTTCCCGCTATTTGCGTTCAATTTTTACAATCCCGTTGTATTTTAGTGCATTTAGTACCCGCGTTTACGTTTTTATTTCCCGCAATTTACGTTTAAAATATTTAAAATGCAAATCAATTTATAAACATATTTAATTAAATGCGCGACGATTTAAAATATTTGAAATGAATATTAGGAATCAGAAATATGTTGTTTCTATTTATAGACACATTTGCACCTGCAGCGCTCATAGTCTAAGTTACACGAGTCGTGTAATACGATGCAATTAGTGGGAAATTTAACGAATCAGAGGCAGGCAGACTGTATAGGCAGGTCAATATGTGCTTGTGTTTTAAACGTATCGGTCATGTACATACAATTTCAATTGTCGTGTATTTCGTATGTCAATTTACATGTTTTTCATTTCTTTTAATTTTTCGTTGAATCCCTTCAAATAACGTCTCAGCAAAGAAAGACATTATCGATACAAGAGAACAGGAAAATTCTCGAAAAAGTGAATAAACACGTTGGTCCACGTGTTTCGCTCGCGCGTGATTTAGGGATACCCATTACAACTTTGACTATGATAATAAAAAATCGCAAATCGATTGAAAAAAGTTTTCCGATTTGCGTGATTATCTAAATAAAAAATAATTTTCGATTTTTATTTTAACCCTGAATCTACGTTTTCCCTCCAATTACGTTTTTTTATCAGTCCCTTCAAAAACGTAAAAACGGGGTTTCACTGTATATTCAACTATTTTCCTTATATCAGGGGACTCCTCAGCTCTCTTTGGGTATAGTATACTCAAGCTTTTGAACTACCCAATTTATCTCTGGTCATGGGAGCATTGATGGCAAACTCTTTAGCTTTCATTTCATCCCTTCACCCTGTTGTAAGTTTGGCTGCCATCTGGATCAATCTGCAGAGCACATTCTGTCGTACTGCGATGATAATTGAGTCAATAATTTCCGAAGGGATCTCCACTCTTTACGTCAGTTCATCTTCGAACCTATTGCCTATTCTGATCTTGTGGCGTCAAAGAATATTTTTGCTACATTAGAAATTTTCTTAATGTTTGAATTCCTAGTCTTAAGCCGTTTCATAAGTATATTTACTGCGCTGCGAGTTATTTTCCATCCTTCCATTTTCTTCGTCACCACGTTACGTTGCGCTTGATAAAAAAATATAAAAGATTTCGATCTTCTAGTGTACGAGTATGATAGATTGCGCTAAATTTATTTGGTCTCCCATAACAACGTGAATGGAGGGGAGATCAAACTGAACTGTTGCATTTTTGGATAAGGTATGTCTGTATCTGCAGGTTCCGAATCATAAAGTGATGATTAGGAAAATATCTACATCTCCATATTTCCCCTTTTTCGAGGCCTCTTGGTGGCTTTGTCTATGTCACTGAATGGAAGATTTGTCTTTAGCGTGATTTTGACATAATTATTTATGTCAAGCGATTAAAAAACAATGCGCGGCAAACATAATGACAGGAAGCGACGGAAGAATGCGGACAATTTGATAAAATATGTCCATTATACAGTGTTTAAAGAGTATTTTTGTTTCACAGCGTAGTTAACTGCGCTGTGAAATAAAAGTTGGAAGTTTTCACTTCAAACCTTTTTTTTATTTACAATCTAGGATTTAACCTACTTTAAGACGTCGTGTCTATATGGTATAATCAAATTGATTTCTAATTCTGTTATATAGTGTAGAGAGTTAGCCTATCCTAGGACGTTATGATGAATTAAATATGTAAAAATAGATGTTATAAAAGAAAATAGATGTTACAAATGATCCAAGACTTAACACATGCTAGGCACACCAGATACGGACATTGAAACGATCACACTTCAATCTGAAAACCTACTAAGGACAAATTCTTTCATATATATTGGCTCAACCATTATAACTCCTGGGTAAGTGATCTAGGATGAAATAAAACAGAATAAAAATAGGCTGAAACTAAAAGAGAGGAACAACGTGGCCCCTAATGAAAAAGGGGGAACAACATTTTCATATTGCGGAGATGCTCATGCTACTGTGGTCACTAAATTGAACAAGATCCGAAATGAACAAATTCACGTAACAATCATATTTGTGCTGATAGTAGACAGAACCCAGTAAGCACGGCTACCCCAATATGGGCACGTGCAACGGTGAGATGAAGGGGCTACGCTAAAGACAGTCACAAATTGCGAACTCTCAAAAAGACGCATAGGGAGACCCAAAATGACCCAACATAAGAGAGTGGTGAAGGACATGATGAGAGTCGGACTATCTCCGAGTGACTGTCGAAAGGGAGATGGAGGAAGGTCAATGCAGCCGACCGCAAATGGATGGAATAAGATGAAGGAAAAGAAATAGAAGAATGAAAATAGAATTTATACCTAGTTTCATAAAACAACAGGTAATTTCATGTGGACACACAATTTTAATGGATCTGGGTTTGTTGCCTTTCGTTTGTCGTGTCCCCAGTAAACTAGGTTTTTGCTTGTATCTCACTGAGGATATACAACATGAAAAAATAAATCGATACTTCTTTCAGATTTTTTATTATACGAGTACATATAAAACTCCGTTGCACATTCTCATCAACCTGACAAACGGTGACACTCAATAACATATGTATACATCACGCAAAATCAAACTCCTTACAGTTCATCACTCCAGACAGACCAAAACATTCATCCCACAATTTACCTATATAATCATAAAAAATATATATAAATATAAAAATATAAATATAAACCAACAAAAAACACCACACTCAAGAATATATGAATATATTTATTTTTTAATATTTTTAATCTTTCAATAAGAGTGGTTTCGATTCCCGAATTGAAGCGCTCTTGAAGAAGGTCTACTTTCTAAACGATACAATGTAAATTGTACTTTTATAATCATTTTTATTATAAGCCAGGAGCTAGGTGTTAACATTAATACAACGCATATTGACGCTTATTGAAACTGATGGACAAGCTAATCCATTAAACCATAATGTAATAATTAATTCCATCACCACAAAATGGCCCTGCATCTAAATTGAATCCATTTTCACTTACCTCTCGTAATTCTGTTTCGACGTCATAATTGATGCATTGGGTGGACAGCTAGATAAGGCCTATCCCATAGTCATTTTAAATGATGCATGGAGAATATTGTCCGATAAGCCTTCTCTCATCATCCTGGTTCGGATTAAATGTCATTTCCATGCAGGCATTTTCAGTATTTCGCATTCTGTGATAGCAGCTAATGTGTCACGCCGCATTTTCCACTTGCACCAAGCTTTAAATAGCCCACTTTGCTGGAAAATCGCTGTATTTAGAGCAAAACGTAACAATTATGGTTGAAAATACCAGCTATTATATTTGCGAAGGAACACGCTCAACAGACACCCGATTCGCGAATTCAACTGTCAAATTATATATTTTCAAGGCAATTTTTTTTATACATCTCGAAATTTAAATGTTACATTATATTTCATCGTATACATTACAGCTTGACGGGTTTTTTTGGTAGCAATATTAATAAAAAGGACCATTTATAAAATGCCTTTTAGAAAGCAGACTCTCCTCAAGGGCGCTCTAATTCGGAATTTGAGCCCACTATTATTGACAGATTAAAAATATTAATAAAAAACGACGCGACCATTAGATAAGCTTCGTCTGTATATGTTCATAACAACATATTTGATAAGAAAGCCGCAGAAAACTTACCAAGGTAAGACGAACAACAAAGAAACTTAATGTTACACATAATTTTGGTAAAACCTCCCTAATAAATTTGTCTTCAAGTGCTTCCTAAAGCTAATAAAATAGTCTTATTATACTATATATGTACACGTGTATTGTCCACGTATGGCCGCGAGAAACACATTCACTTCCCGATTTTGCCAAGATTAGTCGAGGCTATACTAGATCATACGAGTTATTTGGTAGTCATAAATATTGCCATTAGTCCACTTCTAAAAAGTCAACATTTGCGCAGCTGTCACGGATGGGTTGATTTCAAACTTTGTCTCTTTGTATTCAAGTCCCTTAACCTTTCCCTTCCTGTGCTAAAAAAATCCGCGCGTTCCGGTGCTGTGTATTTAATACACATGTAAAAATGAGCGATTTAAAATCGAAAAAATAATAATATTCATAGGCAATCGCTTAAATTAATTAAATTAGAAGTCAAAAGTGATAATAATTTAAATTTAATTGCTTAAAACATGAAAAAAACAACGGGCGAAGAGACCACCTCAAATGGATGCCTTAGAGCTACTGAAAGCTGAGACGGGACTCGGTCTCGGACTGTTATACCTCGAAGGAAGAAACACAATTGCGAACTGAGGTTCTATTTCTTGCGTTCCCATATACCGAGTTTAGAGTGAGAATGAAACGTGAATAGCGTCGCTTCCTCACCCATAGCGGTTTTTTTAGAATGAATATACCTACGTCACACACTGGCACACGTTTGATTGAATTGGTGAATTTATTCCCGATTTTCACATAATATCTCTGATATGGCCGATAAGTGCTAATTATTATTAATAATACTTTTTCATTCAATGCATAAATGTATTATGGAGGAATGCCTAAAATCTGAACCCAGTATTTATTATATTTAAAGAAATATTAAAGTTTTTAGAAGCAATGTGTACTAGTTACACATCACAGGGAATGAAAGGTTAATGGGATGTCTCCATTGTGGAAAGAAGTAGAACTTTGAGGTCGATTTCGTCTTCATCGAATAAATGTATTGTTCCGAATAGGCCCAATAGGGCGGGGTATTACAACAGGGCTTTAGCCATTGTTGGTCCTATGGCATGGAATGGTCTGCCTGTTAGAAATAAGAATGGCGTGTGCAACCTAGGAAGCACTTGAAAACAATCCTTATTGAGAGGTCTTACCCAAATATATGATCATATATGAATACTATGCACTCTACACTACACCTAAAGGCGAATGTGTTTTTATACTCTCATATCGGAAGATCTACCATGATTTCTATGCAGTTCGTTTTCTTTGGCAAACTTCCTGCGGTTTTCTTGCTAAATACGAGTATATTGTTTCCAAACATATGCAGATGCGGGGAAGTACCTAATCTAAGAGACGCAGTCACCACCTTCCTATCCTTACACTCGACTTACATACATATATTTGGTTTGTAATATTTTTAATCTCTTAATAATAGTGGGTTTTAATTCCGAGTTAGAACACCTTTGAGGATAGTTTGCAATCTAAACTGCGCTATATACATTGTCCTTTTATTATTATAAATAAAATTAGCTCGACACGCTATATCGCATGGGTGATCCCCAGTGTCCACCTTACACCACGCGATATCGCACAGTTAGCAGTGAATGTGTTTCTGGTACAAGAGCCAAGTATGCCCTATTGAGTAATAAATTAATGATTGGCTGCAGCAGTGTTAGAAATATTTTCCTTGGGTACCTCTTTTTTCAAATGAACGTTGACTAAATCTTATTCCAGGATTTATCATAAGATTTATATCGGCACAAGAAATTAACTACACATCGGTCTGAATGAACGAGGTGTTTTTCTCATTCTTCATAACAACTTGAAATGATAATATACAAACAATGCGATAAATAGATAATACGTGATCACTTATTCACAATGCATCATGTCATATACCCGGAAGTTAATAGTTAAAAATAATCGCTTTAAATCTATTTAATGTATTATTCATTCCACGCTATGTAAGCACCTTGATATTGTACAGGTAGCCTAGCCCTTTTAATCCCATGGGGCCGATTATCTGCCCCAACTGGTGTATGCGAAAAATCCCACGGGGCCGATCATCAGCCTCAAAGTTTTGATACAAGTTTTTATGTTGAATAAAAAAAAAAAATTTTATGAAATTTACTTATTATTTTACACTCTACAGGGAGGTCTCCCCCAAAAAATAGGTTTTAAAACTAAATATTAACCGAGATAAAATATCAACTAGGTACTGTTTTTTTTTTTGCCAAAAAATGCTTGGGATTTTTCGCACATTTTATGCAAAATATGCTGAGATTAAAAGGGCTAGAACAAAGTGCAATTTTGTTTCGTCCACATTAGCGATGCCGCGTATAACCTTGCAGCGAATTTCATCTCTTGACTTAAAATTTCATCCCTCATCTTAAACAGGATTAAACCAAAGCAGACTTTGTTACAAGGTTGAATTTCGTTGCTATAATGTTTGATCAATTCTCCGTGTTAAACAAACATACTTTTTTCAGACAAAACATATTTGCATATGAATGGCTTCATCAATAAGTAAAATTGTCGCTCTTGGAGCGATGAAACTCAAGACTAAAACACCAGAGATCACTCCATTGTGCGAGAGTAACAGTTTGAGTAGCCATTTCAGTGTCGATAATCATCGGTCCTTATTTACAGTTAATTCGGAGCGTTGCATTCAAATGCTGAGAAAGTTTTTGACTATAAAATTGCAAAAATTTCCGTGATACAATTTGAGAATATGATTTTAACAGTATGGGGCAATTTGTCACACGTTCAATAACAATTTGAAAGTGATTCAAGAGATGTTCCCCGAAAAACTGATTTCGTGAAGGAGTGACATTGTGTGGCCACCACGAAATCTTGATTTGTCCCTACTCGTTTATTTAATTGTAGAGATACCAAAAAAGTCAGATTAATGCAAATAATCAAACGATTACGCTATAATTGATACAAAATATTCGTCCAAAGATCGAAGCGATACCTCGGGAAACATACAGTAAATGCTCGTGCTTCAAATGTTTCTAGACAGATTAGACGAATGTCGTCGACATGATGATGGTGTTCTCGACGATATTATTTTAAAAAATAAATTTCATAAATTTTTTATGTGTTTGCAGTAATTAAAGTTGATTTTAATAAACCACTGTTTTATTCAAAATGTTTCAAAAATTCACTTTATTCTGGGCCATCCTGTAGATACATTCAGTTTAAGTATTTTAAATCACTTGACCGATTTTTGGCAACGTGTGATATAACGAGTATGTCAATATTTCTTTGAAAAATATACTGTACATCAATGATTGAGAGCCTTTTTTTAAAGCTACGTATGCATTTTAATTGGGTTTATTTGTTTCATTTTTTTTTATTTAAAAAATTACAGGTATAGAAAACATTACAGAATTTGAGGAGCATCAATTATGAAAGATGGCGGAATGGAGACATCAGAAATGAAAGCATGGATGGAACCGATTAAGGTGATGGCGGAATAAATACATCAGAAATGAAAGCATGGATGAAACCGATTAAAGTGATGGCGGAAAAAAGACTGCAGCTGTTCCACATCACAGGATCAGCAACGGCAAAAGCCCTGTCATAATACCCTGCCGTATTGGATCGATTCAGAACAATCGATAAAGACGAAATTGAATTGATGGTTACATTCCTTACCAGATGTGCATGGCGTTGATGATCTACCTCGTGATTGGGACTCTTCTACTTTCGCTTAGATCACCAGTATTGTATTTTTTTCGTCTGATAAATAATATGCAACTGAGGATTCGCAGTCGTATAATTGAAGATAAACGCTGTTCGATTTGTAGTTCTTTCAGAAGTGATGAATTTATTCTACAAGCTGACCAAGGTACACGCAATATATGTCGCCTGCACCACATTTCCAAGGTGTCTATCTTCTTGCTTTCCTTTTCTCTCAATGTCCATGTTTCGGCACCATACAGAAAGATTAAGAAAATTAATCTTCCTACAACTTTTGCTTTGGTAGACCTATGTTAGTATTGCTCATGTCTTTCCATATATTCTTCGACTTATCTATAGTTGACCATAACATAGCGCTTCTTCTTTTATACTGACATCAATTGATACACGTGAGATCTTCTTCTTCTTCTTTTTTTAGGCCTGTTTTGGTCCTGAATCATTGTTTCCCTCTTGTGACGTCGACTGCCAGCTGTCTTTACATCTTTTGGGAGGTCGTCCTGGAGGTCTGCTTGCTTGGGGGAATACTGTCCCTGGGCATTCTTACGGCTCTTAGTTCCGTCATTCTGGATATATGTTCGTTCCAGAACCTTCTTCTCTGTCGTCCCCATCTGACAATATCTTCTACTTCGCACATACTTCGGATTTCTGTGTTTCGTACTCTATCACGAAGGGTTTTGCCAGCGATACTCCTGAGTACCTTTATTTCGCTGGTTCGAAGAAGATTTTTGGTTCTGGCAGTGTCGGCTCTGGACTCTATGCTGTATGTCATTATGGGGCGGACACAGGTTTTGTATATCCTCACCTTGCTTTGGATGTTCATATACTTGTTTTTCCAGATAGTGTTCTTTAAACATCCGGAAATAGCTGCGGCCTTTTATGGTTGTTCAAGCACTTCGACATAGAGGTCATTATTGCACATTATGCTAGCACCCGAGTATTTAAATTTTGTAACTTGTTCAATTGGTGTGTCGTTGATCGCCACACTGCATCCAACTTGCTCTCTGACTAGAGTCGTGCATTTAGTCTTGCTGATGGAGATAGACATGTTGTATTTTTTGGAAGCAGTGTGAAATCGATGTAGCATTTGTCGCAGGTCTTCCTCTGATTCGGCTATGATGGTGGCATCGTCAGCATAGCATATGATGTTTAGCATATTATCACCCATCTTGTATCCCACGTTAAGGTCGGCAACTTCTTCTATAATTTTATCAAAAATATTAAATGTTTTTTTAATCATTTTCACGGACTGCGACATTCTAAAAGGCAAAAAAAACTTACTAAAAATTACTTTAGACTAAAGTTTGTGCTGTTTTATAAAGCTATAGAAATTATTTTATGTCTAAATCAAACGGTACAAATATCACGTAGAGTAGGCTAAATATTTTTCTACAATCGTTACAAATTTTACTTCCACGTAAGAATACGCACGCACTTCCTTACCCACGCACGTACCAGTACAGATTGTACCTATTCTTTACACGAATCTGAAGATATATATTTGAAAAGGTTCTAAATTACTTTTTACCTCGATCTATGTAGCACTTCCTTCCGAAAAGAGAGAGAAAATAACGAAAACTTTGCATTGTAAATCGTTTTCAGATTTTTCAGAGTTGAAATTTAAAAAACCTTGAAAGATTAACATGATTTATTCGCCACACATTTTGAACATTGTGTCGATTGTTTTCTTATTCCGTTGTCAAAAAAGTCCGCCGCCAGTGTATTAAACCAGGGGTCTCCAAACTTTTTAGCCTAAGGACCACACTGATTCCTCCGCTAAGTTCCAAGGACCAAGACCTAGCTAGCTCATCATACCAACATACTGTAGTTTTGAATTACGCGCAAATTTTCGTATTGGAACTAGCCGGCGAGTAAGATATCTATGGCGCAGGATGCGCGGGTGGACTCCGCTCCGTTCGCAATTTCGGTTGGTACTTACGGTTGATGTAGTGTTATTTTTAAAGAAAAATGTTTAAAGTCATCATTGCTGGAATTTTATAAGAGTCTTCCACTCACACAGTTTGATCAGTTGCATAAATTTGCACGTGGCTTTTGTCGCTGCTGATAATTTCCACTAGCATACTTGATCCACAACTGCAAACAATTGCCAGTGGAAAGTTACAGCTACATATGATAAATCTCATTAATCATAATTATAATGTTTGATTTCATTATGTGAATTACCTATGTATGTCACTTATTGTAAGTTTTTAGGATAAATCTCATATCATTAATTACAGTTAAATTGTTCAATTTCATTATGTACGAGTATGCCCGTTATTGTGTTTCTTAATTGGTCGTTAAATAAAAACAACTGATTGTTATTTTGTATGATTTACTTACATTGTAAATTTTACAATGTAATCAAAATAAACTATGACCGGCCGGATACCGGGTGTATCGGACGTGTGCCATCACCTGTGTGTATGTGTATGTGATACGATGAAAAGGACAGCGTGTGTAGATCTGTGTCTTTGAACTTGTATGTTATAATTCATTTGTTCCTGTAATTGTGTATGTTAAATACTATATTATGTTGTAATTGTATGCAAATATGTTTGTATATGTAAATGTCCGTAATTCATTCATTCCAGTCCAGTCCGCATTCCGTCTGTTTGACTCCGATCGTATACGCGACCGTATTGGAATATGTGACTTGCGAAGCGGTGCGATCGGAGTAGGTCCGGATTCAGTCGGCGTAAGCATGGCCCGGACCCCGAAAGTTGTCGTATTTCGCGGACAATGGGCGCTGCTGACGGCCGACTGACCATTAATATAGAAGGGACCCCAATTTTGTAAATCACTTCTCTTCTCACCACTTCTCACGTTGAAATATATTCTCAGTAATACCGACTTTACCGTGTTTTTACTTGAGACCCGCTTCCCTACATCAAGCTGCCTGAGAGGAATCTCTCCCTGCTCTTCTTCTTCTTCTGCTGGATCTTCGAAACGGAATTCGTTACCTCGATTCTCGGAGCGCGACGCGGCAACCAACAACCTATGCTACAGTCTTTGTACCTGTCCGGTACACCGGGCATATCCGGCCGCTACCGCGGGCCGGATTGGTGGTGCTCGCGGGCCGTAGTTTGGAGACCCCTGTATTAAACCACCCGCTAATGCTTTTCTTCTTCGTCATTTTCAAATCACTGTGATACACGTAATTTCTTTAAACCCAAATCGAACCCACAATCCACGGGTTTGAGGAAAGACGTTTTACTAACTTGACCACATAGGTCATCTCTTACTATATAGTTGACGGAATATTTTGTGGATTAGATAAATTAGTATAATTTTTACACATATAGTGGAGCCTGTATCTGTCGTTTTTAAGGGACTTATTGAACTAAACGACAAATACACGGGAAAACAATTGATGCTAAAATACATGAAAAAAATAGTAATATGCCAAAGTATTTAATATTCTAAAAAAATATTTGCACACGTACATAAATGGGTGTAAATAAAAATCAAATAATAAAATTTCAACGGAGAAATTCATACTTTTAAATTTTTAAAAGTCTTGCATTGTAATTTTCTTTTAGTCAGTACTTTATCCATAAATGAACAGCAGTGCTGGCATTCTTTTCGGGATCATTATTGTACGTGAATAAAAAAGTTTTCAATTTTTTAAACCCCATGCATGCCTACGAAAACGAATTTACAGGGGGCGGATATTTTTCATCAACTTCTACTGCTGTCTTATTTAAACTTATATCTCATTTCTATCCCCTTCAGGGTGGGTAGTGGAAGTGGCACCCATGACAGCATATTACTACACGCTGTCATGACTTCAAGTGAAAAATGTGCATCTTGAATATTCCGCTCATCGTTTTCTAGTGCTGTTATTTTAGTGTAACTTAGCATTTATATTTTGCTACAAAATATGGTTTTAATATTTTGATAGAACGATCGATCAAATAAATTTTAAACAAAACGCTGCAATATTCTAAACGAATATTGCGGTAAAACTATCCATAGAGGGCCGATCGAGAAACGTATTTTATATGAAATTAATTCAGAATTGGAAGAAATAAATTATACATACGGTAAATCGGTTATTGGGAGAACGGTCGATCAAGGTTTCACTGTATACTCGTATAAGTTCATATATAATATCTATATGTGGTCTTGAATCTATTTCTAATTCTTTACTTATCTCTGATGGCTATACGACTATTTTAGAATGTTTAACCTACTCGATAATACCTCTTCTCTTTTGACAATCGACAAAAGGAAGATGAATAAATCCAAAGGGACATTTTACAGATGTACACATTTATAACTCTTTTTTTTCATTATTTAAATATTTTATAAAGCTTGCATATACAGGATAAACCCAATTATAGGCACATACAAAGCTTAAAGAAAATTATATACAGTAACTAGAAATAAATTATAAATAAGAAATATTTATTTTGTTTTTATTCTTATTATTGTGTGCGGTATATTAGGATGAACAGGTTTGGTCTTTCTGGAGTGATGATGTGTGAAGAGTTTGATTCCACATGATGTTTCCAGTTATAATTGAGTGTCACTGTTTGTCAGGTTGATGAGAACGTGAAACAGGGTTTTGTTTTTGTGTAATCAAAAATCGGAAAGAAGTATCGATTTATTTTTTCATGCTAAGTATCCTCTGTGAGATACAGGCAAAAGCCTAGTTTACTGGGTATACGACAAATGAAAGGCGACAAACCCAGATCCATTAAAATAATGTATGTCTAAATTAAATTACCTGTTGTTTTTTCGCAAAGGATGATAGACTTATTTGTTTTTTCATTTGTCGCAAATTCTCTAATTATGGCTTTTCTATCTGCACTGCTAATAACGTGGAATCACAAACTTCACGAACCTTATTTTTGTTATTTGGCCGTATTCTCTTTCAATGGTTGCTCTCAACTCATTGACTGTTGAAGGTTTTGTGCCGTTTACTTTAATTCTTGACGAGTCTTCATTAAAAAAAGTTCATTGACGTCAGGTTTGGGGAGCGCGGTGGATATTCAACGCTAACTCAACACCCAATACAGTATGACAAATTTATGCATCAAATTCAGGTAAACGGTACGGCATGAAAGTGTATATACATCGTTTTGAGACACCCTATATTATCCGTGGGGTTGCGGAGCAAGAAGAATACGACCTTTGGATTTTCAGGTAGTGTTTTTCAGTCGTATGTAAGAGATAGATTTTCACAAAAAAGGCTCCGGGATGAAGCGTCTTTAAGGTTCCCTCAGGAGGAACAGTTGCCCTCGGGCGCAGAGATAAGGGGACGGAAAGTCTACAACTACAAGTGAAAAAAGTTAAAAGCTTTTCTTTAATACTGACACGCCCTGTCGGCGTCAGGTTTTTTTTTTTCTAAAATTCCTATCAGTGTCAGGTGTTTTTGTTTTCGCTCGCATTTCTGATATGCAAACTATAGTACAGTAAAAACTACTTTAAAACACTAAACCTAATTTTATATGAAAAAGAATGTTCGGGTGACTGTCCGTCTTTGTGGGGTTCGTGGGCATGTGCTCACGTATATGTTTATGGATTTCGTGGGGATGGATAGTCATTTGAATGATTTATGTCAGTGGTCCCCAACCTTTTTGTCGCCACGGACCGGTCAACGTTTCATAATTGTACCGCGGCCCACTGGGGGGGGGGGGAGAGGAACCCCCATTGAATGTAGTTTTTTTTTTAAATTTAATAACAATATATTTGTACAATATACGAGTATAATAATAAAATTTACAACTGTGGTACATAAGTTATAGTGACAAATAATAGTAGAGAAAACACAAGGTTTGTGGGAAAAATGAAGAAAAAATATATAAAAACCATGAAGGATTATTAAGTTTCAGATAATTTTCTTTTGGATTCATGGGTATTTTTAAGGTTCAACGGAAGGTTGAAAGTATTTTTTTCCAAGATAGAGAAAATAATTTATTTTGAGAATGCTTAGGGTTTAATATCGGGATTTTACTCGTAATGTTATTCTGATATCTTGCAGATATATTCACTTGAAAGTTATTAATCTATTTTCTTTAAAAGTTTTGATGTTGAAGTTTTACGTGTTTTGATTTAATATTTTTAATTGAGATGGTTCCATCTGGGGGTAATAGGAGATTGTGACACCCGAAGTGTCTTGCTTATGTCCAGTTTATTTCTTTGTTTTGTTTTGGTTGCTGTCACTGCAGAAAACTCCGCTTCACATAGATAGGATGTCGGAAATGGCAATAGGGATTTTAGTGCTGTGGTGGCAATCTCAGGGTATTCCGCCATGACTCTAATTCTGAACACCGGCAGAGTTGTTGTCTCGAACATAGTTTTAAGGCTACCGTCGACTGACGACTTTGACATCTTATGTATATATAGAGTATATAAAATATATAGTATTTGCCTTGTTTAAGTTACGGCAAGACCGCCTTCGGAATCAAGGACGACTCCGCATGAGGCATGCATATGGTAGTGTGGTGTTGTTTTATTTCGAAGGTATTGTCGGAAGGTCGGTGGTAACTTAGTGTGAAGGGGTTTTCAACGGAATAATTATTTTAAGCTATAATTAAGTTTTATTGGGTATGTTCGATTTTTCAAAAGTAATTTTGATTTTTAAGCAGGCCCTTGCGCGGCCCAGTACCATTTGGTCCACGGCCCGGTACCGGGCCGCGGCCCGGGGGTTGGGGACCACTGATTTATGTGACCACGTAACTTGCTTCATTTACTTTTGTCTGGTTGGTTGGAAGAGATTGCCGCCTGGCAATAATCCCGCCAGGTTGTATTTGCAATAAAAGTGTTAAATAAAAATAAATAAATATCCTTAACTGCCTCATCTTATCTCGCCGAGAATATTCAGTGTCTTTTCGATCATGGACTTGTGCTACACTCAAACAGAGATTGTTTATTGGCTTTCCCAGTTCATCGCTCTTCTTTTTTTCCGTCATCCTTTACTATCCAAGCGGTGAAACTCTGGAACCAGTTACAAACTAATCTTCGACTCGCTCCGTCATTGAAATGTTTTAAAAAGCGACTGAAAAAAATCTTAATTTCAAGTCAGTGATAAAACGTGTTTCATTCCTGATTTTTCTTTCCTCTCCGCCATCCCTTCCTTTTTGCTTTAATTGATGATATCTCACTTTTATTTAACTATGTTTATTATTCATGAATTTTGTCAAGGTGAATGATCATTTAAATATTTTTTGCAGCCGTGTAACTTCTTTTATTTACTTTTGTCTGGTTGGTAGAGAGAGATTGCCACCTGGCAACAAGCCTGCCAGATTATTTAACAATATTATATAAATAGCTTTCTAACAACATTATTATCATTTTTAGTGTATTTCATAATTGAGCACATTCATTGTTGTATTGTATTCCTCTTTCATCGTATACAATACGACCTGGCGGACTTATTGGCATGTGGCAATCTCTTCCAAGTAACCGAAAAGGTGTTAAAGACGTTTTAAGTAAAACCAGACTGAAATCCTTTTTTGGAATGTGGGTTCCAACGAGAATCGAACCCGCAACCCTCGGCTCGGAAGACAAGTGTCTTACCAACTAGGCCACAGATATCGTTTATTTCGTTATGTGTATACAATATTTTTAACAAAATACAGGCAAAAACCTAGTTTAATAGGGTCACGACAAATGACAAGTAACAAACCCAAATCCATAAAATTTGAGTGTACACTTGAAATTATGTTACATTATTTCTGTTAATCTTATTTTCTCATTTATTATTTATACATATTTACTTGTCGTGAAAATGAATGACTTAGTGAGTATACAAATCCGAAATACAAGATGTACGTGGAAGACGTAGACAATGTGTGAATGTGAAGAAGGCAAAAGTAAAGTATGGAGATTTTTTCTCTCTGCTTACCCTTCAAGGGACTCGGCATGATGATATGTATGTATGAAATTTAAAATAAATAAGGCCGAATTGTTTCTCCACTTATCACGCGTCCGTGACCGTCATGTCGATAACGAAATCCGTAATATTTGAAAACCCGGCTTTACCATTAAATTAACATTTTATATAAAAAAGATTTTCTAAATTATATTTACATCAAACCTCTTTCGGAAAAAATACGAAACATTTTATCCATCTCAATTTAAGCAAATTTTGAATTCTTTTGAAATTGATCCAAGACCACAAATATATACAATACGAGTACATACATTAATTTGTCAAAAAGTAAACCGTGATAGATGTTCAAAATATTAAATTTTGTCCCTTCCCGCGATTTGAATCGGTCTATGCATCTGCCATCTGTTAACAGAACGTCAAACTTAAACAAAAAATCACCAGCTTGACTAAAGCGCGGGAATTGTTTGGAAACTGTAAATGGTTTGAAAACAGCAAATTGATAGAAAAAAAATTCAATAGCCACAATATTTTTTCGATTCCCTTTTCTGAAATTTTTATTCCTTGTTACATGCATAAATTAAAGATAGTTAATTTATCAACGAAATTGAATTGAGGTCCTTTGCTGCAAATTTACTGTAAGTTCGAAAATTCTATGAGTCCTGTGACAGTTCACAAATTTTCCCCAATACAACCTTGTAACTATGTTCAGTAATTTTAATTATTTTATCAACTTTAATATAAGCCTCAATTCTAATAAATAGCAAGTTATTTAGGTAAATACATTACATAAGGTTGTATTGGGGCTAATTTGTGAGCTGTCACAGGACTCATCCTAGATTTTCCGAACTATAATAGGACTTTTTTACACTTAATTTGATATTGGCTGTAAAAACAGTAACTACCAAAAAAATCAATATGAAATAGCTAAACAAAATATGTTCTTCTTCTTCTTCATCTTATTTTAGGCCTGTTGGCCTGTTATGGTCCTGTATCATTGTTTGCCTCTTGCGACGTCGACTGCCAGCTGTCTTTCCATCTTTTGGGAGGTCATCCTGGAGGTCTGCTTGCTTGGGGGATACTGTCCCTGGCCATTCTTACGGCTCTTGGTTCCGCCATTCTGGATACATGTTCGTTCCAGAACCTTCTTCTCTGTCGTCCCCATCTGACAATATCTTCAACTTCGCACGTCCTTCGGATTTCTGTGTTACGTACTCTATCACGAAGGGTTTTGCCAGCGATACTCCTGAGTACCTTCATTTCGCTGGTTCGAAGGAAATTTTTGGTTCTGACAGTGTCGGCTCTGGACTCTATGCTGTATGTCATTATGGGGCGGACACAGGTCTTGTATATCCTCACCTTGCTTTGGATGTTCATATGCTTGTTTTTCCAGAAAGTGTTCTTTAAACATCCGGAAATAGCTACGGCCTTTTGTGATTGTTCAAGCACTTCGCCATAGAGGTCATTATTGCACATTATGCTAGCACCCAAGTATTTAAATTTTGTTACTTGTTCAATCGGTGTGTCGTCGATCGCCACACTGCATCCAACTTGCTCTCTGGCTAGACAAAATATGTTAAATAAAATATGTTAGACAAAATATGTTAAATAAAATATGTTAAATAAAATAAGCTAAACAAAATATGTTAAATATTCAAATTAAATCCACAAATAACACTTATTGTCACAACATTTTTTATAAAGGGCTATATAGTAAATATTTTAGGCTGTGTGAGCCAAAAGGCAAACTCAAGGATATTTATGTAGGTATACCTACATAAATAACAAGAAGGAAAGTTTTCAAAAATTTTGAGTAAAAAAAGTGGGCCAACAAATGACTACAATTGTTTGAAATATGGATCCACTAATGAGAAGAATGGAATTGCTTTTATTGAGATAACATTTCACTGAATTGGGGTTCAAAGTTAGTACTTCCTATCATCAAAATTGATTGCTTATGTTCATCTGTAAATGCTGGCCTGTATTAAGATTTTACGTATTTCATCTTTGACAAAAAAAAACAGCGAAATACGTGGCACTGGAAATGCCACAAAATCATAACTGAATGGCGTCACAACAGAGGCCGCCTTGTAAGCTATAGGAGCGCCACATACGGTTGTATCTCACAACTCTTCAACTCCGTTATTGCGTGCACTTTGAAATTATAAAGAATTTCAATTTGTAAAATACATTTTAAGCCTGTGGGCCATGCAAAAAATGGGTGGGCCGGATTTGGCTCGCGAGCTGTAATTTGCCGACCTCTGTTCTAGAAGCAATCAAGAAAGCTCACTGTATCAAAATTTAAAAGAATACCACTTTTATCATAGAACAATACTATTCTTTTTTTATCATTTTTATTACTTTGAATAAGAGTTTGTTTAGAGAAGCAGAGAATTTAATTTTCCATTGTCTTAATTATTTTCTATTTCTTTTACTTATTCTGAATCTATTTTTTTTTTTGTAAGATTCCTGAAATGCAGACTGCCAGTTATCCTTTCATCTACTTGAAGTCTGCTTAGTGATAAGCTTCCTATGGGGTAACCATGAGATACTGTACGAGAAATCTGGGTCTCATTCATCTTTTCATTGTGATCCCATCAATAACATATTCTCTGCCTTTCCCATCTTATGTCTTCTGTTTTACATATTCTTCTAATTCCTATATTTTGTATTCTGTCTAAGAGTTGAGATTTATGTATTTATTTATTTACCAGCTATACATCGCAAAAGAAATTTCTGATGTTCTAAGGATTACCTTCATCAGTATGGTGTCAGCTCTAATTTCAATACTATATATCATCACAGATCTTATAAATCCTCACTTTACTTTCTGTTGTCATAAGCTTGATAAGCAATGTATTGAGTACAGTTTGACGATACATTTGTTAAGCAAAACAGGCCTGCCACTTTCGTTTAAGTTCATATACATTTTTTCACATTTAAGTGTTAAATTATTCTATTGACTGCTAAACTATGTCATAAAACATCTATTCCTCACAATAAATTTTCGTTAGATAAGATTAGCCAAATATAACTTTAGATAAGATTAGCCAAATAAAAGTTTTAATGGAGATTTTATTACAAAAAGGGAATGTCATAGAGACATAGAGAAAAATGTCATAGAGAAAGATGTCATAGAGACAAAAATAATTATATTTTTATTCTTTAAAGTTCCTTTCCTCTTCGGAGCACCACTTTTCAAAATAATCCTTTATTAATAATGAGTAATCTTTACGAATAAAAAAAAATATTGTTAATAGAAAAAATTTATTAAGTACAAAATATTCGGTGTTATGACTAGAATATTTAATATATAAATGTTTTATCTGCAAATAAGGTTTGATTTCTTATGTGGTAACATGATCTTTGGAAGTAACATTGTCGAAACCAGCTGCTCTTAACCCCTTCGATATGAGTTTAAACTTCACGTCAACACAACCATACGAACTGGTGCGAAGCACTGAAAAGTAAAAAAAAAGTGTTAAAATAAAAATATACATACTTAAATGTGGAAGTTATTTACTATTTCAAAACTCAAATACATAACACATCCATCAATAAGTCCCGGGACTAACCAACAGATGGCGCCTCTAATAACAACTCCATACCATTCTCAGTTAGTATCAACCTTTAGAAGTTATGTGTCAAACTTTCATGACATTCCGACATTGTGTCATTGAGTTACAGTGATTTTAGTGACGCTACTTTTGCTATTTTCAAAACAATGGAAAAAACCGAATTTCATGTGTTGATAAAACATTGCGTTTTAATGGGAAAAAATACCGTTAAACTCAACGATGGCTTGAAAAGTGTTATCCGGGCTCTGCTCCGTCGAAAACAAACATTTGTCAGTGGTATGCTGATTTCAAACGCGGTTGTACAGACACAAATGATGCTGAACGCTCTGGTCATCCAAATGACACCAGAAAACATTTAAAAAAAACCCTCAAAATCGTGATGGAAAATCGCAAAGTAAAGTTGCGTGAGATAGCTGACATCCTTAAGATATCATTTGGTAGTGTTTACACTATTTTGCATGAACATTTGGTCATGAAAAACCTTTTTTCGAAATGGGTGCCGCATTTGCTCACAATGGAACAGAAATAACAACGCATCGATGATTTAGAGCGCTGTTTGGCAGTTTACGCAAAATAAATAGGAGTTGTTGCGTCGGTATGTGACAATGGATGTAACTTGGATCCACCACTATACTCCGGAATGAAATCGGCAGTCAGCTGAGTGGAGAGCAACTGGTGAAAGTCGTCCGAAGCGACCAAAAACTCAACAGTCGGCCGGGAAGGTTATGGCCTCCGTATTTTGGGATGGGCATGGTATAATATTCATCGATCACCTTGAAAAGGGAAAAACCATCAATAGCGAATATTATATAGCGTTATTGGAGCGTTTGAAGGCAGGAATTGCAAAAAAAACGGTCCCATATGAAGAAGAAAAAAGTTCTCTTTCATCAGGACAATGCACCGCGTCACAAGTCAATGGTAATGATGGCCAAATTGCATGAGTTGAACTTCAAATTGCTTCCGCGCCCACCGTATTCTCCAGATTTGGCCCCCAGCGACTATTGGCTGTTCGCAGACCTCAAAAAGATGCTGCAGGGAAAAGAGATTTGGCTCCAATGAAGAAGTGATTGCCGAAACTAACGCCTATTTTGAAACCAAAGATAAATCGTTCTACACGGCTGGCATAGAAAAGTTATGAAAGCGTTGGAATGAATGTATCGCTCTTGAAGGACACTATGTTGATGAATAAAGAAGAATTTTGGCAAACAAATGTTGTTTTAGTAGTTAGTCCCGGTATTTATTAATCGATGTGTTACTGTAGCAATGGCTCTTTTCTCAGAGCATTGTTGTATCTCAGAGGGTATCGTTGCACATTGAGAAATAGTTGTGGGTATCTCGTCTATGAGGTGTTACGTAGAAATGCAGAAATCTTAATTGTGCCGATTGTGCTGTATGAATACAAGACTTGGGTACCACAGTGGCTCAAGAAGTCTCTCCCAGATCTTTGATAAAAGGAAACAAAAGAATACTTGGACCAGTTAGGACACAGGCACCATTTGATGACCAAAGTCATTTCTAAGGATGTTTCAGTTAAACTGCAGCCTCTCTCAAAAAGAACTCGCAAATTAAAAAACTTTTTGAAGACATTATATTGTATTGTATTATACTTTAATTATATACATTTCAATCTGGCTGACTTACTTCTATGCGAAAATTTCTTCCAACGAACCAAAAAGATGATAAAATAGCCTTAAGTGAAAACCAGACTAACGTTATTTTAAAAAATCTGGGTTCCAACGGAAATCGAACCCGCAACATGCTGGAAGACAAGCAACTAGACCACGGAGGTCATCTACATCCTCCGTCTTTCGACACTCTTTAGAAAACTATTCGATGAGTTAGGGCCAGTCACTCAAGATAATGACCAAGTTAACCAGGTTTTTTACTCAATTTCCCTCAACTAAAAGTTCATATTCTGAGGTCCAGTCAATCTCAGTCTACTAAGTCTTCCAAAAGGCACAACCTTGAACTTGACTCTTTTAGGACACATCAACTAGTTTTTCCAACAGTCAAGTTATCCCGCTAAATAAGCCATAATTAAAAATTTAATAAGTTGCTGTATTGAAGCCCGTCTTAACTTTAAATAAGCCCGCATGCAATCCGTGACAGTAATATTTTTTTCTTATTTGAATAAAATACTATAAACAAGACAGGTCATTAAAAAATATATTTAAAATAGAACTTCAACTAACAATGATTATTCTTTCCATCAGCCAAAATTCTCGGATTAATCAGTTCTGGCTTCCGTCCCGTGACCCAAGACATGAAGTGGGCAAACATGGTGGCTGGTCTGGGAGTGACCAAGTGGATGAGATCATGCCGTTCTCCAGCTGTAGTTGGCAAATTAGTTCGTCCATAGCCACGAATTGCCTCCACTCCCCATGAATTAACACCATAGACAGATATCACTAACTGTGGCCCTGTAAACATCAAAAATTATTTAGAGACCTAAAATATTATATCATTTATAGTATAATAAAAAATAATGGATGAAATACGAAGTGTATTTTTATATAAGGTCTGTTTCGAAATTACCGCCGGATTACACTTGTGATTATGTGATCTTTTTATGATTGAACAATAATCAATCCCGCAGACTGTGATGTTCGTGCTGTGATCCAGTTTTTATTCACAAAAAAACATTACTGCTGCTAGAATTTACAGGCAAGTTTGCGAGGTTTATGGACCAAATGTTATGAGTGACAGTACAGTTAGGAAGTGGTGGAGTTTGTTTTGAGAAGGGTCAATAAATATCCATAACAAAATGTGAAGCAGTCGGTCAGTCGTAAGATTGGGACTGGAAAACGAGTGGTCAAAAAAATCTTCTCCACCTGCCATCCCTGCAGCCTCGGTCTCACACCAAGTAACTACCACCTGTTTATGAATTTAAAGAAATGGCTTGCATCGCAGCAGTTTAAAAATGATGAACTGAAGAATGGCATTGATGAATGGTTTAATACACTGGCAGTGAACTTTTTTGACAATGGAATAACAAACCTGATGATAATAACATAATGAAAGTCAATGGTGATTATATGGGAAATACATGAATGGGCAAATCTCTTTTGGCTATGAAAAATTATTTTTATCTTTAAAGATTTTATTCGTATTTTAAAACGGATCTTACATAAAAAAAATGTCTTGTACTTTTATAATAATGCCTTCTTTTCGGAACCAATTAGAGAAATTTAGTCAAAGCTTAAACTTTCTTAAAGCCTTTCAGGCTAAATCAACCAGAGAAGCTACTTCAATTAGTTATGTTACTCTTATTTATCATCTTGTCGTGTAACATCGTGACTCCCATGATAGTCTCTGAAAACTCCTCTCCATCCATTCCTGCACTCCTCGGCTCGAAAGGCAGTTGTTAAGGGTAGTCCAGTTGTGTCTCTCACTTAGTCAGTCCAACGCATTGGGGCTCTTCCTCTTGTGTGTCGTCCTTTCACGCTTCCAGTAACCACAAGCTTCTCCAAACTGCCTCCTTGGCCATGAACAATGTGCCCAAAGAATCGGAGGACTCGTCAAAGACATATTATCGACAATCTGTCGGTAATTCTCAATTCTTCAAGAATGGAGGCGTTAGTTCGCCTTGGCTGTCCATGGAATTCGTAACATCCTGCTCTAGCACCACATTTCAAATGCATCTATTCTATGTCTCTCGCTTGCTCTCACAGTCCAAATCTCCGTGCCATACATATCGTAAATATTGCGAAGATGAGAGAGTTAACTAGGCGCATTATTGTCGTGATGGTGATAGTTCTACTCTTCCATATCTTTGTCAGCTTTGAAATTGCATTTTTTGCCATTCCAGCTCTTCTTTTCACCTCTGCCTTGTATCGTCCATTGTTGGTAATACAGGAGCCTAAGTAAATAAAGTCAGTAACCACATCTAGACCATGATTCATATTATTTGGTGGCAGTTTGTTACTGCAGTCTATTATCACTAACTTAGTTTATGACCTATTGATTTCCAGGCCCGGGAGCTTGCTCTCGTGTTCTACCTTTTTAAGGAGCGTGGTCATTTTTTCTTGTGATTTTATTTATAAAGAGATGAAAATTCAAGGAACTTTGTTGGTGTAAGTGGTCTGACAATTAGTGTGTTATCTATGCAATTTGCCATATTAAATTATAATTTACAGAAAATTACACAGACTTGATATATCTTGACTAAATATTTATATAGGCTAAACTAATATTTCTTATATTTTATTTATATATTATTTATAGTTAAGGCATTAACATTGTGGAGGTTGAAAGGCACATTTCTTGTATATTATTTTTTATTTTCTTGCTGCTGTATATAATGTCTTGAAAGTTTGTACGTAATTTTTGTTTTTTGTTGCTGTATATAATTTATCTTTAAGCTTTTACATGTAATTGGGTTTCATCAGTGTATATAAGTTTTATAAAATAAAATAAATAAACACACTCACTATCCGGAGAGCCTTCGAGGGGGTTGTGGGTGGTCATAAAACTCCCGCAAGATCTGTCTTGGTTGTGTTGGTATTTGGTTATACATAAAGTGTTTGGGGTCACTAAATTGTTTGTGTTCCTCATTTTTGCATGCAATATTATGGCGGGTGTCTAGAGGAGATATCCCAGTACATATATAAACCTTTTCCATTGGGGTTGGTCCGAGACATTCAGTAATAAGGCCACATGTATCGTTCAATACAATATATATCTGCTTTGCATGGGCAGGCATGCTTCTACTGAGCTAGCATATTCGCCAACTGAGTAACAAAGAGTTAACTCCCGCAATCCTAATAAGATTATACTGTGAATGTATAAAATGAAACACCAAAAGAAAGATTTTACTAGCTGGGAACTAATGGCAATGTGTATCAAAAAATTAAGTGGGCTTGGCCCATCGAGAATATGAAAAAGTGAAAGTGAAGAATATAATTTGTGTAACTAATGACCATGAAGGATGATAATAGTCAATGCTAAAAGTATACACGCTCAAGTCAAAAGATTTTTTGTAACATGAGCTAAAATTAACACTTAAAAACAACTTAAGAATATTTAGAAACCTAAAAATACTTACATCCAAAAGGACTTCTTGTTTTGTAAGAGACTTCTATAGGCATATTAAAAACAATATCATCAGTAAAAGAGCCTCTTGATGAAGTCTGAGTGAGTCCTCCGTCTACTCCTCCTATCATTTCCCAATCTTCTCCGCTCACGATGTCGTAACGGAGATAAAATTCTTCATTTTCGCTGCCACCTTCAAACTTTGCACACTGTATTTGTCCGATAAAACTTATCAAAAAATACGATTCATCGTCGTCGGACATATCCTTATCATTATGAAACAAAATACCGTTTTTTTCATAACATAGTACGAAACTCACATGGTATTCTTATTTTTTTCGCGTAAACATTCAACATAAAAGCTCGGAAAATTGGGCGTCTGTCAAAGCTGTCAGTGAGTTGTTTAAAATTTATGTTTACAGTCGAAGCGTGTCGGTTGAAACCAACCAACTAAAATTAAAATTGAATTTTAAAAGAACTAGAGATCGTTGGAATGTGTAGACACAAGTAATCGTTTTTTCTCGACCTTCACAATATAAAAAAATACGAAAGCACTTTTGATTATAGTGTTACTTTTAAATATCTATAGTTTTCAATAATTTATTAAATGTATTTTTTTCTTATTATTTTTTCATTTACAGTTGATTTACAATTATTTAAAACATTATCAAAATTCAGAGTGTTAGTAAACATAGAAGTGGTCGTTCTGGAAGACGGCAAGTGTTAAAATCCACTTAACATATAGTTCAATCCAAAATATGTAATTCTTCAAAATGTTTCAGTAAAAACTTAAGAGACTGATATTATTTATTGTTTTTAAAGGTATAAAGTAAAAAATATACCATTCCAGTATTTTATTTACATTTGAAGTAGTTATAAAATTCACTCAAAACCGTAAAAGTTTTCCATGGCGGTTTTTATATATTGACGACTCACATAATGGAAAACAAAACTATCAAAGCACTGATATGAATCATACAATATGTTGTTAAAAAGAAGTACATAGTACTATCGCTCACAAAGGTCAGGGCCCAGAATGACCAGGTCGTATGCTATGCAAGAAGAAAAAAATAACGTATGTAATTCATTAACCAATTTCAATTAACAGTATTATATACCGTAACCAACTATAGTACATGTCATTAGAGTCAACATTGGGTCAGATGTAAATTTGGTCTTAAGCTGGATTCCCATAGACTGCAGGCATAATGTGAGTTGCTCACTTGCTGAATTTAGATTGAGCATAATCGTATTGTGAAGTGCCCGCGAGGGAACTACAAGGTTCATATTAAATTTATAGCGGTGCTGCCAGTCTAAATTGTTAAGTTACCTACTTGCCGTTTACCAATGTATTGTATGATATGTGTGAAGGTCTTGCAAGTAAGATGGTGATATGTGGTATGGTTACATTCAAGTGGGAATACTGCCTTTCACTTTCAACCAAAGTTTGTAAAGTAAAAAGTATACTTTTAATTTTAAAGGTTTTATTTATTTTGCATAAATTAATTTTGATTAATTAATTAAATTCGTGTTAAAAGTTGGCTCTCAGTTACCAAAAGGATGCTGATTGACAATCGCCAAGACTTACAGGTTGTGAGAAGACAGACACTTTTTTCTTACATCAGGGTAGTTCTTTCTTCGTCACCACGTGGCGTCATACTCATTAAAAAATATAAAAGATTTCGATGTTCTACTGTAGATTGCGCTAGATTTGAACTTGTTCACCATAGTAGGTGGTGAAATCGAACTGAACTAATGTTAAAAGTTACTTTTGGATATGTCACTCAATTATATTAATAAATAAAGTATTGTTATTACATAATAAAATTCAATAACGCGGATTCCAAAAAAAAAACAATATTTATATTTAAAAAAAAATAAACGTAGAGTTTGATAATATTTATAAATATCTATTTACAAAATTATATCGCAAGCTCGAAAAAAAATGTTATTGTATAAAAATCGAGTAAAATGAGTTTTAGCTTTTTTCTTACGTAAACTGATATTATATGTTAATAAACCAACATTACTGTATTTGTATTTTATCATGGCCAACATTATAAATCCACATCATTTTATTACGACAGACCAATAATAAATAAATCTTAGCAGGAACCTATCGATTTAACTTTAAAATGTGCCATCCTCAGGGCATCAAATGAAGTCTTCAAGTTGCCCGCGGTCGAGTGTGAATCAATTCTAAATATGTTTTCAATCAAGTTCGTTGCACCATCCACATATTGAAACTGACAAATATTGAACTAAGCTTCGCACCTCTATCGCAATGTTTTGTTTCTGGAAAGCTCTGGTTGGGTGACAAGAATCCATCCAGCCAGTGTGCCAGCTATCCGTTCTGCTTGGTTACCGACCGAGCATGCTTATCTCCGCTAATACCGTAGAGATGGCGCTAGTTTTATTTTCTCCCAAAAGCCACCATTGTTGAAAATCAGCCTGCTGTTTCCTACTGACTCTTCGAAAACGGGAATTATTTGTGTTTTTATCTAATTCGACATAGTTTTAAGTGATTATTTAAATGTTAACACGATTATTTCGATTATGTTTTAGACAAATTAAGTAACCTTAGTGATTAGTATTTTGTATTTACCATTTAAAACGTGTTTCATTCGAGCATCGATTTGGCGATTACCATTCCCACATCCATTTAATTTTCGTGTGCGTTTCTACAACTTGCCTAATTTGTGAAGCTTTTAACGTGCTTTCGTTATATTTTTGTGATCCGTTATTCTTATTTAAACATAAATCTACGCTTGTGCACTCGTTAAATTACAGTTAAATTGCGGTTATAACAGTCATATGAGAATGCTTAAAACTGACGTGAAGGATGGACATCCGTAAAAAAGTAGCCGGCTTCGATATGGGCGATTGACCGAACTGTGGATTGAATCGGAACCAGCTCGGTGCATAAGGATACAGCTGAATATATGCTCTTTGGGATTGGAGCGGTCAGATATCGAGCAGAATGTCCGGAGGGCCACATCACAACCCTCATGGCAGGCAGGGGCAACCAGCCCCTGGCTGGAATCACCTGCAGGCAAGCCTCGTCCTTATACCCTCTAATATTTTGTTTTCAAACATTTTTAATTAGAAATATTTGGCACGCTTATTCTCGCGATACCTTTAACTCGAAAATAGCTCGAACAAATAAACGAGTTGTGTTAGTTGACGTGAGTTCTGTTTACGTGTGACGGAAGGGTTGAAAGGCCTTTAAAGAAAATATTCACGCGATATAACAAACGACATAGTACATTAAACATCTCCAAAAATATTATTTCCAAAACAGTTCAAATGTCAATTCACAGTTCCATTTTGGTGGTTGTCTTTGAAGTGAAACATGGAACTGGAATGAGGATAAAACTAAAATAAACGTTGAATAGATTCATGTACTAAAATTATACTATACAAATAGAGAAAGAATTCATGACTATAAGAGGATGTTATCAGCTAAATTAACAAAGATGCATTATTGAGCTTTGGACATGTGGAAGGAATAAATAGTGTGTATTACAGAGAAATGCTGAAGACTTTCTAAATAAAAAATGATTAACCTATGAGATCATGTTTGTACAGGAAATGTAGATATCAGTTGTTTTTAGAATATCCTTCAAGTTACTTACCATAATAACATGTATCAAGGAACCTCTGGCATCAAAATATAACTGCTGTTTTCTATTTTTGCATGCAAAACATGTACAATTTTTTTTTAAACTTCTTAAAAGAGAAAAATGTATTTTGATACGTTTTACAAGGATCTATCATGCATTCATTGTCTATTTTTACATATTTATTCAGACTAGATAGATAATTCAACATCTTGCATTTTTTATTAACCCCGAATCCCTGTTTTGCTCAATTACTGTTTTTTTTCCTTACGATAATGCTGGGGCATTGTTGTGACCTATATCCCAGAATTACCCTCCATGTGCCAGTTTGATTCGAGACACGAGGAAATCAAGTTACTGTGTTAGCTAAGCAAGCAGTTTAAGCCAAAATAGCTATTTTTATTTTAGAAAATAATGCTATATTGAATATGAACAACCTAAAATATCCTCTCCAGTATTTTCCCAATGAATGATAGTATTTTGACATGTGAACAATTGAAAATATTTACTATAATTATTCAAAACTTTTACTTATTTTCTTAGATGGATCAAAAGATCACAACTATATATCTAAAAATCGTTACAGAAACACTCACCCTGAAAAGTTTGATTGAGATGCTTCGAAATAACACTTCTTTGACTCACTGTTAGTAGTAATCCATTTAGATGTTTTAGATTTGATTTAAAATAATGATGAAACGTGGTTTATTCCAAACTGTTACATTTGTTTTTTTTTTATTTGAATTTTTTAGTTACAGTATCCTTTGTAAACATTCAAATTTGCAGTATTCATTTAAGAAAAGAGTTCCAAAACCACAGAGCTGATTCCATATCATGAGAAGTAAGCAGCAATCTGAATTACCACCCATCCTTCATTACAAATTGACTGATCAAAAATTAATAATTCCAAGTATGCATGTGTACTCAGTGTATCATAATTCAATGTACATTCATGTAATGTTACATTAATGTTATTCACTGACACAACGCACATAAGTTTGATTTAATCTGTCGTATATTGATAGATGCAACTGAGATCAATCTGTGACTGTATTCACTTTGACACACACTTAAGAATATATAGGGTATAAGAGACATAGAAATGCTAAAAAAAAATAAGTAAAACAGGTTTTTAAAACTGATATAAGAAAAACATAAACAGTGATTCCTAACCTCTTTAGTATCATTCAAAGTAAACATTCATTATTTTTATTTATTTACAAATATATCATGTAACCAGTTCGAAAAATCAAGATATCTATTATTAATTCAGTTTCCTAGAAATACAAAATAATATATTAAATAAAATCACCTTAAATTGACTTGTCACCTTTTCATCAGCGAGCTAAAGAGAAGTGTTTGCCTCAATACTGGTTTATGTTGTGGCATACTCATCCAGTTTTTGTTTTCAATCTGAAGATTAATGCTGAAAATTTAGAATGCCAGGTAGTTAGGGGAAAATGAGATCAAAGCTAATGAACTTTTTTTATGTTAAATTATTTAAATTTTTAACACCAATCATAAAAATATCTGAACATTGGAACTAACCGCTAAAAAGCAAATGAATTGACTGTTATAGACATTTGCATCCCTAATTAACCTGCTGCGAAGAAACATATCCTGTAGCTGTAATATTTTCAGTGTAGTTCATATAAACTTTTGCTGGATACTCAAACCACTCATTGGCGTTCTCTTCCAAATTTCTTTGGATGGATTAAAAAACAAGTGTTTCGGAATGGCCTAACGGTACTACTATGGTTTGTAAGGGACAATGAGTTTTACTTGTTATTCTCACATTTTTTACTATTTTTCAAGAATATTAAAATGTGAGGAATAAAATTGTCACAGTTGTAATTTTACAATTAATAATTTAGCAGTCAATGTATTCTAATCCCGAATGCAGAGAAAATAAGGGTATATATTTTGATCATTCGCATACTGTCCACTGTATATGGCATTAGTGTTTTTCAAGTGTTAAATGTTTAAAATATTTTTCCAGTTAACCTCAAATAAGTTGAACTTAAGATACAAGTCAAAATAAATAAATAATTTAACTTGCATTCAAATATGATAATATTTGAAGGTATTCGTCACTCATTAAAATTAATGTGAATGTATATCTTAGAATTCAGAACAATAGAAGTGTAAATTCATGTATGTTACTGTTAAAAGTCAATTCAAGGCTCAGTGGAATTGATTTCGATTTGAGGACAGTGACAATTCAAAACAATACAATAAAAAAGCACATATCACTTTAAAAATAGTATTGGGTGTACAAATAAGTCACCGCCGTTTGACAAAAGTTGGCGCCACCAGTAAGTTATGGTTAAAATTGTCAGATGTAAAATGTCATTATCGTAAGGTTGGACATCTGTCAACAACATGACCTTGAAATATTAGTGAATTTTTATCAGTATAACATATTTTTTTGTGTTCGAAAATGTCAAGTTTTGAGCCGAATAAGCATCATTTGCGGGAACTTTTGATTTACTTCTTCAATTTGAAGAAATCTGCAGCTGAGGCGCATCGATTGCTTGTGAGGCTGCCTTAAGTGAGAGAAGTTGTCGTGAGTGGTTTCAAAAGTTTAAGAACGGTGAATTTGACATCGAAGACAAAGAACGTAGCGGAAGGCCGAAAGTGTACGAAGACGCGGAATTGGAAGTATTATTGGATCAAGATTCGTGCCAAACGCAAGAAGAACTTGCACTTACATTAGGAGTGACTCAACAAGCAATTTCACATGGGTTGAAATCATTGGGAATGATTCAAAAACAAAGAAATTGGGATTCATATGAACTGACACGGAGAAACTTTGAATGCCAATTTTCCACATGTGAAATGCTGCTTTCCAGGCATAAACGAAAGGGTTTTCTGCACCATATAGTCACTGGTGATGAAAAATGCATCCATTATGATAATCCAAAAAGGAAGAAATCATGGGGATCCCCTGGTCATGCTTCAACATCTACGGCTAAGCCAAATATTCATGGAAAAAAACTCTTGTTGTGTATTTGGTGGGATCAGCTTGGTGTCGTGTATTATGAGTTGCTCAAACCAAATGAAACCATTGCTGGGGCTGTCTACCGAACATAATTGATGAGATTGAGTCGAGCACTCGAGGAAAAGCGCGCCCACTACTACGCCAGACACGACAAAATTATTCTCCTGCATGATAATGCTAGTCCACATGTTGCGGCACCGGTCAAAACCTATTTGGAAACACTCAATTGAGAAGTTTTACCCCACCCGCTGTATTCACCAGACATTGCTCCTTCTGATTACCACTTGTTTTGATCGATGACGCATGGCCTGTCTGAGCAGCACTTCACATCATATGAAGATACCAAAAATTGAGTCGATTCGTGGATAGCCTCAAAAGATGATGATGATGACTGACGCGGTATTCGTATGCTGACAGAAAGATGGGGAAAAGTAGTGGCAAGCGATGGGTACTACTTCGAATAAAACATGAGGTTCCGTTCTTTCACAATAAATGCCCATTTTTTTATAAAAAACGGCGGAAACTTATTTGTACACCTAATATATAAATGTAAAAAATGAAAGATTTTTTTGAGAAATAATGAAAGTGTCCAGTCAACAATCACAAATCTGTAAAATGAATGTTCAAAATTTGTTGTGGTTCAGGAAAATTAGTCAAATTTTATAAAACAAAACAATATGAGAGACTCATAGAAAGTTGAAAAAGAAAAGAGTAGACTAACTAAAGAATAGAATAACAGCTGATTGACAACTATGCAAAATTTTATATAATAACTCATGAAGAGATTGTGAAAACCAAAATAAATCAAATTCCATGAGTGCAGTATGCATGAAATATATTGTATTACACTTACGTTGTATACAGTACAACCTGAAGCATTCATTGTCATGTGGCAATTTCTTATAACTGACTAGAAAGTTTAAAAATATTTAAACAAACCTTAAATGAAAACCAGTCTTGAACCCTTTATAAAAATCTGGGTACTAACGAGAATCGAAGATGCAACTCCCAGGCTGGATGACAAGTGTCTTACCGACTAAGCTACAGTGGTTTATATATAGACAAATCGTGTAACCAAGACTAAATGATAATCTATTTTCTCTTTCTCCAACGACCCACTTAGGGATGAAGACAATAATGTAGAATCTGACTCGGAACTATTAACTATTAACTACTAACTATTAACTATTAACCTCCCAGAAGATATTCCTCCAAACTGATCAGCCACTTGTCTCCTCCCATTCTTCTCCTCTGGTTTCAGCTTCTTAAGGTCGTGCTACACATTCTCTAAAAACCTTGGTTTACTGATTGGTTCTAGAGAAATATTTTCGCCATATTATTTACATAACTGAAACATGTCTTGACCTTTTGTGTATAGTAAGTACTATATATGTATATATATATATATATATATATATATATATATATATATATATATATATATATATATATATATATATATATATATATATATATATATATATATATATATATATATATATATATATATATATATATATATATATATATATATATATATATATATATGTATATATATATGTATATGTATATGTATATGTATATGTATATGTATATGTATATGTATATGTATATGTATATGTATATGTATATATATATATATATATATATATATATATATATATATATATATATATATATATATACTTCTTTCAGACTGAAATTTTTATGAATCATGTTAATGTACCAATATTTGTAATATACTTTCGTTATATACAATACTACCTGGTGGGCTTATTGCCATATGCCAATATCTTCCAACTAACCACAAAGATTTTATAGCCGCCATAAGTGAAAACCAGACTGGAACCCTTTGAAAAAATCGAGTATCAGTGGGAATTGGACCTGCAAACCCCTAAAGTTGGAAGGCAGACAGACAGACCTTACCAACTAGGCCACGAATATCATTATTGATAAATATATATTTTTACTATATACTGGAAAAAAATTAATTCTCGAAATTGACTACGTTGCATAAACAAATAACAAAGTATTCTCCTGTTTCATTTGCCACAATTTCTTCAATAATTAACCATTACCACTTCCAGTCATATTGATTGTTATTTGTAAAACATTTTTGTGGTTTTCAAAGTTATGTGATGGTGAAATTTGAAACTTTCCAATAAAAACATTCCAATAAAAACACAACTTTTATTAGAATGATTCAAGTTTTAATACATTTCACTAAAATCTTTTTAGGAATTCAAAGCACTGCCTTTATTTTCACTCATTAGTGAATGTAAAACATTGCAATTTTCATACACAGTAATCCCTCCATTTATGCAGATAATTAATTTCAGGAAAACGGTGCATAAATGAAGCCATTAAATGCTATGTAAAATAGATATTTTATTCTTCAGAGATATCGTCTCGTATTGAAGATTGACCACCATCATGGCAATCCTTATCCTATACACTGCAGCCCGGAACAGTTCAGTAGAACTGCACCCAAACCATTTCTGCAAATTTTTAAGCCTAACACATGCGGCGTCTCTCGTTTGCCACTTATATTTCCCCGGATGATCAGTTGTGTAATAATGTATCTTGTACCCCTCATTATGTGACCAAGATACTACAATTTACGAATCTTCACAGTTTTAAGCAGTTGTCAATCCTTATACGTATGAACAAGCACTTCCACATTTACAACACGATCTGAACAGGGAATCTTAAAGATACGTTTGTAGATCCACATCTCAAAAGTGTTGATCCTTCGTGATGTTTCCTGATTTTAGTGTCCACACCTCCATTCCATAGAGGAAAGTTGAGAAGATGTAGCAGCTAATCATACGCATCTTCACTTCTAAGCTCAGATTTCAGTTAGTCAAGAGATGCTTCATTAAAAAAAAAGGAACTTCTCTCTATCTCTATTCTCCCCTTTGTTTCCAGAAAGTGATTCCATATTTCATTTATCCACATTTCCAAATATTTGTGTTGATTCACATGTACAGAACTCTATTCTTACTTATTTTTTAAAAGCTTTAATTTTTTTAAATAAGTCTATAAATGGTTACTAATTATGAATAAAAAACATTTTGATGGGAGGTATTTGTTTATATGAAGAAAAAAATTACAGAACTTACAGTATTAATTCTAAATCATTTTTGTGGGATTAATCTTCCACTATTACTGTTGCTCTTAAAATTATTTCAATTATCAATGTTGATGACGTAAAGAATCTATCTATTCAAGTTAATTTGCACAAATCGAGGAATTGCTATACATGTAAAAGGAACATAAATGAAGCATTTATAACTAATATAAACATTCAAAGCCAAGTAAACAAGCTGATGACGGTGATTCCAGTAGTTAGGTGCCAATCAAGTGTTATGCATCATGCAAATACTGAAGAGCCTTAACATTAAAACAACTTAAATCAGAAGGTGCTGTGCAATAGTGCGGTATGATTGAACAAATAGTAAAACTAATCTAATAAAAGCTTTCAATCGGATATCACAACAAATGTTTTCTTTTAGGCTAATGTTAAACCGTTGTTTGAATTTGATTACCAAATATGAAACTCTTGTTTTGTAGAGGGCATTGAGCTTTTTGAAAAAGTTTAAAGATGAGCAAAAAAAAATATCAACATTTCCTAAAAAAAAATTTTGCCAAAATACACATTTGAGAGGACATCAGTTAAAACTTTCCAAAACTAAATTTCACGATAATCCAAGGAAACATTGTTTTGCTAACAGAGCTGTGGAATTTTTGAACAAACTGCCCAATAGTATAGTGAGGGCTGTGACATTGAACCATATTAAAAACTGTGAACAAGTTCCTACACATAAACCCAGAAGAACTGTTTTAGTAGTGTTTTGTTTTCTTTGCTTATTCTTTGAATTATTTTTCTTTGTTTATCATTTAATTTGTCTTTATGAACATATGACAGTTAAACTTAATAAAGACATTACAACATACACGCTGCCTATCTATAATAATAATAAAAAAAATATTACATTGCAGGTGCCGAATTTCTACCCCCGGCAGCCTCAGGCAGCTCACATGTCTTCGGACCGGCCCCTGTCCCACTCTCCGCTTACGTGGCACACTCCCACCCCGCCGGACCACCAGAAAGGGGGCAATCCCTTCAGGCTCACTCCCACCCCGCCAGATGTGCAAGCGCTCAAGGCCGCGCCCAACATCCCCTACAGACACACGCCTACCCCACCTGATAGGGATCTTAAGTCGTACCGCCACACACCCACTCCACCCGATTCTCAAGGCATGAAGCCGCTGCCCAACCCCTTGTACAGGCACACACCGACACCACCGGACATGGCTCATGGGATGAAGGGGAATGTGCCCCTATACAGGAATACTCCGCCCCCTGATGGACACAAGGGGACGCAGAATCCACTTTATAACCTGCAGCAAATGATATCGGATACCAGAGGTGCACCAAGGCCGGGAGATAATATTAGGGGTAAATTTACTTATTTTAACTACTTTGTTGAAGTTAATTGAGTGCAAACTGATAATATATGTAGTCATCTAGTAGAATGTCTAGTCTTCACTTTGGTAACTAAACCGCACCATAGACAAAGAGTTGATGTTTACCTCATATCCTTGAAAAGCATCAGATATTTCGTTCTTATCACTTTCTTGAGGTGGCTTTCAATGTTTCAATTTGCCGTGAGGCAATCTCTTTCAATTGACCAGAAAAATGTTCAAGAGACATAGAGAGAAAACTAGACTGGAACCCTTTTTAAAAAAAATTGGTACCAATGAGGATTAAACCTGCAACATCAGGATTGGAAGACTGACGAATTCTCGTCAACTAAGCCACGGAGGTTTTTGAGCTGAATATATTTTTAAGTATACAGGTCAAATCTCAACGAATACCAAAGTAACAATCGAACAAACAAATCTGTTGAACGAATCCCGTTTTGACGAAATAATTTTTTTAGTATAATGAAAATTTTTCGCCTCTGAGAGAATCCAAACCAATGAATGGTTTTGGATGACACAAACAATATCAAATATAGTACTTAAATTTGGATGGTCAAATAAAAGAATAAAAAAATTTAAAATCTTGTTTTAATTGTTAATTACTCAGTACATAATTTAACATGCAAACTAGAATAGGTTTAAGTTAAATTTTTACCTCCAAATTGTACAGTAGTCAACTTATCACAAAGCTATTACTGAAGTTTTAGACTATAATTAAAAAATAGATGTTTACGAAACATGTGATTGATTTGTACAGCTTGGTGGTCGTCAAAAAGGGTCAGGAATTGTTGGAAGAAGACCTCAATTCTTAAAGAAAGCGATGACAAAATCCATTTGACTCAAACTGATCCAGTACAGCTGAAATGGAAGTGGAAAGTTAAGTAAGACATATGTGGAATTCTGTGTTGCTGCTGCAGATGAAAATGACGTATACAATGACTACATTTATGAAGATAATATTGTAAATTAATTATTGAAAATTTGCAGTCATCTACGAGTACATCAAGTGCAATCTTAACTTTGGAGAACGAAGATAATAATAATAATGGAGTAATGCCACCTAATATGAAGGTTTTGCTTTCGGAACTATTTTTCAACAATTATTTGATATTGAAAATGCAATTATGAATACTGCTAAGAAAAAATCTATACTCAAAATAACATCAGTCTTTAAAATATGAATTGAGTGTATAAAATTTTATTCTAAAATGAAAAACAAATTTAATAGCATATTTTTCTCCCATATTCAGTATAACAAAATATTTTCTATGGGTCCGTGAATTTAGTTATATTGGGATTTGGCTTGTATTATTATTTTCACGGTTGCGATAATAAATGTCATTTATCTCAGAAATTGAACAAAATTAGTCTAAATGTAATGTTACCAGTTATACCGATTTTACACTTATTGGTCAAACATGTCACTATGTTAGTACTCTTAATTAATAGTTCAAATATGTTACTACTCTTATAGTTATAATGACTTAAGCTTGCTTATATAAAAAACTGACCGTTAATTACTTGAAAATCCGTTAAAAATGCAGTGTTTCGTGATTATAAAATATATTTTCTTTTCATAAATTATCTTTGCTCTCTTACTTGTTGAAAAAAAAATTACAAATATATTTGTATCCTAAATCAAAATGCTTACTTGTATTTATAAACTCAAATTGTTTCAGAAAATATAATGGCTCGTGCAGAAAATATTGCCTACGCACGGCACTCTCCGGGGCTGGCGCACGGCTCTATGGACTTATCAGTGACTCGGTCACCAAGAAATGGCAACCAGAATGGAGAGATGGGAACTCCAATAAGTTTGTCAGTAAGGGATGCATCTAAAATTAACAGTTTAGATTCGGCCGAGATAACAAAAATACATCAAGTACCTTTAGGATACACAGGAAAATCTATAGATATACCGAAACCTTCAAGCCCCACAATGAATTCTATGAATCAAAGTTCTAACAGTCCCAAATCTCCCAAATCAATGGCTAAACGGCCAGTGAAGAAAATGGATTCCATTTTAGAACGTCTCAACAGTGTTGGAGATGGAGTGGTTATCACACCTGTGCAACACACACCTTCCCCTCAATCTGTAATTGTCAGTGCCCACTCGTTAGAAGATAGCAACAGCCGGGGATCTTCCTCCTCGGTTAACATTACTCCTGTATTGGGAATCACTCCTTATCCAGTCTGTGACTCTGCAAACATTGAACGAATTACTCCGCCTGCCCACCATCTCGCTACCCACCCACCTGTGCTGCAGGAGAACACATCAATTTCCTTAGTTCATTTTCCGATGAACCCTCAAACAACGATGCTTGAAAAACCACCGACTCCACCTATGCCTCGGTCAGTTATTATGGAGAGCTCTACATATATAAAAGAAGATCCCATAACACCTTCCAATTTTTCTAATGAAGATTCTAATGGTTCTTCAAGTGATAGTAGCAAATCGAAAAGAAAACGTAAGCAACCGAAAACCTCAAAAGTCGAAAATGAGAATTCTTTGAATGAGTCGATCAAAGATACCCCTAATGATAATATCTCTAATGATGAAACAAGTAATATTGTTGCACAACCGGAACTAGAAAATCATACTCCTAATATTGTCAGTCGTGTCCAAGAAACGGTTCTACAAGAGCAAGTTGTTCCTCTGCAGCCAATAAATGAAAATGTAGACACGAAGAATAGTGGTACTGGTGATGTTCCTCCTCCCGAGAGAAGATCCAGTACAGAAGACAACTCTGTGCCTGTCGTCTCAAAAACAAGAAGAAAAAATAGCTCAGAATCTGAAACTCTCGACAATATAGCAGCCATGATTGCGTCTACAGAATCTGGTGATGACATTGCTAAAATAGAAAATGCTATAAATGATGGAACGTTATCTAATTCCTCTTGTCTTTCGCCTCAATCACCACATATTGCTATGCACACTGAACAATTAAAACAGGTTTTGGGAAGCCCAGAACCAGAGTCTAAATTAGAAGCAAGTGATATGAATCAATTGGAACCATCTTCTCAACCAGATGCGACTCCTACAAACAAACCTCAAAGAAGAAAGAGGAATAGTAGGTCCCAGTCCTCTGAATCATCTCAAAATGATGTCAAACCTTTAGAAGAAACATGTGTTGATAATGATTCATCAGACAAAACTAAACCTGAACCCAGTTTTGTGGAAGTTGAAAATGAACTGGAAAAAATGTTTGCCGGTATTGAAGAAGCTGGCCCTAGTTCACCATCAAAAACATTGGATCCTGAAACCGGAGTAATGACAAACAGTCTTAATTCTTCAGAAGAAAGTCAAAGTCTCAAAAAAGATAATCCTCCCGAAAAAAAGAAGAGAGTCTCGAGAAGATCGAGTGCAGCGACTTCTAGTGGTATATTATCTGGTGAAGAAAATACACCGAAAAAGAAAAGAAAGTCTACGAAAAGATCACTCCCAGCTGAAGAACAACACATAAATGCTCTAGATACAATGGGAAACAAGAAATCCAAAAATGTGTCTAATTTAGCTAATAAGAACAAGAGAGACAAATCAAAAGAAAAAAATAAGCTAGAATTGCTGTCTCACAAAGATGCCTATGACTCCGGAAGTAATGCCAGCTCTAGTAAATCTCGAGGACCTTATGTTCAGATCAAGGGACCCAGGGACTCGCCATTGTCAGTTAGTGTAATCAATACACCCATGCAAGATGAGGATGGTGACAAACCTCTTCAAAAAATAAAGACTCTAAAAACTAAATCATCCCTTAATAGTGATAGTGACTTTAAAAATAAAGTAAAATCCAAGGGGTTACACTCTAGTACATTAAGTATGAAGTATGATTCTATGACCACGGACACTAGTTGGATTTGTGTGTTTTGCAAAAGGGGTCCACATACAGGGAGCACGGTGGGGAGCGCTCCTGAGGGCAAGGCTCAACATATGGGAGACCTTTTTGGACCATATATTATCACCACCGATTGTCCTGATTACACCAGCATGATCAGCGATCCCCAAGATACTCTGTTCAAAGGGCGGCCCAAACATGGCACCTTTAACCAAAACAGGCAAGCGCGACCCCCCAACAAGAGGGGGAGGGCTGAATCTGATGAGGGAGAGAAAGTAAAGGTTCCCAAAGAAGAGATGTACTTGGGGATGACTGAGGCAGGGACCAACTCTTACGAAGTGTGGGTGCATGAAGATTGTGCGGTGTGGGCTCCCGGTTTATACTTAGTAGGGGCCAAGGTTGTGGGACTGGACAGTGCAGTGTGGGGGTGTTGTGCAGTGCGATGCGACCGCTGTCGACTCCTAGGTGCTAGTCTAGCCTGCATCAAGAGAGGCTGCCATAAGACCATGCATGTGAACTGTGCTCGAGCTGAACTGTGGACGCTCAGTGAAGACAACTTCTTGGTCTACTGCAAGGACCACGGATTACCTTGACGACGCCCTTTACCGGATCTTCGTCATTCCTAACTTAACATTTACATATAGTACCTTATGCGCGGGGAGCACTGTGAAATAGTGATGTTCCCTGGGTTGAGTGTAAAATTGTTTTAGTTAAGTTGTTTCAGCTTGCGTGGGCCTGCGGGCAGTGAGGGAGTCGTGCGATGTCTATAGTTAATTGCTAATGTTAAGTGGCAACCCCCGACACAAATGTATAAATTGTGAACAATCGTGCGGAGTTTAAATGACATTCTAATAAGCATGTTGAACACTTTAGATATATAAACTGTAATGTTTTCCGAACATAGCATTTTTTACAAAAATGACTTAATTTATATATAATTTGGGTTACCCTTATTTCTATATTTTATATGACAGACTCGAGTGTGATGGATGGTTATAAAATCATACCAAAAGAATGTAAGTTTATTACATGGACGTTTTGTACAAATATATTTTGTATTACTATCTTTTACTTTACTTGCTGCCGTACACCACTAAGTAGATACTCCCCTTGTTTGACCACCAGGGGTGTACGTTATCGATGACACTTAATCTAGACATTGTTATGTAGTCAATATCACAAAATATTTACAGTTAAATTTTATAATATATCTAGGTAATCACATATATAAACTTAAATAAATTCAATCTTCTATTTTTATTTAAAACTTTAATCATTTGTCATCTTGACCATATCGACTGCTTTACATAAACAGAACACTTACAGTTAAAAAAATTGTTTAAAATAAACTAATTTCAGATTGGTGGCAAGCCACGAATCGTTACTTTTCTTATTTTGCTTATTGTAAAAAAATATATTTGCTATTATGTATATAATACTGGTTTCTAAATAAATCTGATAATCCAAGTTTATATCTACTGATGAATCTATTGATGGATTTACTGATGGATCTACTGATGAATATTTTTCCAGTCAATGCTAACACATTCAGGAATGAAAATGCCCTAGGCGTTTATATAAACTTTTGCCAGGTGCTCAAACACCCATCACCCTTCTATTTCGAATCTCTTTGGAAAATGCTGATTCGGTTTATAAGGGTATATGAAAATGAATCATACCTGCTCTCACCTAGACTATTTCTGAATAGTTTTAAATATGTGCAAATTGTTTTGCACCGCTGTGATTTTAAAAAAATATTCATTATTAATTTTACAAAAAATTAATCATGATAACTTATCTAAATTAAAGGGACATCAGTGAATAAATCAAGTTTTCTCTTATAAAGGGTCTTTCAAATTGAGTGGCTTTAATTTTTTTTAATTATTGAATACACACGCAATTTGCTTTGCTTTCAAAAAACTTTTTATTGGTCATTGAAGTATAATTTATGACATTTAAACACCAAACACAATATTGGCCAAATGTCCACCTCTTGCAGCTCCACAGATGTCCACTCTTTTGTCAACATTTCGATGACATTTTGGCATAATTACGATTCTGACTCACCAATAACCCGAATAATTTCGTCCTTCAGCTCAGGAATTGATGGGGGGTCATTCTTATAGACCTGGCTTTTCACGTAACCCCAAAGAAAATAGTCCAACGGTGTCAGATCACATGATCTTGGTGGCCAATTAACATCGCCGTTTCCGGAGATTACAATCTCATAAAATAATTCAACAATTTGAATGTGTTGTATTGTATACGACTCTATTTTTATACATTTCATTTATTACACTTCTCAAATTTCACAAGACCCAGGCGATTTCGCGACGCCATATGTGTTTTATCCAAGAATTAAAAAAAACTTTTAATTTGAAAGACCCTTTATAATAATCAAAATCTTGTCTTCATAATATCAGCAGGAAAATCTATATGTTAGGTCATAACATGATTCATTTAAGATATCTTTGATATGATATTTCATCCCCCTGATCGAATGATAATATCTTCAGCATATTCGATTTAATGCTTCATTGGAACGTAACTTTTTATTATGAAGTGAGAATCTTCAAAATTATTTCAATTTAACACAACATACAAATACATACTTCATTATTGTTAAAACTATTTTGTTGAAATCAATATAGTTTGATGGTGTGCGAGGATATCCTGTTTAGAATAAAGGTTAGAAAGAACATAGTGAAATTGTGGCACAGCTATGCATTATTAAGTATTGTATTACAAGATCAGTCTTTTTTCCTAAATTAGGGCTTAGCGTAATATAAATTTTAATTTTATTTCACTCAAATTTACTAAGAAATTCTCTTTATGTTGTATAAATTCAAATTTAAAAGATAGCTAGCTACTCATATACGGCTCTCGGACTCCTACTCAGACCTGAGATTGTTTTTGTAAATACCACTTGAACCCTGATTCTGACAGTACTTTTTAAGTACATATTTGTCCTTATTTTTATATTAATTCCAGTACTATTTATACTTGCATTTGAAAGTACCACCTTTTCTATTCATGTTAAAAAATGTGATTCGTGCTAAAATGTAACACAAACATGAAAACTTCTGGATTTTGGATTCACGTGTCAAAGTACAGTATACTCTCGACTATCCAGGGTGGAAGGGAAAAAAATCTACCTAGATAAAAATCCTTAGATAATCTCCACAAAAGAATTAAATTAAAAAAATTAGAGCACATAAATATGTTACATGAAAATACAAAATTCAGGATATAAAATAAAGAGTACATAAAAGTAATTTAAAAATGTCAATAATAAATGAACCGCTATGCACGCTTAATTTAAATTTACATTTCGACCTGATGCACCTCTTGCAACAAAAGTGAACACTGAATCTAAACATGCCCAATTAAAAATATGTTAACAACTCATCGACTGGGAATCCCGATTTCACCAGTTTTATTTTCTATTACTATTATCGATTTTGCCAGTTTAATTTTCTGGTACATACTATGTAATCGAACAAAAAAATATTTTTATATTTTAAATTGTATTTCAAAATGTTATTAATTTTTTTTTCTGCCCTGGATAATCGAGAGCCTACTGTATTATGTTATGTTTGGATGTATAAAAAATGATCCACATCACAAAAAACATTCTTTTAGACAGGTAGCCCTCGGTTTATGACACTTTGATTTACGCCGATTAACAGTTACGCCAGATAACTCGGCATTTCGTGGAAAATCCGTGGATCCTACGCTCCACGAGTCCCACTTAACTTACAATCAGGCTAAGCGTAATTCATGCCAAACTAACAACAGTGTATTTTTAACATTGTGCCAGTTTAAAGTACTGTTGGGCCACTGGATGTAGTCAATAAATATTTTAGTGTCAATTAAATATTAGTAATTAAATTAATAAAAAGTTCCGCCATGTCTAGAAATATTACGTAAAATATATTTTTTAAGGGGTCATTGACTTATTTAAAAAGGTTAATTTTATGTAGATTCTTTTTGTGTATCGACAACAAAACCCCGTTGTAAATCGAAGGTTACCTTTATTAGATTTTTTTAATGGGAATATCTCAATCTTTATTTAAAAATATCCAACCTGTGAAATGTGTATTTCACGGTCTTAAAAAATATACATTCCATACAAGATGACTTTGCATTTCATGTTTCAGCTCATCTATTTAAAAACAAAGTGGAATGTGGGTTGGATCCTTTTTTGCATGCATTTGTCCATTTAATTCCACATTGTGTGTTATTATAATACATGATATATATAAAATTTTATTTAGACATTGAAAATTTTATATATTAGAATGTGGGATGACATTGTATAAAAAATAAATTAATGTACATGATGATGTTAACTGGTAAAAAAACTAGAATTTATTAAGTTGAAATTAAACTGAGTAAAAAATACTCTGTATTTAACTTGTCCGTTAAAAAATTAATACATTTTTTATTGGTACAAAAGAAGGTGTCTTTTTAAATCTGTTAAAATTTCAAATAGAATATTAAAAACGTGTTACGTAGAAAACTATCGCATAATAATATCCTAGAGTTTCAGAACTGTTTTCTGAATTTTCACTCAAATTTCTTAAATCGAGAAATATTTTAAAAATCATAATTTTAAAAAGTACTCGAGGATATACTGAAATAAACCAGAAAGATTATCTATTGAAATAGATAACTTTTTGTAATACACAACACTTCCTTACCCCTCTGAACCCGTAACATTTGGCCAAAAGTCACAGTCAATAGATAACTTTTTGTAATACACAACACTTCCTTGCCCCTCTGAATCCCTGACATTTGGCCAAAAGTCACAGTCAATAGGTAAATTTTTGTAATACACAACACTTCCTTGCCCCTCTGAACCCCTGACATTTGGCCAAAAGTCACAGTCAATAGGTAAATTTTTGTAATACACGACACTTCCTTGCCCCTCTGAACCCCTGACATTTAGTCAAAAGTCACACAGTCTATATATTTTTTTAATTTTCTTCAGTGGCATGTTTAAGTTGTCTTTCTCATAAAACTAGGTATTGACTTAATTGTTTCAAATACAATCTAATGTATAGATCACCTAATAGTCCAGGCATCTAAATATTATACAATCTAAGGTGAAAATCCAGATTGCTAGGAGATTAATTAGTCCGGATATTGGAATATATCTTATGAAATTTGAATTTAAAAAAGTATTCGTTATATTATTCAGTTTGATCCTATTACGAATATTGGTTCTTTTCAAATCACCAAGAAGCCATTATCAAGGATTTGGAAATAAGGAAAAAGTATATATGGCACAAAATTTACCATATTATCACTGTTACATTTTTTTTCTTTTCTTCAAAATGCCATTCGTATTGTCACTTATTGCCAATAATAAAGTTGCTGGTACTTGTACCATCTCACGCAAAACCTGACAATTTTAAATTAAAATTTTCGAAAAGTCTAGATTCTCAGTTGGTCTTCATTTTTTAACTACACTCATAAAACAAATAAATGTCTAGCACCATTTATTGACCAAGAACTTACGACATTAGCCTTACGACTTAATGTTTTTTTGAAATATTATTTTTATATTTCATTTATAGTAAAATATACTTTTTATTTATTTTTCATTTGCGTAGTATAGCACTTGCGGTTGTTATTGAGTTATGTAAGCAAATCTTCATATTTATTTATGAAAATTATTGAAAAATATCTTATGTGACTCCTAATGAATCTCAAGAAGAATTAGGCGCATTTCATTACAATCATGTCGTCTTATTTAGATATTTTCTGTCATTAAAAAAATCCTTAGTATTAAAATAAAGGAATAATGTGTTTGTTTTTTTAATTCTATTTAAATAAAGTATTGTATTCAGATCCATGTATAGACAGTATTTATTTACTTTTACTAATAAATTTTATTGCATATTATGTGGAATGGAATATTTTCATCATCATACAAAAAAAGTTTATGGCATAAATATCATAATATTTAAAATAATACTAGTTTACTCGTGTCCGTTTTTGGAGAACTAAATATGATTCTAAGAATCAATATTATTTGCGATTATGTAAGGATAGTCCATGACTTACGAAGATGCTCGAATGTCCCAGTTTCTTTAGATTGGAAATGATTTTTTTTTCATTTTACATCTGATCTGTTGTGCTGAAGATTTATAGCTTTAACGATGATAGATAGTTGTCCCTCCTCACACACTCTCGAGGAAAGAATTAGGATTTCTTTCAATTTTATCGTACACTCGTAAAAAAGTGGGTAAAATCATGCCTTGACGAAAGAGCTAACTCTAGTGAAAGCTTTTCATTTCTAAAATACTACAGATTATAACAAATAATTCTCTCCTCTGTTGGCGCCACTCTGGAGTGTTAAAAGAATAGCAACACTGACAGAATTTCGAACCACACAAAAGTAGAAAATGAAAAAATGTAATTCTAATTAGTAAACTCACACATAAACATGAAGAACAGTCTTTGAGCTACATTTGTTTGCTTAACAGCTTTCTTTAAGTTACTGTTCTTTTCTATGAAAGTCAAAATTTTAGACCGCAAATAAAAATAAAAAGCGAATTAAATATTTTGAACATATATTCCAGGAGTAATATTTAAAGATCATGTTTTAACATGTGTATGCAACAAAGAGTCAAGTAAACGTAACAGCTGTTTTTTACTAGCTCAAATAATATGACAATTTTTTAAGACTTAGTAAAAATTTACATTTTATGGGATTACTAATTTTTCATATAATGAAATAAGATGTTCTCATTTGATATTCCAAATAAATTAATAAGAATGCTTTTAGTGCGCTGAATATGTATTGTATTATATTACACTCTGTATATAGTAAAACCTAGAGGGTTTATTGCCATGTGGCAATTTTATCCAACAAAAAAAGAAAAATTTTGCAAGCCTTAAGTGAAAACTAGGTTGGGACCCTTCTTAAAAACTTTGAGTATAAACGGCAATCAATCCCTCAACCCCAGGGTTGGAAGACAGGCACCTTATCAACTAGACCTTGGAGTTTATAATGTACACATACATTTAAAACAACTGTATTCCAGAAATAAGTCACTTAACTAAGTTCATGTAATGAAACTCATGGTGTGAGGAAAATATACTATGAAATCAAAGAAGAGATTAATCAATCTGTCAAATAGTGTAGATAAACAATGCATATAAATAGCTTTTCGATCCTAAAATGCTTCAAATTGTAACAAACAATTCTATCGGAAAAGCTTCCAATCAGCAAGATGATGACTAATAAGATGCATCTCGTTAAAAAAGTGGGATTCTATGCAATAATACAATCTGGATTCCAATCTCCAGTATTCATCTTGATCAATCTCGGTCCTGAACAGCTTGTCATCAGTTCCCCAATAATACAATCTGGATTCCAATCTCCAGTATTCATCTTGATCAATCTCGGTCCTGAACAGCTTGTCATCAGTTCCCCAATAATACGATCTGGATTCCAATCTCCAGTATTCATCTTGATCAATCTCGGTCCTGAACAGCTTGTCATCAGTTCCCCAATAATACAATCTGGATTCCAATCTCCAGTATTCATCTTGATCAATCTCGGTCCTGAACAGCTCATCAGTTCCCCAATCGGAGCACTGATATATCCCTAACAATGTCCCATCTGATTATTCGTGCAATCTAAGGCTCGGTGTCATCCTTCAGTCTTTTTCATCCCTGTCCATCTTTCTCTTCCTATTTTAGTTTTCCTGGTTAAAATTCTAGATTTGAGTTTAAAATTATAGTTTTCCTGGTTAAAATTCTCTTTTTGCAGTTGAAAATAACAATTTCGCATTAAATAAATAGTATTAAGTTGTTTATAAGTGCATTATCATATTTTTTTTAATTTTTGTTTCCCAAAACTATGAGTAACAACTGAAAAAAGAAAGATTTGCATTAATTGCAAATGTCGAACTCGTAAAGAGTGAAGAGGGGTTATTTGAGTAAAATGTTTGTTCGGAGCCACAAACAAACGCACTAAAAGAGTGTTGGATAAAATTTGCGACTCCAAATTTAAGAAAGTGAACAAAACTATATCTACTTTTAACGGGTTAACTTTAAAACTATACCAAAAACAAAAAAATAAGTATGTTCCACTGTTATGTAATTTGATGACTACGTATATTGTCAAATTATGAAAATTGTCTTTGAAAACAAAACACATTTTAAATGCATACCTATTTGTTAATATTTATAATAAATGCATTTTTGTTTTGAAATCATTAAATACGTATTTTTTAGTGCTAGATTGTACTAATTTCCTCATAGGAAAAGAATATAATTCATACTAGCAGCGCAATCATCAAATCATCATGCCTTCAAGGTTGAAAAAATATTGCACGAATAAAGAAGTCTGCATGCAATTAGTTTCTCGTATATTTCTTCTTAACAAATAAATTGAGTTAGGAATCAAATGTCTAATATATTTTTGGGTAGTCTCTGTTTAAGAAAAAAATTATTGGGTAAATTATCTAAATAGTGACAAAACAAAATGTTGAAGCAATAATAAAAAATGTAAAAACTTAACAGTTAAGTTTGGAATATAAAACAGTGTCCCATTTTTATATCGTTTTTTTATTATTTATTGAAATAATCCAAATTTCAATATAATAAAACTTGCTACGAAATATTTTGTTGTAATAGTATTAAATATATAAATTAAGAATCTTTATTAAAAATGGATATTTATTTTTACTCTATAATATTGTAATGATGCATAGGTATGTCACATATTTTCCCACTCTTAAAGCTTAACCGAATTAATGATATAATTTATTAAGCAAACTTAGTTCCAAAAGCGCACTTCTTATAATAATAATAAAATTTATACTTTTAGTGAATTCGGTTAACCTTAGAAATTATTATTTTCTCTAGAATTTTATTATAAAAGGTTTGAATATAGAAAAAAAATCAGATCAGGCAAGAAAATAACTACACGAATTTTTTTTATTTCAATATGTTTATTATGAAGTAAGAAAAGTAAATAGCTGGCTCATATTGATATATTTTTTAACTCAAATTTTGTAAATTCCTTAATAAAACACAATTTGCTTTGATTTCAAAAAACTTTATATTGGCCATTGAAGTATAATGTATGACATTTAAACACAAAAAACAATATCCCCCAAATGTCCACCTCTTGCAGCTCCACAGATGTCCACTCTTTTGTCAACATTTTCAACGACATTTTGGCATAATTGCGGTTCTAACTCACCAATAACGCGAATAATTTCGTCCTTCAGCTCAGGAATAAATCGGGGGTCATTCTTATAGACCTGGCTTTTTACGTTACCCCAGAGAAAATAGTCCAACGGTGTCAGTTCACATGATCTTGGTGACCAATTAACATCACCGTTTCCGGAGATTACAATACATAAAGTAATTCTCAATTTGAACGCATTGTTGTACTGTACACGACTCCATTTTTATAAATGCCATACATTACACTTCTAAAATGTCACAAGTCCCAAGCAAGTTCGCGACACCACCTGTGTTTTATCTAAGAATTAAAAAAAAACGCTTAATTTGAAAGATTCTATATTATATGTCCATATCAGCTAATAAACATTTACAGGCCAGAATAAACATTTTATATATTCACAAATAAAAATTGTTTGTCTCCTGTTGACTAATACACTTGGATAAACTTGTAAGTTTATTAATTTAGAGGAATATATATAATGAAGAAATTCTCTATTATTTAGAATTTTAATAATTATTCGAGGTTCACATAAATTCATTTTCTTGTTATAACAATTCTTTTAAGAGTTTTAATAGAAGTCCCTCTGTATTATTTTTCTCATATTTTTAAGCTAGCAGAATCTTATCCAGAAAATTTGTGGGATTCCTTTATATGTTATATATATTGATTTGAAATTCAAGTGTTAACCAATGTTGTGTTTCTTGTTTCTAAGGTACATTATTTGATTTTTTTTACTTAAAAGTATTTTTATAGCACTTAAACACTTTAAAAAGTAAATTTTTGTTTAAACAATCAATTTCGTTGAAAAACTTAAACAATCGTAATCTGTTGAATTATTTCAACACAATATTTAAAGGAAAATTGAATACCTACTCGCAGCTACAAATGATATTAACATATGGAAAAGCAAAAGTGAGAATTGCTTATAAAATGATCTTTTAACATCTGTCATAAACCTTATATTCAGTATAAGTATATTAAACTTGGAAAGTCATCAGAAAATAATTTATTGTACTTATGAAAATTTTGTGAACGTATCCGTATATATTGTTGTGATACTCGCTATATTTTTTTACTATACAAAGAATAATGTATTAAATTTATTCATACTTAAATATACCAACTATTGACAGAACAGCAATAACTTTGGCCTATTCATTTTCTGTTTATATCCCTGTCCTTTCATTTCTTTTTATATTACATAAGTAACATTATGTACACTTTTATTAATTTAAAAAATTCTCTTTTTGTTTTGAATACTGTAATTTTCAAAAGCCGTGTTTCTTAACTAATTTAGTATCTGTTGGTTATAAAATATACGCAAAATATCTGACTTTGAAATGTCGTACAATGCAATTCTTTCCGAATGAAACTTTGCCAAATTATCTTTAGTGAAAAAGCACAAACTAGCAAAGATTTTTAAAGTCTTTAATCGATGAATCGGCGAAAGAAACTCAATTATTTTCATAGAATTTAAAAGAATTTTAACTAAAAGTTTGACGAACAATACAAAATTTAACTTATTAGCAGTGTAGACAAATCCCCCGATAATATAAATTTTGCTGTCGTATTTATTTAAGAAACAATTGTGCAAAGCCTAGAATGATCATAATTGTATGTATTTTTGCATACTTCTCGCAGGTGAGAATTAATTGAAACAAATAGGTCATAACAATTCATTAGTAGTAAAGTTAATGCCAACCTGTCAAAAAAATTACCTCTAACTTGAAAAATAAAACACCTTCAATGCTCGGAAAATTCTGCGATTATTCAATTTGTTTCCAATGTTGAGAAACATTTCTGAAACGCTTGAATTGTGGAAGTTATTGTTTTAATAATATGAACCTATTCCAAATAAAATAAATGGCCTCTTAATTCAAGTTAATTATGTATATAAGTATTTTAATAAGCAGAAAAAAATATTCTTAGATTGCGATTTTTTTCAAAAGCACTGTTTTGAAAATAGTAAATAAGAAATTTTGTTAAAAATAATAGTTCCCATTATTTTATTCACCGAACTCTTTATTTACATATGAAATTAGAAAAAGTATTTTTCAATATATATTTACGCACTTTTAAATATCAACTCCTTTTAATTAATCCCGTAAATTTATGTTTAATCTGTCAATTTTATGCTGTTAAGCTAATAAGGATCAAGTGAAAATATTAAAAAATCATAGCATAAATTTCGCTAATTTTTATTATAAATACACTAAAAATTGCATTCATCTATCATTTTTTAACTTCTTTCTTGTTTTTTTGCTGTTCACCCAACAAGAGTGTTCTTAGGTGTTATGCAGTCATAAATAAATATAACAAAAAACATTTGAAATGTTAACTTAAATTAATTAGTTTCACGTATTACATGAAATAATTAAAATTAGACATTAAATTTTTTAACTTTGGTACCTGAGCACTGGTATTGCTATTGAAAATAATTGATACTCAAAAATAATTAAATACTTGGCCAATCTGTTTCGTAATAACCTAAAATGTTTCATTTTATTTCCAAAGCATTTTAGTATTTTTTTTTTAAATTCATAAATAATTACAAATATACTGCAATTTTAACTGTACTAATTTACCCAATACAATTTTTTTTATATAAATTTTCTTAGATATTTCTAATAATTTTCTGAACACAGTTGCTTTATATTTTTTACGAAAATCATGTATTTGTTTTGGTGATTGCTCATTCTTTCAAATTGGATTGAAAAAACCACCCTTCTTTGTGATAGACATGTCAAAAGTCACTTTATACACTATCAAGTAATAAGATGAGAAGGTAGACAAATTGTTTAAATAAATTTCTTGCACTTTAGTGTACACAGATTTCAATTAGTAAAGTGTATTTGGCTGGAATGTGTGTACCAAGCCAAAGATTTGCAAAAGGAGCCAGTATATTGTCGTAACGAGGTCACAAACTGGACAGAGACAGAGCATACGCGTGCGTACCTTGCCTAATTGTTCTTTTTAATTCAATTTAATGTAATTATAGAAAAAAAGGCGGTGTACGGCTGCCAAGGTTGAATGAAGTACTGCGTTTTTATTGATTTACTGTAATTGAATAAAGATATTTTATAGTATTTGAAAAGTGATGCTGGTACATAATTTTTATATATATATATAAAAATGATTATCTTTGGTATATTGGAAAATAAACAAGTATTTTAGTTGATTTGATGTATAGAATTAGATCATTCCCATATAAAAAAAACGGCTATTGTCTCAGTGATTTATTATTATTATTATTATTGTACATGATAAAGAATTTTAAAGAAAAAAGTATGTAATAATTATTATTGTAATTACAAAATTGATATTTGTCATGACTTGTAGTAAAGTAAATCATTTTCAAAAACCTCGAATGCTGTATAAATCATTTTCAATTTATTAAAATTGTCAAAAAAATGTTTTTAAATCAATATTTTATTTGTGCCACGTTTAATTTACAATCATAAAATGAACATGTAGCGATCATTCTGCAAAATTGTGAAGCTACATCATCATCGTCCGCAGGTTGCGATGTGTAACACCAGTCTGCGCCGTAAGCTATCGATCCATGATCATTGTACTCTGCTAGAATACTGATGGAACTTGATTTGCAATCGACAATTCTGAACCCTCCGTACATGCACGCTGCTAGCAACACTTGGTGTTCTACGGGATCCCATTTCAGCCTCCATATTCCGCCTCCAAGAACTTCCTCTGCAATTGGCCTCTTCATTTTCCTTGTATCCCACAGTCTCAAATTTTCATCATAACTAAAAAAAAATATTCATATATGATTTTCATAATACATAATCAACACAAATTATGAAAATTGTTTCAAAATGGTCAAAACTTAAATGGAGTCAATACAAATCAAACTTGGCTAACTGCAAGCTAATTTCAAACTGAAAATCGGTATTTTTCTATAATAGCTGTGGAAATATTATTAAGAAAATAATTACTCTTTAACGAATATATATGAACTTCAGATGATTTGCAGGCAACCGCCACAGCCTAGTTGGCAAAACGTTTGTCTTCCACCTGGAAATTTTAGGGTTTGATTCTCGAAGGTACTGAAAAAAAAATTAATAGATTCCAGTCTAGTTAAGAGTCCCATCTACAAGATTATTGTTACCTTTCAGCCTGATGTTATGTAATAACTAATAGACTTCAATCTGACTAAACATGGTTTAAAATAATATTGTTTCTCAATATCTTAAATTTTTCAACACAGCATGTACTGACGTAAAATTTTATTCACAGTAAATTAGTTTACAGAAAATAACGTTCTTCATATTTGAGTCAAATTTCTAATATAGTAATATCTGAAACATCGTCAATGACTGAGATTTACTCCCAAGTGTCAGATTAGTAAAAATCACAGACAAAATTGTCATCATTAAAAAAGCTTTGAATGTTTTAAATCTATAAAGTTAATTCATGAATATAAAAAGTTTTCATATGAATTTTCTTCTGTATGAATGGATGAATCAAAAATATACACACCTGCCTGATACAAAGAAATGTTCTTGATGAATGTTGAAGTGTAAGCTTGTTACTCCAGCATTATGAGTTCTGTTTGTTATTTTAGCATTTTCCACACAACGTAAGTCGTAAACTTTCAAAGTGCAATCATCACCTCCTAATGGAACAAAATTGGTTAGTATTATTGTGAGCAGATTACTCAAGTAAATCCTGCATTAAACTAGAAAATTCAAATCAGAGGTTTTTATTTAAAAAACAAATATGCGCAAAAACAAATGCTTAATTAAATTATCAATATTTTACTTTATAGTTACTTTGAACAAGTAGCACTGTCATAGCTACTTATAAATCTTAGTAGCATGCTACTCAATAGCTAAGTTAAAAGTTACTTAGCTATTGAGTAGCTAAGTAATTTTTTACTTAGCATTACTTTATAGCTAAGCTCTCTTGGGACAAAGTACACTAAGTGAAGCGTATTAATTAACAACATTAAATTTAAACAGAGTTTTTGAGAATGGTAAGTATGTGTATATTATTCAAACAGATTTATCACTACTGTTAATAAAAGTTACTCAACATTAGACGGGTGGAAATGTTAATGAGACCATAAAAGTGGCCCCATGTTGGTTTAAAATAAAAATTGCATTCATCATTATCATAATATACACAATATTTTTTCATGTATTCTAAACATTTTCACTTTTAGCGCATAGGCTCCTTAGCAATTTCACCATTCAATTGTATTGATGATTTCATTTAAAACAGAATTTGGATTTAAGGTGATCAAATTGTGGAAATTATAGTTAGGACTTTACACTCAAAGTGTATTTTTATGAATATTACCAGTCGCTCGAATCAATATTGATAAAACACTTCTTCTATTTTTTATAAAATATCAGCCAACAAAAACTGCAAAAATCGTGATTACAAAAATATGAAGATATGTATGACAAACCACCTGCTACGGTAGGACCCTCCTGAATCCAACAGCATCTACATCAAAGATATTCACCAAATCAGAATAACTCGATTGTTGCATTAATTGAGTGGGGGAGTGCCTATCAGTGGGACAGGATAACATTTTTATTAAAGCTTTAAAGATTCTTTATTTTCATGTTGGGTGATTGATTTTTGTTTTTATATAAGTCACCTGTGTCTCTTTCCTGAATTGTGTTATTGTTAAAGCAGGAATAAGTTATCTGGTGCGATGGGTAAAGATTTTTGTAGTTGTGTTACTCTGAAAGGGATCGCCTACATTCTACAGAAACTCTTTGTAATAGGAGAAAAATACAAACCTGGCAATAAAGATTATATTTCCATGCCATAAATTGTTATTAAATGTTGCATTCTCACAATAGCCTAATTTGACATTTAGTAATTTTAAGAATGGAACAAAATGAATGGAGAGTTTTGTTGATAGTGTTGTCATCTACGTTATTTACCTTAATTATCAAACAACCCTTGTATAAAATAAACCAATAAATTAGCACAAAACTATTGGAGTTAATTTATACAAATAAAATCAAAATATATTACCAGTATAAACAGTAAAAGGATCCCAACTATCAAATGCACAAATCCACGCTTCATAATCATGTGCATTCCAATAAGAAGTTTTGATTAAATTACCATTTTGCAGTTGACATACTGTAATATTACCAGCTGAATCACTTATCACGATTCTAGGTGATTCAACACTTTGTCTATTCGTAGACCAATCTAAAGACAAAGCCAACACTTGGGGTCCTTGGCTTATGCCATATTCTGTCACAAACTCGAGCTTGAATTGGTTATCTTTTATTGAAAGTTTATATATTTGAACAAATCCAGTTGCATTTGCCACTGCCAAATACGGTGCGTCATCGATTGTAAATGAACACCATTTTTGATCCAGAACTGCTGATGTTTCAATGGTCTGTATTGGCTCTAATGCTGTTGTGTTTTGATTTACATTGAAAAGATATATTTTTCCCAATCGTTTCTGAGAAAATGTTGCTCTGTCTCCGGAACCTGTTGAAAAATATTTTATGAAATAGTTTTGAGTATATTTTTACTATATAGCGGCATACCTCGACTTTTGTTTATTAGATTTTCATACGATTAACTATTTTGTACAATAAAGATGTTAATGAGTTAATTGAATCTCAAACAGTGACATTATTGAGAAGTACATAGGATACGAAGTGAAACAAGAAGACATTGTTACTACTTTGACAGTGAAGAATATGAATAAAGCCTTCATGCATCTTAACAATGTTTTGAATATCATGGAAGAATGTGATCCCAATGAAGAATGTATATTACAAGTACGTAGGACAATTCTTAGAGACACAACATACTATACACTATATATTAAAAAAAGAAGGGTAGTGTCCAACTACCTCTTGATAAGTTTACTATAAAAAACACCTGATAGTGGTACTAATACGCCTCCTTAACTTGATTAATAATATGTCTCAGTTACTAGTTGCGTTTTTATTTATCATTCACTAAAATTTTCCATATATTATGTAAATTAATAAATGGTAAAGAAAGTACTTCAAAACACACCTTGCCATATTTTTTTGTATATTGCTCTACTTTCTTACACATTTTCAGGACCAATAATGTTCAAAAGTCGAGGACTGCCTATATATTAAAATACTGTACTCTCATAGTAATAAACCCCCTTTTTACTGTACAGATTCTGTATTTGGTATAATATACTTTAAGAAAAAAATTAAACATGATTGTGCCAAAATTAGTTTCAATAAATAACATGAGAATTTATAACTAAAAATCAAGAGAAATTAGCGACAACATCAGATAATCTGGAGGAATTTTTAAACAAGTTATATTCGTACAACTTTCGGAAAAATTTCAAATTTAAAAATAAAAAAACTAATTAAACACGTAACAAAATATCTACTTAAACCTTCACTTTTTAAAGAACATATTTTTAAAATGTGTAAATTTTAATAGTACTGTAAAATAACCATGTGGTTAGATATGCAATCAAATCTAAAAATAATAAAAAATATTCAATATCTTAAAATAACCAAAAACTAAATGAAGATAGAAAAATCAAGCAAATTAACATTAGGTATTTGCAAAATCTGTATGATTATCAAATATTTCTTTATATTAACTTATATAAATAAAATTAAGGACAATGAATATTCTATACTTGGATTGAATACTACAATATTGCGACAAAATGACAACCATAGCATGTATGTTACAGTAATACAATTTTTATTTTATTTTTGTTCATCTTATATATAACAGTGAGGACCTCAGTGGCCTAGTTGATAAGACGTATGCCTTCCAGCTTGGGGGTTATGGGTTCGATTACCGTTGGAACTTAATTTATTTTAAAAAAGACCTCTTGGTTGGTTAGAAAACATTTCCACATAGAAATCAACCTGCCAGGTTGTACTATATACAGTAAAAGTATAATACAATATGATATGGAAAAAAATACAATCAGTACTATATATTCAGTGTTATACTCGTACGAGGTTTGCTACTTAAGTTTTGAGACAGACAAGTAAAAACAAATATTTATCATCGAAAATGGCTTTATTGTTTTTCAAAATACTCTCCATGAAGATCAATACACTTTTGCATGCGTTTGAACCAATTTTCGAAGCACTTTTTCCACTCCGAATGAGGTAACTTCAAAACATGCGTTTTGAACGCATCAGCTGCTTCTTCAGGCGTCGAAAAATGTTGACCTTGCAATTTATTTTTGATGTTCGGGAATAAAAAGAAGTCATTGGGTGCCAAATCAGGGCTGTACGGCGGATGACCCATCAATTCGATGTTTTGAGTGCTCAAAAAGTCATGGTTTTCCTCATTTCTCCGAACACTTCTGGCAAACAAATGGTGGTGTACCATTCAGAATTGACCGTATGACGTTCTACTAAAGGCACTGTTGCGACATGACCATTTATACCGAAGAAACAAGCCACCATTTGCTTCGAAGTACTTCGTGCACGAACAACTTTTGTTGGATTTGGCTCGTCTTGAAAGACCCATACAGTCGACTGCTGTTTAGTTTCTGGCTTATATGCATAGATCCATGATTCGTCGCCTGCCACGATCTTATAGAAGTGTTTTGAATCATCGCGATCGAATTTTTTCAACATTTCTTTGGACCAATCGACACAAGCCTTTTTTTGAGCGATTGTCAAATTATACGGTATCCAACACGCACAAATCTTTTTGACAGCCATCATTGCTGGGCCTCGCAATCGAGGATCCCCTCGCCACTCCAACGTCAGTCTTGAACCGTTCTCCCACATCGATTGTGTGATCTTCTGTGAGAGAGCAGCCCGATCCTGGATGCGCACTCCCTCCCGCAAATGCCACAGACATATGGACCCTGCTGAGCCACCTGGCCATGTTGACGCATGTTCGCAGCGCACAGACTGTTTCTCACACGTCTAGCCGCTGAGACACTATCAGCCCGAGAACATACGGCTCTCCTTTTACCGGCCAAATGTTCATGGAATATTGAATGTATATGAGTGGAACTAATGCCCAAACATGAATCAATCTCACGATAAGTCACATGACGATCTTGCAATATCAGTCCACGCACAGCATCAATGTTTTCTGGCACAACCGATTTTGGACGACCTTCACGAAATTTGTCCTGGAGCGAACTACGACCACGATAGAATTCGAAAAACCAGCGAAACACAGTAGCCCGGGATGGTGCTTCATCACCAAAAGTCGAAGCGAGTTGATCGGCACACTGTTGTTGAGTTAGTCCATGTCGAAAATCATAAAAAATCATCGCACGAAAATGTTCACAATTTAATTCCATTTTTGGCCGAGATTAATTTTTCAAGCCACTGTAAACAACACAAATAGCACTCATATGACAAAACTTTCTGAACATGTATACCATTAAAAATGTCAAACTTTACGATGCTGTCAAATTTGACGTATTGCCATATCTCAAAACTTAAGTAGAAACCCTCGTATTAAAGGCTCAAATTAATTTATATTTCCATCCTGTCAAAATTTAATGATATTCAAAAAAACAGTCGACAATATGTTAAAATAAAATTAAAATATTAAAAAACAAGCCTTGTGAATTCCCTTCCTCTTCTTTGAGCAGCTGATATGTTCCACATACAAAGATGTTATGGTATTTCTCGATAGGGCACCATTCAACTGAGTCGGCACTATATCCAGTATTCCATGTTAACAAAGTTTTTACCATTTGCTCTTCAGATGCCATGGCTATTAAAATAAAAAAATATTTTAGGAAACAAATTTCTTCAGCCCCCCAATACTACCCACAAAATAGGACACATGAAGGGTTTTTGATTGCTCCTACTATAAAACTATTGAAGGTTTTTTCTTCTATTTCTTTTTAACCCTTTGCAATCGAGGGAAACAAAGCGCTGCAGTTTTGATCTCTGATAGCTTATCTCGCTCAAATATTTTTTGCATTGTCAATTTGTTATACGCCCAGACCTTTTGATAGCTTATGTTATATCTCTCAAATTTTTTTACTGCATATTTGTGATAAGCCCAGACCTTTTGATAACCTATCTCTTAAATGTATTTTTTCATTGCCTATTTGTGCGTAAACTGTTGAAGAGTAAATTTCTTTATCTTGAATCGATAGGAAATTATGATCTAAGGTGTAATCAACTTATTATGAACCAATACCGGTCAGCTTATTATGTAAAATATCCAATGAAATATTTGGAGAGACACATACAGTGAAAAATTTTAAAATACTATTTAATTTGTTTTTAAGTACAGTAGATGGCCGATTATCTGTGGTAATCGAGGGACATGCGAGCCCAGATAATTGAAAAACACGATTAATTCAAATATTTTTTTATTAAGTTAAATATTTTAAACTTTGCTATGCAAGATGAGTACATGAACAAGCTTTCTCAATGTTTGACAGATACAACCGCTAAACGCCAGTATCATACTGCGGCAATTACATTGGGAAGCCTCAGATCCACATATTTTCATGTTGGTGTGGACGTGGGGAAACACCGCCAGTTTAGTAATATTAGTCAATTGGTATAATTTAAATCAAAGATTAAAATGTAACAGTAACAGTTTCGATCCTTGCTTTGTAATTTTAAAACGTTGAATATTTGTTAAAAATTTGGAAAAAAAAATATACCGTAAAGGACCACGGTTAATCCAACTCACAGATAATCGGCATTCTGCTGTATATGTCTAATTGTATAAGAATAAGTATTATATTGTATGTGTCACACCAAATTGTAAAGATTTTAATGTCAAATTATCTTGCTAAAATTAGGTTTGCAGTTTTCGTAAAATATTATATTTTATTGAATACAAATTATCAACATATCATCATGTACTGAATACAAAATTATTCATGAGTCGAATTCCATGAAATCGTTAAGATGAAAATTTTCAACAGTGACCCTTAAATTATACAAGCACTTGCGATTTTACTACCCAAAATATTTAGAATGTATTTTGTCTTAAGTATATACTTGCCTATTACTCATAAAATGCTTTTTTTGTAATATAGAAACATTATTTTTATTATTTCATTTTGACATAAATTTAAATAAAAGCGTTATAAATTGTAGAATGTAAAGCAATATATATTAAATTATATAATATATATAATCCTTAGATATTCCAAAAGTTAATTTTACTATTTATAAAAAATATTGTACATTTAATTTTTTAATAATAAGAATAAAATTAATACCAGTTTATAGAAATAATACACTGATATAAAAAAATAGACCATAAAATTTAATTTACATGTCCATTAGAGTGGTCTTTATATATATGGGGGATTTTCAATTTTGGTGTCAGGATTGTTTTTTTTTTAACCTGGCGAGTTCTATTTTATGTAAAGAAATACACCTATAGTTTAAAATTAGTATGTGCCATAAACGCTTTAAATTGTCATAATTTGTAGAGTATTTTAAGAAAGCAATTGTAAAATTCAATGTATTTTTTCGAAAATCTACAAAATTAACAAATTTTATGAAGTAGGATCAGTAGCTTTTTCATTATTATTTTCACTAAACTTGCAATTTGTTCGATAAAAGGAAGATTACAGTTTGAGATGAATTTATTTTCCCTTCCACTCTTCCTTATCTGATCGCTAATTGAAAAATCATTTAAATTATATGATAATCATAACAATAAAATGACAATTTATATAGTGCCGTTTCGAGAGCAGACTTTACTCAAGGGTGCTCAAACCCACTATCATTGACAGATAAAAAATATTACATAAAGTAATAATAAAATAATTTGAGTGTAAAGATAGGAATGTGGTGGCTGCTGTCATTACATTGAGTACTTCCCCCTATTCACCTATTCACATATGTTTAGAAAAACATATTTGGTAAGAAAACTGCAGAAAACCTACCAAAGGAAGTTAAACTACAAGGAAACCTTTATAGATCCTCCGATATGTGATAGTAACATATTCAGCTTTAGGTATGTATGTAATGTTCATATACAATCATAAATTTTGATAAGACCTAAAAAGAACTGTCTTCAAATGCTTCCTAAAACTGCACACGTCACCCATATATCGAACAATTAGAGGTATACCATTCCAAACCATAGGACCAGCAATAGCCCTGTCATAATACCCCACCCTATTGGACCGATTCAGAACAATAAATTTATTTGATAAAGATAAATCGACCTCAAAGTTCTACTCCTCTCCGAAAAACACACCTCTCAGACACAGATTCGAAAGATACAATGGAGACATCCTATTAAGGGACTTGAATACAAAGTTTGAAATCAATCCGTTCATGATAATTTTTGTAGGTATCCTATTGAAACCGTATGCAGGATAAATCTTGAGAGTTACATTCAGGTTAACTAAGCTTATCGGTACCCAAACATAAGGTACGTTAGTCACACAAATTCTGGCGTCATAAGTGGTTAATATCAAGAATACATAGAGTATGTATTTAATTTCTATTAAGTTACAAATGGAGGTGTCCTGATGTTTACCAGGTCTGTAAATATGAAACCGGAATTTGCGCATAGATGGCTCTAGTTGTCGATGTAGTGACTGTCAAACCGCGTCATTGGCGCATTTTTCTCGTGTTTACATTTGTCAAAGACTTTTAACTCACAATACAAGTTTAATACAACTATAATACATATGTTTTCACATCGTTGAACATGTCTGTTTTTGTGCCTGAAAACTACGATTTGCGGACAGCATTGATTTTCTGTTACCATTTGAAGAAAACTGCTGCAGAATCGCATCGAATGTTTGTCGAAGCTTACGGTGAGCATGCTCTCGGTAAATCATAGTGCTTTGAGTGGTTTAAAAAATTCAAAAGTGGCTATTTTGAAGTGAGAAACGAAGAACGTGGAAGACCACCAAGAAAATTTGAAGACGCCAGATTACAAGCATTGTTGGATGAGGATGACGCTCAAACGCAACAACTCGCGGATCAATTAAATGTGACACGAGAAGCCATCTCCACACGTTTGAAAGCCATGGGAAAGATCCAGAAGGTGGGAAAATGGGTTCCACATGAACTGAATGAAAGACAGCAGGAAGACCGAAAAACCACTTGCAAAATGCTGCTCGCCAGGTACAAAAGAAAATCATTTCTCCATCGAATTGTGACTGGCGATGAAAATGGATATATTTCGAGAATCCTAAGCGTAAAAGATCATGGGTAACTCCAAGCAAACCAACGACATCGACTGCAAGGCCAAATCACTATGGACGGAAGACAATGCTCTGTGAAACCGTTAATACTAAACACTACCGACAACAAATGATAGATTTGAACCAAGCATTACGTGAAAAATGACCAGAATATCAAAAGAGGCAACACAAAGTGATTTGGCTTCAAGATAATGCACCATCGCACACAGCAAAACCGGTCCAGGAAACGATTGAGGCGTTTAGTTGGCAAATACTCGCATGCGGTTTATTCACCAGACTTGGCTCCATCCAATTACTACTTATTTGCATTGGTAGGACACGCACTTGCTGAGCAGCGCTTCACTTCTTAAGAAAATGGCTCGATGATTGGTTTGCCTCAAAAGAGCAACAGTTTTTCTGGCATGGCATCCAAAATTGCCAGAGAGATGGGAAAAATGTGTAGCTAGCGATGGGCAATACTTTGAATAAAATATTTTTTACCATTTTCATACAATAAATGTGTATTTTCTATAAAAAAAATCCAGTTTCATATTTACAGACCTGATAAAAGTCAAAGCTCAAAAATAAGGACCAGTCTATTTATTGAATATTGTTATTTTTTTTGGAAAGATGTGATATTTATAGTTACAAAAAAATAAAAACGGTTTTTTTTTTTCAAAAGAGAGTCTTTAATATGTTTAAAAAAATACACTGTAAAATAGATTCACTAAGTAACAACATTACATTAACATCGGTATTCCACTCGGCAAATGTGTACAAAATCAATAATCCTATTGGTTCATGTAAACTGAGAAAACACGCTAGTTCACTTGTGACATGTATACTTCAATTTAACTATGGAAGGTAGTAAACGTGATAAATATACCGTTTTACTGACTTGACTTAAGTCATAAAAATACTATTAACATACTCAAAATATTAAACATATTTCAAACTTAAATGGCAGTATTTGTCAGATTGTCAAAGTGGGATGAAAGCTATGCTATATTCTCTGTCAACTATTTATTGAGTATTAATGCCAAAAGATATAGTTTTCACATTTATTTTCAGAACTCTTTTTATTTTACCATGCGTAGAAAATGTGATAGTCATTCCAGTATTTGCACTCAAGTTTGTTACTGTCAAATAATTGACTTACTTTAGCGTAAAATAAAGAAGAATGAGCCTGCTCACAATCATCAAATATTTTTAAACGAAAATATTTAATTTATTGAATGTTTTATGTATAAAGTAATTTATGATTACACTACAATCAGTCAGACTACTATAACCTTTGTAGCCCATTTAGTAAAGTTGACGCCTGTCTTTTAAATCAGAGGTTGCAGGTTCAATTCTCATTGTTAACCAATATTTTTTTTAAAGGTTTCTAGTCTGGTTTTAACTTCAATATCTTTCTAGCACTGCAACATAACAATAAACCTACCAAGATGTATTATATACAGCTAAAGCATTATACAATAGAAAATCTAATGTAGAATAATCCACATAAAAATCTGTAGAAATATTTCAACCAGTAGTTAGTTAAAATGCAAATCATTGAATTCACTAATAGAACAAAAGTTCACAGAGATAAAAACTTATGAAACCGAAAATTGCATAGCAGAAAATAAATGATTAATTAATTATAATTTAAAATATCATAATTTCAAAAGATGGAAAGACAGCTGGCAGTCGACGTCGCAAGAGGCAAACAATGATGCAGAACCATAACAGGCCAACAGGCCTAAAATAAGGTGAAGAAGAAGAAGAAGATAATTTCAAACTCATTTACTAAATCAGGTATGCCATAAATAAAACATTTTGAATAAGTTTTTATCTAGGAAATTGGATAAAATAAATCATATGGTACATAGAAATGTTAAATTTTAGTTTGAGGGGTGAAATTATTTTCAAAATATCTAATAAAACCCCATCTACATGCCACTGTTTGTAATTTACTGTTAAGCATACTAAGTATTCCGGTGCGCTGATAGGTTTATGACTGGTTTCACATTTAACCTTATTTACCTAACATTAATTCAAATTCGTCAGAGCAAAATTATTATTTTTTCCCTAAAAGCATAATTTATTTTTACAATACTACTTTATCATGTTTTCTAACTTCCATAGTTGAGGTAAATGTGCTTCTTATATTAATAAAACAACTGTAATTAATTTGTACTCTTATGGAACACAGCTTGGACAGATTACAACAAGAGACGTACATAGTATACATTTTTATCATCTGTTTAAAATCTCTATAGACATGGTAACATATTATTTTGGCTTGGTGATGTGATATTGAATTGACAATATAGCTTGTGTGGTGTAGGGTTGAACTGACGTGACTTAAAAATAATGTATTAAAAATTTCATCAAGAATAAAATTTAAGTTGATTGATTTAAAATACATACACAATGGAACCTGAAAACCTACATTGCAATATCAAGTTTTAATGACAATTTTTTTTAATTCGTATATTTATCAAATTCCAGAAAACCATAAAATATATGACGGTGATACAGAGAACTGCCACACACTGGGTATAACCAATTGGAAAAGGGATGCTTCTGAGAAAGATAAGTGACAGAAAATTCTGCAGACAGCCAAGACCCATCCTGACACGTAGGGATGATGATGCCGCCAAAATATATAAAACTATCGAGATCGATTATAATATTGTACAAAAATAAATCTTTTTCTTGTTCTATAAATGTTATCGTGTCTTCAAAGGTATTAAAGCTGAAAAAATAGCACTGTTAAAGCCATTTTTCAATCCCGCGTAGCATGCTACTCCAGTAGCTAAGTAAAAAATCATAAAGATTCTACTTGTAACGCATTACTTGACAATAATGATTTTATTTTCAAGTCCTAAATAATCTCTACTAGTCTTTAACTGCACAATTAATAATTCATGTTTACTACAATTATTTAAAAATGGACTTCCTGCATTGTTTGAAGTTGAAATAAATCTTGCATCTCGTACTTTACCATTTCTTTAACTCTAGTTAACCAGAGTAAAAGTGATTTCTTTCCACCTACGTCTGCGCAATAATCTATCCTTAAAATATGTAGTAAAAAAAAAGATCAACTGTCTAATTTTTTGGGGTTCTTTTGTGTATGAATCTCAAGTAATTAATATTGATTAATTGGGAGCTCACAATATTTAAAATTTAAAGAAAAACTTATATTTTTATGCCTGACTAGAATAATAAATGCGAGCAATAAAGATTATCGAAATCCTTGGCAAACAATATACAACTGAAATAGAATCAGGAAGTGGGTCAGTCCACCCCACCATGGCTCTATATTCTAACCCTGTATATAAGTACAATAAATAACTTTATCAACACATTTCAACAGAAATTAAATAATGCAATCATTTTTTACACTATAACTATTGTCTTTAAATGAAAAAAACTAAAATTCTTTTTAAAAAATTACCTGATTTTAGATATTATAAAAATAAACAGTCCTCGAATAAAAATATTTGAAAAAAAGGAATACAATAATGATTTTGAAATAATTTACATGGTTTAAAGACAACTATATTTTTTTTTGGTTGAAATTTTTGATAACAATTCTTTATGCACCATGTGAAGTGTTTAATTTCAAGAGATGATATTCATTCCCTGAATTTAAGAAATATTTAACACAAGACTACTGTATTTATTTCACACAATACAAAAAGTGTTTCAAAAGCATACTGTAAATAAAACTAAGGTAAGTTTAAAACACTGCCACAAAAAACCATCCAATGAACTCACATTTCATATAAAATTGTCACCAATAAATTATAAACTTATTAATAAATTTATAAAACTCACGCAAAAACTGAATTTTATCACACATGAAAGTTTATAAACCATAAAACGCATTACTTTCTTATAAAACAAAGTTTGTGTTTAATAAAAAGCAGTGAGTCAATCAACTTGACTTTCACATTTACACAACTAATATAAATGTAATTATGGAAAAATAAAATTTACCTATAGGTCTTATAAATTTGAGACATTATTTATTTATTAATGGAAAGGAAAATATTAGATATATCACTACGGGATCATAAAATAAATGAATGGACAAGGCAGTAAATTAGAATAACCAATATAGCATAAAAGGCTGCTTTTAAAAAGTGAAATTGTACAAGAAACATTAATAAGATAGAGAGGTAACAGAAAGATACAGAAGGTTCTTAAATAGTTACTATGAAGTCTAGCAGGAAATGTGTCAGGCACAATAAGGTAATAATAAAATAAAATATTTTAGATTGGAAGCAGATCACCCGATAGTTATGGAAGTCAAAAAGATATAGGCAAAGATTGGCTGATGAAGAATAATGAAGCTAATCGAGAAGGTTTTTATAAATCTTAGATCGATAACAAAATCAATCTTGGTCTTAAAAACTATACTCTGGTGTCATATTAATTTCTCGACCATTTCGCTAAAACAAAAAAGGCAAATCAACACTTTCAAAGACTCTTTTACAATCCCATAGAGGCGTTTCTCACTTTAAAAAAATCAATCAAAAGTGAATTAATAAATATTTACATATTAGTATCACTACCTACTCAGTATATTTATTTATCATAATAATTAAACTTTCATATAAATGTAACACTTGTTAAGATAAATATCAAACATCTGTAGACTTCAACACATACCACAGACAAGTTTATGTACCTAATGGCAGAAAATTTACAATTTTGAGTTTTATTTAGATACCACGAAAAGCTTATCAAAATAATCAAAAAATAGAAGCAAAAATACATGAATCGTACAAAAGAAAAATTATAAAGACTTGAACAACTACAGGAGTCACACAGGAACAAAAAGTTATATTTAATGAAAATTGAAATGAAATGAATTTACATAATTTGTGATTATTTTAAAGCTCAAACACTCATATCCGTATCAAAATTAATAAATAAGGAAATAAATTATAATCAGTTCATAATCTTCAATATGGCATTAAACATTAACATGCGTTGAAATGAGGAAAGAAAAATACAGAGTGATTCTAAAATGTTTTTTTTTCATTTCAATCTGTTCACCTGTACCAAAGTTCAAGAGTTATAAGATGATGATATTAATAAGTAAAAAGTATAGTAAAATTTAAATGAAAAATGTGTAACGATTAATAGGAGTAATATTTAAATTTGATCACACATAAATGTAAAATGATTAATTGTTTATTTCCCTTAAAATATGAAACCCATAGAATTATGAAAGATAACCACATAATTTACTTATAACCAAATGCATTCATATGAAGTGAATACATTAGAACAAATAATTTTCTTTCAGAAATATTATCAGATAAAACAAAAACTAATTTAGATAAAAAAATTACATATTTGCCCCTAAGTACGTTTGCCTCTACCTTAGGAAAAAACCAATAAATTTACTTTGTTAAATTTCAAATATTATACTGTCTGTTGACTGCAAAATTGACCAAATAATTTAATATAAATTAAGCTTGATACAGTTGTTTAAGTAATATTATTCAGATTATGATTAAAGTTCCAATAGTTTTTCATAATTAATATGGGTAACAGATAAAATGAAACAAGAATGTGTACAATGTTTGTAGCTGAATAAACAAATAAAACAAGATGTATTAAAAAAACAGAATAATACAGAACTATTTGTTTTTCTTTTGAAAGAATATCTACCTATATGATTTTATATTTTGAATTTGTACTTTCGAACATATTTCAAAATCTCACAACGAATGCACTTTTAAATTCTATGATTTCTAAAAAAATTCAATTTCAATGACAATCAATCATATTTAGTATTAAAGGCAATTAATGTGTTTGGACTGTATAAATGTGTTAATAAATGCACTATAGAAAATTTCACTGCCTTAATTTATATCTTCTAAAAGATTAACATTTAATATAAGATGAGCAACACAGTCTAATTGTATAAAAGATTAATTTAAATTCTAGTTAGTATATTCTATATAATTGTAAGTGGAATAATTAATTTATTGACTGTAACCTTGAAACAGATATAATATTCTAAAATGTTTGTACTGGCTGATTTAAAAATTACATATAATATTTATAACTGCATTAAGTAAATATAATTATTTTAATGCAGGAGGTATACATGAGGTAACTGATGTAGGTACATACCTATAATGTAATAAACATTTAGAAACATTTTCAAAGTCATGTAAAAACTTTAAAATTCACTTAGTTTGTACTTTAAAAGCTCCAAAAACTACTATGTATAATGTATACAGATATCTGCATTTGTCTTTTATTTTAAAGAAATATTTTTTTGTAATTTTAATATCACGTCTGAAAAACAGTTGTACTTCAAAGGAATACTAAGTTCCTTACAATGTATACAAATTCCTTTATCAACAACTCGATCATAATAGAAAATAAATTCCATCAGTCGTGTTTCATGCTTCTTGGATTGTTCTCCAAGGTACTTATTAAAGGAACAAACTATATAAAAATGACAATAGTGAGGTAGCTCTAGAATCTATTATATCTATGTAAATATACTATCAATAAAATGTAAGTATACTTTTAAATAATCTAAATTTACACTAGAGTATACAATGTCAGTTTTGAGAAACTTACAACTATTCACAATAATGCTCCCCAGTCAAAATGAAATATGAGACTTTTCGCAAAAATTTCTTCTACAGAAATTTTATGTTTCCATTTCAAAACAAATACTGTATTCATTGTAATCGTGATACACATTAAACTTTATTGCCTAGCGGAACGTTCTGTTTCCATAAGACATTCCCTTACGAGTATTCTAGCGTTGACTATTCCTCTCTTAAGCCTTTCGGCCGAGCTTCTGCTGCCAGAGTAGCTCGGGCGCACATCTTTTCCCATTTCTTCAATTACAGCTAATAATTGAGCATACTTTGAAACCCCATTGTCTTTGTCCTTGGATGTGACTAAATTAATAGTGCTGCAACTATTACTGCTGGAAACAGTGGACGCTGTTGTAGAATTGTTGTTGAAGACTGTTTTCTGTGTTGTCATCGGAATCGCAGTAACTGTGACATCACTCAGTTTGGATTCCACAGCCTGAATGTCCATGGCATCCATTTGTGAACTATGTAATGTTCTCTTATTCCAAGTATTCCTCTCGCCTGGTGGCGTTTCATGAAAAAAGAACGATTCTAGTGAGCCAAAATACATTCTACGTATAGATAAAATATATGGAGACCAAATTTTCACAATTTATTGCCGGCAAATTGGACTCTTTCGTCAAAAATTTCTTTATCGCATTCTAAATTATGTTACTTAATTTGTTTTAAAATATGATTAGCATAAAGAATATAATTTGTATTACCAAGTTCTCCTTTTCAATTACGAGGGTCATCTGGAAAGTAAGGTTACAAGGGCTCCTGAGGCCGGGGGAAATTTTTTGTTTCGAAGTTGGCGCACCTGCGTGTAGGGGGGATCCTAACGGTCAGTTTGTTTGGTCCCGCGTGTTTGTCGGCCATTTTGTTCAGTCACAGTAAATTCTTCTGATGGAGCTCGCGTCGCGTGCTCCCGCCACCTCCCGTCCGTGTGAGATCGACGCGGTCATCCGTTTTTTGACTTTGCAGAACAATGCCCCCGCGAATATCCATCGGAAGCTCGTGGAAGTTTATGGTAGTGATGTGATGAGTCGACAACATGTTACAAAGTGGGTTAGGTTGTTCAGAGAAGGTCGTACTGATACTCACGAGACAAGGCAGTGATTTCTGACGAACTTGTGCAAAAATTGAAGAACAAGTGCCAAATGACCGCCGTGTGACGCTTGACAACCTTCACGAAGAATTTCCTGACATTTCTCGAAGTCTCCTAGGTGATGTTGTGTCGGAAAAACTTGGTTACAAGAAGTTGTGTGCGAGATGGGTGCCCAGAATGCTCACACCGGAGCACCGTCAAAATCGCATGACCTCCGCACGTGAATTTTTGGATCGTTTTGCACAGGAGGGAGAAGCTTTTCTGGACTCTATCGTGACGGGGGATGAGACGTGGGTGTGTCACTACACCCCAACAATTTTCCAACGATCAGGAGATTGAGGAAGCCGTGAAGAAGTGGCTGAAAGAGCTGGTGGCGGAGGTCTATGACACTGTCATACAAAAGCTGGTGCCCCGACTACAGAAACGTCTCGATCTCGACGGTGATTACGTTGAAAAATAGTTTAATATATTTGTGAAGTATCCTGTGAATTTCAATTAAATACAAGCATTTTTCGATCCTACATAAATGTTGTAACTTTACTTTCTGGATGACCCTCGTACTATATTTAACATTCCAATCTAAAACTTTAATGGATCAATTTTTTTCAGAAATACAAAATGCTTTAAATTCAGATTAAATCGTATCATGTAGGTGGTCCACTCTCTGTTAAAGCAGTGTAATTGTGCAAAAGCTGAAGGTGGAAATTAATAAACTCTGATAAATGTGAATGCGATGAGGTGCTAACTATGTAACACATTCTGAAGGACTGAAGAGTTTACTGACAATTTAAATAATCTGACAAATGACGCTGCCAATTGGCTATGAAATCTGCTATTTCTGAAAAATTTGTTTTTACTTCTGAGAAATCAGTTTTAACATAACCCTCAGATATAAAGAAAAACGTTTATTTACATAATTTCTTAGATTTTTCCACCTCTTTCAAATACTAGAATTGGTTTAGGGCTGCATGATAGTGCATGTTCTAGTTTAATTCATCATTAAAAAATCTAAACTCTAATACAATACACATATCAAGTCATGTACAGAATTGAAACCAGGTCAAATTGTGGATTTATTGGAATTCTTCACGTCAATTTTGAGTTACCAAATGAATAATTAAATATTAATTTAAATTGTGGGACTTGTGGTGTAGCATAAATTCACACGAAATAAAACAACGTAGGCATTTGTGAATGCATGCCTTTTTATAACTGAATTGTGTATAGTGAAAATACATGCTTAAAAAATAGAATGTATGCAGAGAAATAACGGATTCTCAAGATGGTCTCCATATATATTACGCTCGGAGATTCGACATCACGATCACGAAACATTTTGCTCTAATCGTGAACAATATTGAATGACAACTCACAGCTGATCACAATGTTTGCATAATTTAAGGACACCGGTAAACGCGTTCAGATTTAAATACAACTCATGAAACAAACAAGTAGCCGTCTGAACCCTTTCAATAAATAAATGTATTAAAAGAAAAGGATTTCATTGGCTAAACAATTCAAAAGATATTTACTTAGGGTAAAAACATTAAATGACAATTGTATACCTGCAGGACACGATCATCCATCCGTCGTGTGATTTAAAACTGAGAAAACTCTTCTATATACTAGAAATGTGAAATTGACAAAAAAAATTAAATGGGTCAACTTTTTTTCCGAGTATAGTGTAAAACTAACTATTTTTATTTGATAAAGTCACACTGTCACAAACCTCACCTACGAGGCGAACACAAAAAATTAACAAAAACCACAAAATTACATTATTGCCAGTCTTAAATAGAGGAATCCCAAATATCGATTAAAAATAATTGGTACCTATTTTAACCTAGTTGAAGCGATTCATTGATATTAAATTTAAAATGGTTTTGAAATTAAATTTCAGTGATTAATTTTACTTATTATTGAGATTGAACATTGATATTCATTGCAGACATTTTCTTTTTCAAATAAATACAATGTAATGGACAATAACAATTTGTTACGAGATGTTTTAATATGTTATGCTTAATCAGCTTTAATTCATTAAACGCCATCTCTTTTTAGTTACAAAATATGTAGAATACTTTAAATCAAGTTTCAGTAGTAAAAGAGTCAAAAGTACAAGTCAATAAATTTTAAATATTGCAGTTGATTCATATTAAAAATACTAGAAATTGTCATGTGTTATGTATCAAACTATATTGTTAATGTTTTATTATAAATGTAAACAAAATGTTTATTATTATTATGTAGCTTCCAAAATGAATATTCACAAATGTGTAAAAATGAGAAACGATGAATAATTTGATAATTAAAATATACGAATATTAGAATTTAAATACAGTATTGATGGGGTTAAAATTATAATAAATCGTCCTTGAAATTTTCTACCCAAATGAAAAGAAAAGGGTTTGTTTGATTTACAAATAAATTAACATAATTATTGTTTCCAGCATTCTTCGCGCTTTTAGTTTATTCTAAGACTTTTTACTGTTCGAAATAAAAATTGCACTTTTACATTACAGATAGCTCTGTATATAAGGGAATACTAATAGGGAACATTTTACTGAATTTTATGGAAAATTAAACAAATCATTAAAAAAAATATATATTCTACAAATGAAAAACGTAAATGTTTTAAAATAGTGTGAAATAAAACTGAATAAAATGGTTTCCTTGTCATTAAAAATTGGCCATCGAATTGTTAATTAATATTTCAGTATGTTCAAGTGTCCAAATGCACAGTTTCGGACAATTGAAATATTTTTAAAGTATCGCCATAGTGACAGATGAATAATGTGCAACGCAAGACGTTTAGATTATTGATTTGCGTGCATGTTCTGAGTGTATTTTTTGTAACGTTAATATAAAAAGTGTACAAAAAAATATAGAAAGAATTTAAGGATGATAAAATGTTCTTTTGTTTGTGAGTCGTTATGAAATTTAGTTTAAGACCAGATTCCTACTTGTGCAACTTTATGACACCATACAAAATATATGTGTAAGCCCTGTCGTACCTAGGGCATGCCATGATTAGCTCAAAGTCGTTCTCAAGAAAAACCGCGAGCGGCTTTCGATTTGGCCGTCATTAAGTAATAATCCAACCATAATGCTTTTAAACAAATCTTTTTTTCGTATTGCCTCCTATATTACACCAAAACCTTTAATTGATACTTTTTCCTCCTTCGCAATAAATATTGGGCTTGAAAGACAATATAGTCGTATTTTTGGGTATAAATGCCTTTTAACATTCGAAGTACTTAATCAAACAAAGACTGTTAGTTTTTATTAGTATCTCGCTAAATAAAAATATCTTTTTACTCATTTGTTCGAAATATCAGTTTTTTTTTTATGTGCCGTAATTTTTGTTATGTGCCGTAATTTAGGGATGTTAATAAACACTAATAAAATACATGAATATTCAAACTAACGCATTTTCAAGACTGATTAAATAAATAATTCTATGTCTAGTTTTCTTGCGAAAAAAACTCGTGAAAACAGTTTATTAAAGTAAAATAAAAAAAATATAAATTTTTGAATCCTACAAAAAAATATAAATTACAAATTTTACTTCATGATTAATTTTTTAAATCAGTTAATCCGGTTAATTGCTGATTAGTCGAGCCAAATAAATAATGTGTATACGCATTCAGACTACAGATGTTTATGTATGCCGTATATACTTCATCAATTTAGACCAGTCGTAAGCTCTCGTCCTGAAAACGCCTACTGATTCTTTGTCCGCAATCTGCCAAACAGTTCTAATTTTTCTCCCACTTTTGCCGTCGGTATTTGAGTGTAATATTTTTTTTGACATTGCACATGATTTTTTGTCCTGTGCACCGATTAAAACCATTTTTAATGCTAGAAAATTACGGTTATACATTTTATACATTATTTGCCGTCGGTGATTTTCTATTACAGTGAAGTTTCTGTGCGTGAATTTGGTTCAACCCATAAATATTTTACATACGTGTGTTGAATAAGTGAATAAATAGTTAATTCAGTATTTCCGTAAGTATATTGTTTTTGTATTTTTTATTCATTACTATTTTGACGAATTCCAAAACGCTTTGATCGATATATTAGTTAGAATTACAGAATCTCTAACAGGTTATGATTGGGTCGGTCTACAATTTTTACTATAAATATTTTTATACGATTTTGTTGAGCGAAAAGTTCTCTTTATATATTCATTTTAGCTCAAATTTTATCATGAAAACGTTGTTTAATGAATGAAAGTTTTTTCGTATTGACCATATACTTTAGATGTACATTTATTAACTCTTCAAATGTATATTTTTTCTATTTCTCATACATAATTTATAGTTAAAAGTAAACAAATTATTTTGTAAATCTTCGTTTTTTTTGTAAATCTTAAAACACATAATCTAAATCAAATACATTCGTAAACATTGAAATATTTTGAAATAGTTTTGACTATTACATAAAATTTAACAATAATTAACACATCTTACATTAAATTTAACGCTACTAACACACGTTACATTAAATTTAACAATACAGAAAGCTTATTTTCATAATTAGGCATACCCATTTCTGAAATGGACAGCCAAACTAATTCAGCAAGGTTGGTAAAACCCATAACTGATTACTTCTTTTTCTGAACTTGAAATTGTGCAAAAATGATAAACCCTGATTCTGAATAATTGATTAAGACTATTGCAACCCTAAGATCCGATGACAAGGATATCAAAATTCTAAGGTGATTGGTAAGTCCAAATCTTCTGCAGCCTTTTGTTTGACAGAATTTATGTAGCACTAGTTTTCCTTGCTTAATTGTGCTCTTAGAATTTATGTCAAGTGAAAATAAATTTATATGAAACAGAAACATCAGATTATAACCAGTCCAGAAGAAACTGAAATGCCCATAGGATTGCCAACAGCATCATTTTGACCCAAAGACTTTTGGTTTAGTGACAATTGCTCGGGCTTTGAGTTTCCCACTTATCAACGTCATGGTAAAGCAATGGATGACGGAATCATGCGTTAGAGAAGTGCCTTCTGAGAGACATGCTGTACTGAGGTTATCTAGCTTTCATAGTGTTAATCGTCAGGTTGAGTTAGATGGGGCAAACAGATCAGATTATCTGGATCTGTGCTTTGTAGTGGCTGATCCTTAGTATAGAATAAATTTCTTCTGGAGTGTGGGCAAGCCGACGAAAAAGATGCATTCAAAAGGCTTCCTAATTAAAATATATTTTTGAGGTTTTTTACATATTAGTTTCCCTTGGAGTTTTTTTTCTTTCGTGGTATTCGTATTTTACTGAAATTAGTGATTCGGACATATTAAAGTGTGTATGTAACTGGGAGGTAATATTTTCTTCGATCCCAGTAATTGAGCCTTCGGATTTTGAAGGATATCACTGGAGTAGACACAGAACTTGCAGTTTACATTACACGTGTTGATAACATAAACGCACTTGAAGAGACAACATCACTCGCACACATATACGGCGCATGCAACTATTGTTACCTCTTTTACCTGACTGGGACCCTTTTTTCCTTTTTTTTGGGTACCATTCAGAATTGAACCTGAAACACCAGGTGGAGGTCAAGTGTCTTACCATCTAGACCATGGAGATCGTCCCCCTTAGAGTGATCTTTGTTATCTACAGAGTGTTAGAGAAATTAATGTAAATGTTAGATTTTTTGCAGATTGTGGGCCATGGGAGCTTTAATGCCAAACTGTTTAGTTTCAATCTTGTCCACCCCTGTTAAAACTTTTGCGGCTATCTGGATCTGTGACTATAATCAAGCCAATAATTTCCTAATAGATCTCTATTCAGCCTCACATCGGTACATCTTTGGACCAATTGGCTACTCCAATCTAGTAGTGTCGAAGGATAGTTTTGATTTATTCAGTTTCCTGTTAAAGTACGAACAACTTGCTGGACTCTTTGAATTTCAGAACTTAAGCCACTTTATAAGTATATTTACTGTACTGCGAATCATTTTCCTTCTCCTTTGGAATCAGATCTTAAGTCCATCGTCGCTACTATTCTTTTCACATTCAGGTGTGTCGCCGTCAGAGGAGTCCCTTGGGCAGTTTCTTTTTCATCACTATGTGATGTTACATTCAGAAAAAAATAAGAAGATTTCAATCTTCTAGATCACGCTGGATGGGGACTTATTTTGGCCCCACAACATTTATCGAAAAGATTTAGTGTTTTTAGATTTGAGGCTATCGTTGATTATTTAATGCCGTCTTTTATGTGAGAAATTAAGATTAACTAACTACAAATTGCCTTGTCCTTTTTTGATACAATGAGCATTCGTTTGATAAAATATATTATCAGTATAATACTGTCAAGCATTTCATAAAAAAAAAAATAAAGAAGTTAATCTCATTATACACAAATAATTGCTATTAATGTGTTCCCTGTTTCTAATCTTATCTAAAACTCTCTTTGTTTCGTCAAGAACACACGGACACCACAAAATGCCTCGCTCCATGTTCTCCCACTGTAGGCCAAGATTGCCAAGACTATGTATCTCCTAACCATAACACTGGTGGATGGTGTAAGATGGACATTAAATGTATAGTCCCTTAGAGGTGTTAAAACAATGCAGCTCTTGGTCAGGTGCCATGTGGTATTCTCAACTCATGAGCCAATAATCTCCAATGCCTTAGTTGTATCATGGTGGTTATAGGCTGTTGCGTCCAAAGATGAAACATCGCATTTGTCATTTTGTCATCCTCAACATCCTTATAAGCGGAAAAAAATGTTTCCAATTACATACATACTATCACAACATTTTCCTGTCCGGATGGAAAGAGAGGACAGAGCGTCTGAATTTCCTATCTCGACACACGTCTTTCGACTCTTCTACATCTATACACTTTCTCATACAATTCCTACGATTTCACAGAATTTTTACGTTTCATTCTTTCAAAATATCATTCACTTGATTCAACTATACTTTTGTTGATCTTCCTTTTCATAATTAATATTAAATAATTAAAAATAAATTGAATTGTTATTCCACTAATTACAATAATCCTCTCTATGTGTTTTTACCTCCTATCCCGAAGCTCTCTTCAGGCTGCTTAAAAAGAGCCTCATGATAGGAGGTAGAAACATGTGTAGCGGGAATGATGTAATTGGTGGAATAACAACATAATTTATTATTAAAGAGTTCCATGAAGTTAAAGCTGAAAACTTCGATAGTAAATATAAGATTCAAAATTAAGCATTTTGTTGTAAAATAAGTTTACGATTTACTGAGTTTTATAAAAATAACATCCTTAACCGATTCACTGCTGGTGCCGACTATACTCTGATTGTACGGGGGTACCGTCACTGCAGGTTCCAATTCTGGACATTGTGTAAATTTATAGTCCCCACTTCTTTGTGCCTCGGAAGACTTGTCCGATTGTGTCGTATCGTATTCAGAAATCAACAGTAAACAAAAAAGGTAGTTTTGATTATCAAAAGTAACTTAGCATTAGAGGTTTATTATAAAGAAAAAAAACGGCAGTGAAAGGGTTAATTTAGTTTCAAAATCCATTCAATGTACTTCTTGATAATTTTTATATAAATATACAGTTAGAATTAATAAATTTGATATATTAAAATGAAAATTTAATTAGGTTCTTTCTATCCATCGTGTATTAATTTTTTTTTTAAATATTGTTATAAATATTTTTCATTTTATTTACTTATTTCATTTCATGATATACATATACAATGTTTCACTGTCGAAGTAAGCAGAGATGACAGAGCGCCAGACTTTCCTATCTCAACTCACATCCTTCCCCTCTTCTGTATCCATACACCTCAACAACTACAATTACTCTGACTTTTAACGTTTCTTTCTTTTATAATATAATTCATTTCATCCAATCATGCTTTCCTTGGTCCTTCTCTGCCACGCCTTTGACTCACATTTGCACTATATATTTGTGTTGTTAGTCTTTCTTCATTAATTCGTTCCACGTGCCCAAACCATCTCAAGAATGCTCTTCTTCACCTTACTCAATACATCAGCCTTAAGTTCACGTTCATCTCTAATCACTTCATTCCATATTCTGTCATACTATCATCAAGAAAAAGAGAAAATACAAATTCGGCAGAGATATATGACACCCATGGCAACTGATCAAAAGTTCACCATCCCTAGAATTAGAACATCTTATTTGTATACCATGACATACAGTGGGGCGCCGTATTCAATAAAGACAAAAGGGGGCAAAAAATTCAGGCAGAGGATCGGATCGTGGTTGTTATTGCGACAGGAATTTGGGTGGTTGGGCTTGGAGGAGGAATGATTTGTAGCAAAATATTTATGTAAACTCTTGAGTGTGGTGTTTTTTTTTATGATTATGTGTGGGACATGGGATGGACTTTTTGGTCTGTTTGGAATGATAAAGTATGCGGGGTTTAATTAACGTGATGTATACATGTAATTGAGTATCACTGTTTATCAAGTTGATGAGAGTTTGCAACCGGGTATTGAATAATCAACAATCTGAAAAAAAAACCTTAGTGAGATACAGGCAAAAGCCTAGTTTACTGTGGATACAACAAATGAAAGCCAACAAACCCAGATCCATATAATTTGTGTGTCCACTTTAAATTACCTGTTGTTTTTTTTCATAAATTATGTACACATATTTTTACAGCATTTATTAGTCTCTTTTCAGTCTTTCTCCACATTCACATTTCACTCCCATAAATCAAAGTTGTAACTGAAATACTGTTATAGATCATCTTATGGAGTGAAAAAATATCTGGAAAACTACTGTAGTACTAAATATTTAAGGAGTTTTGGACAAGAAATTCATATGTTTAATTGTAAATTAGTGGAGAATTAAGTGTATGTGGCACATGTTGAACGAGCGAGGGACATTTATAATTGAGTAAAAATTTACATGACAAGTATACATAATATGAGAAAAAATAAGACAGATGAAAACAATCCAATTTCAAATGGACATTCTCAAATTATATGGATCTGGGTTTGTTGCCTGTCATATATCGTGACCCTAGTAAACTAAGCTTTTGCCTGTATCTTACTGGCGATTTTACTATTTATGTAACTTGTTTTTTTCACCATTTTCTCTTTTAAAAATAAATCTACATCTATCCATTTTTAATTATACTTATAATCTATATATATATTAGGTCCTTACATATGAAATTGGCGTTTTGTTTGGGAGGAACATAAAGTTGATTTTTTTTTAATATAATATATTTATTTAATCAAAGTATGTACCATTGCTATCTATGCACTTTTGCCATCTCATAGGTAGTTCATCGATCCCTTTACTAAAAAAACCATTCGGACGGGAATCAATAAAATCTTTGAAGTCGGTTTGGACTGCCCCATCGGAGTTGAATTTTTTCCCTTGCAAGAAGTTATCCAAATTTCGAAAAAAATAGTAATCTGTCGGGGCAAGGTCCGGAGAGTACGGTGGATGTCTTAGACATTCCAATTGAAGCTCTTCTAATTTGGTAGCCGTCTGTTGTGCAGTGTGTGGTCTAGCGTTATCATGAAGCAGCAGTGGCCTAGAGCGATTAACCAGCCTCGGTTGTTTAGCAGCTAGCTTTTCCATCATGGTTTGCAGTCGCTGACAATAGACATCTGCCGTAATCGTCTGGCCAGATTTAAGAAAGCTGTAGTGAACGACACCAGCACTAGTCCACCAAACGCTCACAAGTAACTTTTTTGGAGTCAATTTTCGCTTGGGGCATGGTTTGGCTGGTTCGGCAGGGTTCAGCCATTGCGATGAGCGCTTCCGATTATCATACAGGATCCACTTTTCATCACAGGTAATGATTCGATTCAAAATCCCTTCATTATTGTGCCGGTTGAGTAATGCAACGCAGCAGTCAACGCGCGTTTGTTGATTTGCTTCACTCAATTCGTGAGGTACCCACCTTTCAAGCTTTTTCACCTTCCCAATTTGCTTCAAGTGGATTAAAACAGTTTTATCACTAACACCGCAGCCTGCAGCTAACTCGGACGTGGTTTGCGATGGATCCGCTTCCACAATAGCCTTCAATTCTTCATTATCAACTTTGGTCTCCGGCCGTCCACGGGGCTTTTTCTGCAGGTCGAAATTTCCAGAACGAAAACGTTGGAACCAAAAACGCACTGTGTTTTCTTTTGCGGCACCGTCGCCATACACATCATTAATCCTTCGAGCCGTTTCTGCAGCACTGGTGCCACGGTGGAACTCGTACTCGTAAATAACGCGATATTTCAAGTTTTCCATTTTGTAAACTGAGTGACGCAAAGAAAAAAAACAATTGAGGAAAAAACAAATGAATTATAATTTTCGAAACACAAATACTTGAGTAAATAGCTGTATAAATTTTAATTTGGAATTCCTAACCAAAGAGAAGATATTTGAGATCAAAGTTGCCAGTACGGCAAAACGCCAATTTCATATGTAAGGACCTAATACAATACATATCCGGGCCCTTTCAGAGAGAGGGGCGGAAGGGGCAGTTGCCATGGGTCTCACAATTTTAGGGACCTCAATTTTCTACTTTGTTTGAAAAAATGCATAACATACGAGGCATATCCAGAAACTAAGTGTACTGAATTTTTGTAGGTTACAATTTTTTTTATTTAAACAAAAAAATTACGTGGTTACCGTAGTACATATGTAAGCTATTTCGACATAGTCGCCATTCCTCTCAATGCAGGTGGTGAAGCGGGGTATCAACTTTTTGATGCCTTCCTCGAAGTAATTTCCCGCCAACCCCTCCATACACTTCTCCACTTCCTCCTTTACCTCCTCGTCGGTTGAAAACCTTTTTACACCCATGTGCAGCTTCAGGGAGGTAAAGAGATAGTAATCTGAAGGTGCTAGGTCAGGGGAATGCGCGGGATGGTTCAGGACATCCCATTTAAACGAGGCGAGCAGTTCCTTCGTGGCGTTGGCCGTGTGTGGTCTTGCATTGTCGTGCAGCAGGCAGACTCCCTTTGTCAGCATGCCTCTCCTCTTGTTCTGAATCGCCCTCCGCAATTTTTTAGGGTCTCACAGTATCTTGCAAAGTTGATGGTCTCCCCTTGAGGCATATATTCAATTAAAATTATGCCTTGACAGTCCCAAAACACGGATGCCATGATTTTCTTGGCTGAAATTGTGGTTTTGAACTTTTTGGCGGAGGGTGAAGAAGTGTGACGCCACTGTTGAGACTGCCTTTTGGTTTCAGGCGTGTAGTGTGCAACCCAAGTTTCATCTCCAGTAACGATGGAGCGGAGAAATTCATCTCCATGGAGTTTGCAGCGCCTCAAAAACTCTTGCCTTTTTACAAAATTTCGCACTTGGCGGGAGATTGGTTTGACATTTTTCACGAAACGTGTTGTCGCGTCGACACTTCTCAACGTACTGACCTCGAACCGGTCTCGCTGCGGAGGGGAGGGGTCAGGCTACACTTCCGTGTAGCCAACATGTCGAAAATAAAATCCATCCGGTCGTGAGAGCCTCAGTACACTTACTTTCTGGATACGCCTCGTATTTTGGAGGGGGGACAGACTTGAGAAGAGTCTGCTCTCTAAACGGTACTGTATAAATTGTCCTTTATTATTATTTTCCTTCCGCTCAATAAGTTTTGAGACCTCTGACCTTAAGCATCAAGGAAGTGAGGAATTTCAAAAAGAGAATTAATATCAAATTTGTAGTAATGAAGTGATTCACCTGAATGAAGCTAACAATTGAGCGTGGCTACTTGAGCATTTAGTATTGCATGTTGAATGCAAGTCAATTCTCTCTTTACCCATGTGTACAGTGAGTAATTAATTAACATAACCATAGTGATTCACCGCGCGAGAAACAATTAGTCTGCTGTACAACGTTGTCTTCACACCCATAAACCCTGTACATGACTTTTCAATTTAATTTTATTATGTTTTTTTTTTAAATATACGTATACACTCGAACCAAGCAATATTGAGATCTGACAAAATGATTATTCACAATAGCATATTAGTGAAAACATTGATGCTTTATAAATCAATAAAAGGAATCGAATTGATGTGGGGGAAATATATGCATCGAGAAGAATATGTTGCATGTCAATCAATGATAGGATAAATAATGTAGTTATTAGCCTAAGGCCACACCAAAGTGCTTCGCTAGGTGCTACATGACTAATAGACTAGGTGACTTCATGCTTGGGCACACCAAAGTGCTTCACACAAATTCATTTGATATTTGGGAGCGGTTGAGTCAACAAACGATGCCAGTCTCAAAACTAACTAATTTCATTACAACTTACCATCTTTATTTACTTCCTGTGCAACTTCATTCCAAAGTGATTTTATTACATTTTTGTATAATTTTCTCGATGGGTTCCACAAAGGCTCCCTTTTATACACAGCTGTTATTAAAACTTCCGCCATCTTGTAAAATCACTTGGTGATACAATAAAATTAACCAACACGTCTATTCGCTAGGAGACTCACTAGGTGACTAATCGTCATGTAGCGTGGCGCGAAGCGTGCAGTGTGGCCATTACGATAGTATGCGGTGCGTTGGTTTGCTAGGATATGTCGCCTAGCTCGCAGCATAGCTGTAATCACCAAGCGAGGCTCCTACCTGTGTGGCCGAGGCCTTAGGGATATGAACGAAAATAGATTAAATAGGGTGAATGGGTGAGGAAAAACTGACTTAATAAATTTAAAATATAACATGAGTGGGAGTCGTGGTAGAAGAAGGCTGAAAAAACACGGTTGGGAGAAATTTTGAAAGAAGGGAAGGTAAGAAGAGAAACTGTATAAGAGTATCTTGATAGGAAAGTTTGATACTATATCCTTTGTCCACAGATGCTCTGAACAATATCTTTGTGCTACAGTGAAACCACTCTCTTAGGTTCTTCAGCCAGGAGTTTCTTCTTTTTCCTACACCTCAGTTTCTTCGTATCTTCCCCTGCAATATGACTTTCATATTTGTTTCCTCTCATGAAATACCCAAAGTATTCAAATCTTATATTAATGTAAGTGAATACTTCTTTGTCTTTTTACGTGCGTTGATGTATTATTGAGTCTGATCTTGCTTTGTAGAAATCAAGGTTTTACAGACTATTGTAATTATAATGCCTATAGTATTTTAATCCATTTCACTGAAGCCAGGAGCGCTCTTGGAATAAATTTAAGACAGCTGCTACTCCAGATAATATAAACTGTGCTGAACAAAGGCCTTTAAGTAAAATATAATTCTTGTCACCAGGATGGATAATGAACGAGTAGCAAGCAGCATGCTAACAGGTTAACTATCTTCACTTATAAAGTAATGTACAACATCTATAGATTTATATTTACCAAAACTCTTCCTCTTTTATTTCAAATAGATACATACTATCATGCCATTTCCTTGTGGGTGTAGGCAGAGAGGACAGAACACCAGAGTTGCCTATATTTACACATAACCTTCTCTTACAACTTCTACGATTGCTCTGACTCTTTATGTTTCCTTCTTTCATAATATTCACTTGATCCAAGCATGCTTTCCTTAGTGTTTCTCTACTCACATTTGCACTATATATTTTTTTTGTTAATTTCATTCATTCATTTCACATGCCCAAACTATTTCATATTACTCTTCTTCAGCTTAGTCACTTTATCAGCCTTAAGTTCGCATTCATCCCTAATAATTTTATTCTGTCATACATTGTCACCTCATGTATTCTTCTAAGTGTACGCATTTCTACAGTTTTATTCATCTCTTTTCAGTCTTTTTCCACATCCATGTTTCACTCCCATACATCAAAGTTGGTACTAAAATGCTGTTGTGGACTATCATCTCGCCCATGTATTGCATTTACTTTTCCTTTTACACTTTTTTATCACCATAACTTCTGATTTTGCAACTTGAACTTTCAGATTTTTCTTCATCTTCATTATCTGCTAACATTACCATGTTATCAGCATACAGCAATCCGCACATATTACGATTCGACATTTGTATGCCAACAATTGACCTCTGTAGTGCCTTTCATGATTCTATGTAAATATTAAACAACCAAAGTGACAACGCATCCTTGCTTTACCCTTTTTGAAATATTAAACCACTCAGACAAGCTATACATTATCTTCGATTTCTTACTCCTGCTGCCTGCAATCCCCATGAACTGAGTAATAAATAGCATGCCATTTTACTTATCTAGAAACATCCTACTATACTAGTTAATGTTTTTCATTAACTATTGTAGTAACATATAGTAGGATGTTTCATCCTACTATATTAGTTGAGTTATTGTCGTGTTGAGTTCGCTTAAATGACGGCCGACATTTCGAAGGCATTGCAACTTTCATTCTCAGTGCATTGTAAAAAGAACATAATTGAATATAGTAAGAACGTAAAATGCACTCGTCTAGCCACCTGACTCTGAAAATAATATTACAAAGAAGTGGAAAGCAGACGTTAAAATCTTCAAACATTGTAATACCTACGGAAGAACTTTTAAGATTAATATGCGTAAGGTAAGAAGTATAAGAAACCGAAGAATATTGAGAGATGTGTGGATATTGTGGCAAAAGCTGTATATATGAAGATCTAGCCTCTATGCTTACTCCAAATAAGGCATGGGTATGATGGTATTTTCTTCTTCTTCTTAAACTTTCTGTAGACTCTCAAGAGTCTGTTACTGCAGGATTGTCCTGTGATGCTGAGCTCCAGCTATCTCTCCATCGTTTCGGGGGACTCCCTGGCGGACGCCGTCCATCTGGCACCCCATGCAGAGCTATGTATGGAATTCTTGTGGAATTCATTCTCTGTACATGTTGGTACCAGTATCGTCGACGCTGTCGTCCCCATTTGACCATATCTTGGACCTCACAGAGGTCCAAGATGTGGTCAGATGTGATGATGGTATTTAATAGGCATTATTTTACTTATTACGTTACCATCACGCCATGTCCGGGGTTGACAGAGAGAACAGATCTTCACTTCATTATTACCTGACACATATTTTGCTTCTGTCATGTCCATACACCTCATCATGCGTACTCTCCTAATATAAACACTTTTTATTCTTCCCTCTTTTAAAATTTCATTAATCTAGTCATGTTTTGTTTTTCTAGGCCTTCCTAAACTTCTCATACATTCTATACTACTTGTATAAATTATTTTTGTAAATCTTTCATCATCTTAAGCACTGCATCTTCTTTCATGCTGTATTAGTTTGTAATGTCCTCATTCCATATTCTGTCATACATTGTTTTTCTAACACTCTCATTAATATCTTTATCCTGTTACATACATACAATTAACTTATTATCCAGGAGTAATCTTTAACTCATTATTTTATTTGATAATATCACCATACAATTTTTTTTATCAACAGCACAATGGACTTTATAAAATTATTTAAGAAAAAGTAGTAAGTGTTTTATTTACAATATAACAAAACAATCTTGAAATTAAAAAAAAGGAGAGAAAAAAACAATTCAATAAAATCTAGTAAAAAGACACAACACAATAAAACAATTAAAATAATACACAAATAAGCAAGTACATACACAAGTTGAAATGATTACAAAATGATTACAAGTCGAAATGATTAATAATTTAACAGTATACACAGTTGATTATACGATACTGGGCCATCTCGAATCAGCTGCCCGCACCTCATCACACCAATTTGGCATTAATACGAAAAATACAAATTCAATGCTTTATTAATTCTGCAATCAGCCTACTTTTATAGCTTAACAGATTATGATCAATTATATCAGCAATCTCGGCAAACTGATTTCCCAAAATATGCATTTTATATATAGGTTTTGTTGGTAATTAGAGGTATAGATCGTTCAGCCAGAAGAGTCATTTTACAATAGTGTGAGTAACAGTGCGTTTACGAAAATTTGTCACTTTATTTTTTTAATGAAGTGAAAAAGCAAAAAAATATAAAAATAATATTTTATATTCAAATATTGAAATGAACACGCACGTTTTGTAAATTAAAAATGCTGTTGGCTTAAATTGTAATAACCATAAAAATAAAATGAAAGTAAGTTTATTTCACATACGAGGCATATCCAGAAAGTAAGTGTACTGAATTTTTGTAGGTTACAATTTTTTTTATTTAAACAAAAAAATTACGTGGTTACCGTAGTACATATGTAAGCTATTTTTCGACATAGTCGCCATTCCTCTCAATGCAGGTGGTGAAGCGGGGTATCAACTTTTTGATGCCTTCCTCGAAGTAGTTTCCCGCCAACCCCTCCGTCCACTTTTCCACCTCCTCCTTTACCTCCTCGTCGGTTGAAAACCTTTTTCCACCCATGTGCAGCTTCAGGGAGGTAAAGAGATAGTAATCTGAAGGTGCTAGGTCAGGGGAATGCGCGGGATGGTTCAGGACATCTCATTTAAATGAGGCGAGCAGTTCCTTCGTGGCGTTGGCCGTGTGTGAGCTGGCATTTTCGTGCAGCAGGCAGACTCCCTTTGTCAGCATGCCTCTCATCTTGTTCTGAATCGCCCTCCGCAATTTTTTTAGGGTCTCACAGTATCTTGCAGAGTTGATGGTCACCCTTTGAGGCATATATTCAATTAAAATTATGCCTTGCGAGTCCCAAAACACGGATGCCATGATTTTCTTGGCTCAAATTGTGGTTTTGAACTTTTTGGCGGAGGGTGAAGAGGTGTGACGCCACTGTTGAGACTGTCTTTTGGTTTCAGGCGTGTAGTGTGCAACCCAAGTTTCATCTCCAGTAACGATGGAGCGGGGAAATTCATCTCCATGGAGTTTGCAGCGCCTCAAAAACTCTTGCCAGGCATTATTTATTTCGCACTTGGCGGGAGATTGGATTGACATTTTTCACTAAACGTGTTGTCGCGTCGACACTTCTCAACATACTGACCTCGAACCGGTCTCGTTGCGGAGGGGAAGGGTCAGGCTACACGGAAGTGTAGCCAACATGTCGAAAATAAAATCCATCCGGTCGTGAGAGCCTCAGTACACTTACTTTCTGGATACGCCTAGTATTAATTGTTTAGGCATGGCAGATTCTAGGAAACATTAAATAACAATAATGAAATTTTTCAAGATTAAAAATAAATACAAGTACAAGTATTATAAAGTAAAAATGTTCGTCAGGTTTAATTAGATTGCACATAAAAATAAAATGAATGTAAGATTATTTAACATATTAATGTACAATATCATAATTACAATGCCAAATAATAAAGTTTTAAAATAATAGTGGATGGAGTGATACTAAATTCTAGGAACCTTTAAGTTATAACAAAGTACATTCTAAGCTTTTGAAAAATTTTGAATTATACATTACATTAGACAAAAATCACACTCCTAGTTTCGACATGGTAGTGTTTTTCTTATCACCGAGTATTTTAACAACAATACAAACGTGCGCTCTGCGCGAATCAATTGTGTGGCATTCTAAAACCAATACCACTAAATAAGTTGTGTAATACAGAGAGTGTTACTCACATTATTGCAAAATGACTCTTCTGGCTGAATGATCTATACTTTGTTTACAATAGAAATAGCCCCATATGGTGAGTATATACTGAAGGAACTCGAATATAAAAAAAACTAAGCAATTCAGGGCGATTGAAGTACGAATTGATGATTCTATGAAAAAAAAGTAAATCATTCAATAATTTTCTTTTGCTCATAGGTAATAAATACAATGTTCGTTCGAGATAGTTGTAATGCCAGTAACGATGATAGTAACAATGCCAGTAGGTGTAGTCACGTAGGAATATAGTAGCCAATATAATATCCTTAGATATCAATGCATTGAAGACAGCATGTGGTGCCCATATTCTTCACAAACAAAGAAAAGAAAATGAATCTAAAAGCAATTTCCTGATGTGTATTGGCAATATTTATAAAAACAAAACCATTCTTGTCCCAATATTTTTGCACGTTGACTACATAACAAATTTATTGTTATTAAAATAAAAAGAATAATATTAATTTTATTTTGAATTAATCTCAATCAAATCTAAAATTATTTTTGCGTGTTAGTTTGTTTAGATAATTTATTATATTTTTTTAATTAAATGACAAATTAAAAAAAATAATTATTTGTCGAATATTAATAAATGCTGGACACAACAGCTGAATTTTAAAGGTGTGGATATTTATATAAAAATGAACAAATAAATGATTATATATTATCTTTGGTCTTTAATGGATGAGCGCGCTTAAAATTTTATTTTGATTATTATTTTTATTTGATACAACATTGAAAATGTATTTCAAGTACTTTATTCTTTCATGAACTCTCAAAATCAGTTTTATAAATAATTCACTGAAAGGACCATTATAATTATTTATATATTCTTTTTATTTATCAGTTCGTATATTTTTTTTATGTGTGTGTCAAATAAATCCGTAAAGGTAATACAGTAGAGCGCCTATTATCTGTGGTAATTGATAATTGAAATTGGATAATTGAAAAACACGGTTATGTCCAAATTAAGTTTTTATTGAGTTAAACATCTTAAGAGTTGAAATGCTATTGTAGATAAATTTTGTTACACAAGATGAGTACACGAACAAGCTTTCTCAATGTTTGACAGATACAACTGCTAAATGCCGGTATCCTACCACTATAATTAAAATGGGAAGCCTCAGATCCACATATTTTTATGTCGGTGTGGATGTGGGGAAACACCGCTAACTTGATAGCCTTAGCTAATTGTTATAATATAAACCATAGATTTTCTAACAGTTTAAATCCTTGCTTTGTAATTTTCAAAATGTGGATGAGCATTTTTCGAGATTGCTAAAAAAAATTGTACTTCAGAGGACCACGGTTAATCCAACTTATATACAATTGAGCCTCGGATAATCAACGTTCTACTGTACAACACTTGAAGTGGTATCTGCTTTGGAATGCCAATTACCACTGATGATGAACAAATCAAAGCTTTGTTCGAGAGTAACCAACGTTCTTCGTTACAAGAGATTTCTTAAATACTGAAAATATGGAAAACAGATTTTCAGAATCAAGTTACGTCTAAATATAAAAAAATTGCATTTAAATTTGATTTAAAACTACTAATTTACTTTCTGGGCAACCTATTATATGTTAGTAAAGGGTTAAAATTATGTGAAATCAACTTCTGGGTAAGGTATTATTGTTCAGAGAACAATATGATTCTTCATACACAAAAATTACATTAATTATTATTCTTTTGTTTCAGACCAAAAAAAAACTCTGAGAAGAATTTGTTACTTTTAATGATCCAACATTAATTGAAAATACTTTTGAGTTAACAATGAAATAAATATGAGAAAATACAAGAAATGCGTACCAATTTTAAGTGTGTCCAATGAATATAAGATCCACAACTCGTGTTGCGATTTAAGAAGATGGATAAATAAAGAGAAATAAACTTACAATATAAAAACAATATTTCTATATGAATTTAAAGCGACTGTGGAATAATTAATTCAGCATGAGGCCGGAAACCGGGGCTGGCAACCCCACGCGTCCTACGAGCATCTTCAGTCGATCTATTTCCGAGGGTCCTGGAGGGAGGCCCAACAGCCTTTTTCCACCGGACAGACCTCTACAACCTGAGAAGCAGCCCATCAAGTTTGATGTGAACCTGGTCGGAGCTCCACCGCAAGTCGAGCAACTGGTGAACAACATTAAGCAGGTCGCTGAGGAGTTTCTCTATCATTGGAAGACATTTCCAATCAGTAAGTTGTTAAAAAAAATTATTAAATAAAACATGACTTGACTCTCTTTTTTAAGACTCCAATGTCGATTGTGTTTCTAATATCTATTGTATCGTATTGTATTAAACTTTTGTTGTATACAGTACAACCTGGCAGGCTTATTCCCGTTTGTCAATTCCTTCCAACCAACCAGGAATATGCTAGATAGGCTTCGAGTAAAAACCAGACTAGAATCCTCTTAAAAAAAATCTAGATTCCAGTGGGAATCGAATCCATAACCCCCAGGCTGGGAGACATGCGCCTTACCAATTAGGCCATGGAGTTCAATGAAGAGGTGTAATAGTTTTTTCTTATAAATATTCATCAATGTCTAGTTTAAATTATACAATACATAAGTAATTTTTTTCAGAAATTCCAACTAGTGATAATCTGCTAAAATGATGGTTCACAACCGCATATTAATGCTAACATTGATGTATGGCAGTGAAATGTGAATCTGGAAAATGAATGAAAGTAGCTGAGTAAATTCAATGGAAATGCGTGCTCTGAGAATATGTGATATATCAATGATAGCAGAATAATAGTCAAAGAATAGTTTTGTTGCATTTGAAATTTTCTGTGAAAGTACTGGCAACTTGCTGGGATGCTTAACCGTTAGAGTGCCGAGGCGCGCGATCGCGCGCTTGCGCGTACTATCCAAAATTGCCAGGAGTGCGATAGCGCGCCCAAAATCAGTTGCCGTTTAGCACGCAACAGGGGAGGTCGCTCGCACGCATAAGTATTTTTTTATCTTTCTATGTGTTACATAAAGTGCAATATAAGTAATTACAATATAAGAAGGATTTGGGAAAAGATTTTTTTTAACCCAAAATGTCGGAATACGAAAACAGTTCGAGTGAAAATTATCGTTCTTCAAGTTGTGAAGCAAGTGATAGCGGGAGTGACATTGTGGTGCGCTCACACCGCGTAATGCAAATTTTGAGTGAGAGTGATAATAGTGATGATAACTATTATTTTGCTGATACGGAGGATATACCGGACTGCGAAAATGACAATGTGACCTCGACCCAATTCAGACGCCTACCACCGGATATGCAATACAGCAAACAAACTCCGCACGTATTTTGCGAACTACCAGGACCAAAACATACCCCACCAGTTAACGCAAAACCTATTGATTTCTTCAATTTGTTCTTTACGGCTGCTCTTATAAAAAAAATGGTTGTTGAAACTAACCGTTACGCCGCACAGTTTTTGCAAGATCATCCAAATTTGAAGCCTCAATTTTGTACAAAATTGTGGAAGCCAGTCACCATCCCAGAAATGAGAGGATTTGTTGCCGTTATACTGGAAATGGGCATCACAAGGAGGCCAACTATTTTATCTTATCGGATGAAAGGATCAAGATGTATTCCATGGGTTGGAAGAATGTTTGCACGAAACAGATTTCAGTTAGAAAAAGGTTGTATTCAATGTATTTGGAAGGATGGTGGTGAATGCATTTATATTGTATAGTGAGAAATACGCAGACAAAAAAATGAAAAGATTGAAATTTACATCGAGTATAATTGATGATTTAGAAGAGAAATGGTTGCTCCACAAAAATAGACCAGAACCTGCTACTCAGACTTCATCTCCCCCTCGAAGTATTGGATTAGAAAAGTTACCCGGGCGTAAATTACGGCGCTGCGTAGTGTGCAGCAGCAAGGATCGCAGCGCTGTGAAGAGGAGCAACTTGATTTGTGCCCGCTGTAAGAAAGGGCTTCATGGAGTCTGTGCGGGAAAGCACACATGTTAACTTTTTTACTTTTAGATTCCAGTTTTTGTTATAATTTTTGTTTACAATATATATTTCCATATTTTTTTTGTATTTTATTACCCTTTTACATGTTTTTATAAAGAAAACACCGAAAAAATTATTAGAATTGGACAATTTTTGGAAGAGATACAGTTTTTTTTTCAAGACAAGGGTAAATGACATAAAAAACAAAGATTTCCTTGGCATTTTTAAGTATATATGAGTAAAAAACAATGGCACTCAAACGGTTAAACTCCAAGCCTTAAGCCATATAACAAAAAATTGCGCTGCGAGCCATATACCTTTTTACGTAATGTCGGACCATAAGTCCGTCGTCATCACTATTCTTTTCACTCAGGTGTATCTCCACCGGTGCATGAGTCTCTTTGGACAGTTCCTTCTTCATCACTATGTGACGTCGCGCTCATAAAAGAAATAAAGAAGATTTCGATCTTCTAGTGTAGATCGCGCTGGATGGGGACTTATTTTGTCCCCCATAACAACATGGGTGGGGGTGGGATCGAACTGAACTGATGGCAGAATAAGAAATGTAATTAGTAAGGATGAATGTGAGCTAAAAAATATATTAAGTAGAGTAAAAAAGAGCATGTCGAGGTGGTTTGGACATGTGCGAGTGAGTGTTGAAGACTGATTAAACAATGCAAGCATTTGTTTTCTCAGTACTGTTAAATAACACGCTTTAAGTAGCGTATTTTCACCTAAGAATAGCTATAAAGTATTGTCATTACAACTTTTTACTATGCTGCTTGCGAAGCATGTTACTTTACGAGTAGATTAAAAAATAGCTGTAACAGTGCTATTTTTTCAAAGTATGTTAAACAGTTACCAGTCTTTATAATAATATTAAATGGACAATTTATATAGCACCGTTTAGAGAGCAAACTTCCTTTCTTGATATACGAGTATATACTCATAAAGTATTGCAGCTTCAATAGTTTGGATATTTTCTATTTTACTTATTTTGTTTGTTCCTGCTATTCAAAACGAAGTTGTTAATGGAAAGAATATGGATTTAAATTTGTTTTTGGTACATCTTAGCGTAAGAAATTTGACATTGAATAATTTTTGGACTGCACTTGAATATGTGATTTTTATTTCCGTTGTTTATGGTTTGTTTTTTCATTTCAGTTTTACCAACTCCACTTGGCTCGAGCGTCGATGGAGGACGTCCAAAAAGACCAAGTCTCCAAGATCTGTTCCTTGCTCCATCATTTGATGAACTGGATGCGGTAGCGACTGATGCTAGGGGAGAACCCAGACGTTTGGGCCACAAACAACTTGAATGTATAAGAGAAAGGGGGTTAGTGTTTATTTTATTTTTGATTTAACTAACATCTAAATTCATAAAATGAAGGTTATCTTACATGGACGCATTTATTTAATTCTAATATTTTTGTGTTAATTGATATGAATAGACTTTTTCAACTTAATATGTTTATCTTTAATTAAGATAAATTACTCACTGATAATAGAAGATAAATTGAATTTATACACTGATGAAATCATATTGGGTGTACAAATAAGTCACCGCCGTTTGACAAAAGTTGGCGCCACCAGTAAGTTATGGTTAAAATTGTCAGATGTAAAATGTCATTATCGTAAGGTTGGACATCTGTCAACAACATGACCTTGAAATATTAGTGAATTTTTATCAGTATAACATATTTTTTTGTGTTCGAAAATGTCAAGTTTTGAGCCGAATAAGCGTCATTTGCGGGAACTTTTGATTTACTTCTTCAATTTGAAGAAATCTGCAGCTGAGGCGCATCGATTGCTTGTGAGGCTGCCTTAAGTGAGAGAAGTTGTCGTGAGTGGTTTCAAAAGTTTAAGAACGGTGAATTTGACATCGAAGACAAAGAACGTAGCGGAAGGCCGAAAGTGTACGAAGACGCGGAATTGGAAGTATTATTGGATCAAGATTCGTGCCAAACGCAAGAAGAACTTGCACTTACATTAGGAGTGACTCAACAAGCAATTTCACATAGGTTGAAATCATTGGGAATGATTCAAAAACAAGGAAATTGGGTTCCATATGAACTGACACCGAGAAACGTTGAACGCCGATTTTCCACATGTGAAATGCTGCTTGCCAGGCATAAACGAAAGGGTTTTCTGCACCGTATAGTCACTGGTGATGAAAAATGGATCCACTATGATAATCCAAAAAGGAAGAAATCATGGGGAACCCCTGGCCATGCTTCAACATCTACAGCTAAGCCAAATATTCATGGAAAAAAACTCTTGTTGTGTATTTGGTGGGATCAGCTTGGTGTCGTGTATTATGAGTTGCTCAAACCGAACGAAACCATTGCTGGGGCTGTCTACCGAGCACAATTGATGAGATTGAGTCGAGCACTCGAGGAAAAACGCGCCCACTGCTACTCCAGACACGACAAAATTATTCTCCTGCATGATAATGCTCGTCCACATGTTGCGGCGCCGGTCAAAACCTTTTTGGAAACAATCAATTGGGAAGTTTTACCCCACCCGCTGTATTCACCAGACATTGCTCCTTCTGATTTTCACTTGTTTCGATCGATGACGCATGACCTGTCTGAGCAGCACTTCACATCATATGAAGATACCAAAAATTGGGTCGATTCGTGGATAGCCTCAAAAGATGAAGCATTCTTCCGACGCTGTATCCGTATGCTGCCAGAAAGATGGGAAAAGGTAGTGGCAAGCGATGGGCAATACTTCGAATAAAACATGAGGTTCCGTTCTTTCACAATAAATGCCCAATTTTTGATAAAAAACGGCGGAAACTTATTTGTACACCTAATATATAGGATATGCAAATTTCAATATGACTACTACAGTAAGTTCATTATTACAGTAAGTTCTACAGTAAGTTCATTAAATTTAATCCATGCAAAATGTAGGTTAACTAGATAATGCCAAGGATGCTGTGTACCATCTATACTGTGTAATAAAAGTTAACAATTTCGTTTAGAGTGCAGATGATTGAAGAAAGCTGAATTCAAATAATGAAAGAAAAAAATTATGTTCTTGTAACTCGGGAAAATAGTAAAAAATATTTATCACGGTTTTCGCTTCTAACATTGTGGAACTCTATATTGAAATTAAAAAATAAATTAAATGTTACTTTGTTATTTCTTTATTTATTCTGTATCACTGCAAGTGTCTCTACCGTATATTTCAAGGTGTTCTTCAGGTGACTGGAGAAGCCTCATGATAACGGATAAAAACATGTTTTGCAAGGATCAATAACAATAAATGGAGTAACATTTGTGTGTTTAATATTTATTCTTATACTAAAGAAAATGTAGCATGGTCCCTGTGACGTTTGACAAATTTTCCGCAATACAACCTTGTAACGACATTCAGTTATTTTAATTATTTTATCAACTTTAATATAAGACTCGATTCTAATAAATAGCAAGTTATTTAGGTAAATACGTTACATAAAACTAACAATAATGACAAATTAATACATCTTGTTACAAATTAGCAAAAACATGTCAGTTTGTTAAAATCAAATAATATTTGGCGACATTTGTCAAAAATCACTACGTTAGTCCGCATTGGCTAGGGATGAGATATACGATAATTAGATTTTCGATTTTTTTTATACATAAAATTAAATGTTCGTAATTAGTATTAATTCATAGTACATCTTGGCCTATTTAAAGATAGATACAAATCATACAATACATTAGAAAGTCAGTATAATGAAAATTAGGAATTAAAACGTCAGTTTAGAGAAAAACAATTTTTCGATTTATAAAAAAACTATTCTATTTGTTAAAAAAAACGATTTTACCCCTCCCTTTGAGACATGACATTTCAAACGTCACAGGGACCATGCTACATTTTCTTGAGTAAAGTTTAATTTTTATTCACAAAAAAAACATTTATTTAAAAAAAGTGTAATCAAATAAAAAAATTCATGAATACTGAAAAAAATGGTTTGATCATTTTTAGTTTATTCTCTTTTTATTTCCAAGACAGCACTAATCTAGAATGTATCTGCCCTAAAAAGATGTTAGTCGATAGTTCATAAATAAAACTCTTAAATTTTAATTTACAATTTAGATACAAAACATGAGTATTACAGATCAGTTAGAATTTTTATTTTCAATGTTATACAAGTATTAAAAAATACAGTTTGCTTAATAGGTCTGTTGAAATATTCCCATTTAATTTATTATTTAAAAACATTTTTTTTATTATTAGAGAGTTTGAATTTTTCTTTGAGTGTTTGAGAGTGAGTGGTAGAACTCAATGTTGACAATTATAAATGCAGATAACAATATATTTGATGAATATTTATGATGATCAAACCTAGGCATATATTAATAGTGATAAAAATGTAAAATAATCAGTAAACATTGGGCAAACAGGTGAAAAATTCATGTTTTTCATTATAAAACATAAAAATACAATATGTATTTATATCATTTGTAAAATGTTAAACAATCAACGAAATCGCCCCATATGGCTTTGCATGCAAAAAGGCAGTGATTTTTAGATTATGATATTTTTCATTAGAAAGTGTTACAAAATCATAAAATTATGAAATTAAACTTTTGCATCAAAGCAATTAATTGTATTACAAAAATAACAATATTTTTTTTGTCAGTTCTGATACATTTAATCATTCTGACCTCGGGTCATAGTGTCAGTGAACTTAATTAAATTGTTAATTTTTAAACGAATTTTAAATATTTCACCGTAGTTTTGATTATTTTCTATTTTATCATGAATACCATTGCAAATTTATTTTGCCCGATTTCTTTTCATTGAACTTTTATTTTCCCCTGTAATGCTCACTATCACACTAGTGTTAGAACGGCATTATAGAGTACAAATGCTTTCTTTTTTCCATACATTTGCGTGTGTTTACAATTCAACCTACATCATTTCCAATTTTCTCTATGACTTGTTCCTTCCATCGCCGAAGGTCCCCGACCATTTGTCACAAATCATGTATTCAATTCCTAAAAATTATACTAAAGTCAAATGCATTTTAAAATGTCTTCTCAAGAACATTTGTCTCAAAAAAAAATTATATAGCCAAGAATATTGTACGCACATTTAAAAAATGTTTTATTGCCTAATTTATTTTATGTTGCAGCCACAAAACTATTCACTTTGTTTATATTTTCAAATATGTTTTGTGTGTTTGTCAAATTTTACTGATCTTCAACTCAAAATTATAATAATTGTTTGTATATATATATTATATATATGATATATATTGTGCAAAGATTGCGATTCTCAAAAACAAAAATGTAAACATAAAGGTATTAAAATAACAATATGCACTCACCCTGAGAAAAACCGGGTTATTCTTTTTCGCACACTTCTGTCCAAGTATTGAATTTTTATTGAAAAGTGTTTATTTTTGTTGTATTGAAGATTTTATAAAATTTTTAATTGGAGATAAAATAAGTTGAACTCATGATGTTACTATCCCTTGAAGCCCGCCCAAGGATAAGTATGGCAAAGCGAAGATGCTAAATTCTATACAATTGGAATCAATCCGACGACGGGGGTACGTTTTGCTCCCAAATGTTTTCAAACTTTTCCATTTATTCATTGTTGTTTTTTTTTTCATCTTTTTTTTTTCTTTCATGCAAACATGTGGTTGTGTTTTATTTTCGCTTTCAATGCACCTGACACATAATTATGTGTTGTGATTATCTTTATCAGTGTTGCTTTTTATTTTCAAATCGTCACCATTATTTAGAACAAGTGTATTTATGCTGAACATTTTAATTCTAGTCAAGGCAATAAATGCTTAATATTAAGTCATTTTCTTAACCTTTACTGGAGCTTTTTTAATTCTCACAACACGTGTAGTATTATCTGTTAAAAATGCTAATAACAATTGAAAAAACTCAAAATTCATGTGTTTCAAAAAATGTTTGTGGTTTTAAGAGATGATAGTGATATAGGATTTTATTATGAGACATGTATTACTTTAAAAATTCCACCAGCCTACAAAAAAGTCTGTGGTATCTCATTGCCAATTCACTTGTAAGTATTGTTAAAGCTACTTTAAAAAGTAGCACTGTTGTAGATACTTTTCAATCTAAATAGCATGCTACGAAACAGCTTAAGTAAAGTAGTGACGGCGACACTTGACAGCTACTCTTATAGGAAAGAGCGCTGCTTCTTCTACTTTACTTCCTGTAAGGGATTTAAAGTAAATAGTATATAATCTTTACATATTATTTACTTTTATAATTATTTGAGTGAAATACATAAAATTCCCATATTTACTATCGTCAAAAAGCGTATTAAAAAAAGTGCTTCTATTTACGTGAGATAATATTAATTAAAATCGTATAAAACTTTAATGAAATCAGAAACATTCTTTTTTCTTACAATAATGAAAACATCTATTATGGTATAATTTCTTCCCATTTTGGTGATAATTACCGTCAAGTAAGATCCCATATATAGATAATCTTTCTCTACTCTTTTCTCAAATTTACATATTATACCATATTTATTCATTTTTATTTTAAGATCTGATAAAGATAATTTGATTTTATTAGTTGTGTTATTATTTTAGTTATTAGTATATAACAAACACTTATGATTTTTGTCATCATTTTGAAATTGTCTCGCAATGAAAATATACAATCAATCATATTTTCAAACAATCTCCATAATTAGCATGTTACATTTTTCAAGCATGAAAAACATGTGACAGTTTGTTCTTGCATGCTTTAGATTACCATCAAAATTTCCTTTTTTCCCCTTCAATTTAAAAACTGAAGGTATTTTTTTAAAATATTAGGGTTTCTTTCACTCTAAATTCTATAGACAGTAGATTTTTATAAACAAAATGTCTTCAATCATAATTTGTAATTGTTTCAATGCATTTTTTAAAATGGCAAAAGTATTTTTTTTTCTTAAAATTCAACTACTGATTATCATACATAATTAGATAGACGACACTTTTTCTAAAATATTAGTAATGTTGCTGGTGAAATATGTAAGAGGTATTTTTTATTTCCTTATTAAATTTTAAAGTTATATTTAGATTTCTTTATCTTTAATAGAAAAGTCAATGTGCGTGTACTCGATTTATGTTCTTTTATTCTTACATTTTATATATAATTATATATAAGTGGATTCACCAGAAGTATATTGTTTATATATATTTTTAACTAAAATAAATCATGTCTCAAATATTGTCGTGCAAAGTGCAAAATCTACTATCTCAGTTATTTTTTTCTTCGATAAGAGTTATTACTTAATTATTATTAATGTTTGAAATCTACATAATCTAGTTTATATTATCACAAAAGAAAACCCCCTTAAATCATACTTTTCCATTTATGTAAAATTAATGCTATTGTACTTTTTTTAAATGGGTTAAAACTCTCCATCTCTATATAAAATTTGGAAAAATATACTTGAAATGAGGTTTTTAATTTCTCAAAAAGAAAAATAAATACTTATTTCGAAACTCAAATGTGTATTGCTTCAGAATTACTATAATTTTAGGCTAGCAGCATTAATGCTGATAATATCTATTCGAAATTTTACTTTTCTATAAAGAAATTTACCTCTAGATAACAATAAACTAAGTAGATTTAATTGTACTGTCTATGCCTCATTTTTATCATCTGATTATTTTAAACAACCATTTCTTCTTTGCTAATAATTTTTGTATTTATTTATAATAACTCTGGACAGAAGTCATAGGTATCCTTATACCTAATATTAGGTAACCAAAAAGGATCATGCGGTTTTTGATAGAGTTGCACTGACTTGTATCTTGTTATGATTTACAGAGCCCAAGTTTTTATATGTATCATTTAGCACAGATATGCATCACATCAGTCAATCGGTACGTTTTGACTTGGTATGTACTTTTAAATCTCTTTTAAATGTCAGTTAAATCTAGTGTAATTCGAGCATGTTTGCTTTATGAATTTAAACTTAGTTCAAAAGCTGCAGAAGCATGCCATGTATGGTATTTTGAGAAAATGTGGTAAAATAACGTACAGCACACAAGTGGTTTAAGAAAAATTATTCTGGTGATGAATCACTTGAAGATTCACCCTGGTTCAGGATGACAGGTCATTCAAGGAGAGTAGCACAATGCGGAGTTAGAACCAGCGACCTCGTAAAGGAAAGTCCAGCTCATTATTGCACGGCCATGCACCTATTTACATTTCATTGCCAGTTATTTACATTTCATTACCAGTTATTAGCAAACAAATACTTTGTATTTATTTTATTTTTTATCAACAGTACAACGTACCTTACAAAATTATTTTAAGAAAAATTATTTGTGCTTCATTTAATATATTCACAAAATTCAGGAAAAAAAAACGTTTTTTACATACAACAAAATCAAATAAAAAGAGACATCAACACAACAAAACATTTAATATAATACATAATTTAGTTCGCGAATCAAAATGATAACACAAATTTAACAATATACACAGTTGATCGTACAATACTGGGCCGTCTAGTCAGTTACCCACACCTAATAATATGAATTTGATATTAATGCAATATCGTCATGCAAATAAGTTTATCTCAATCTATGTGACTTTTCCAGTAGAATGTTTTGTAGATTATCTGTAAATTTATATATAACAACTATCATAAAATAAAAACACATGTGGAGAACTAATGTGAATTGAGAATTTTCCTTTTGTGGTAATGTAAATTTGAATATGCTAATTTAAAGAATAGGAATAACTCATTTCTGTTAAAATGTTAGATAAACTAGTTGCACTCTGGACATGATATGTTGGTTGTTTTTTTTTTTTTTGAGACTATACTATAAAGATACCTTAATTACATATTATCATGATCACATTATTGTCTTCGTAGGCAGAATGATATTACAGCACACCAACCCAACTGCAAATACAGTAGTCCCTTTGTATCTATGGTTTTGCTCTCTGCAGTTCCAGTTACCAATTTTGGTTTGAAAATATATGGTCAGGTGGCTTAATACTACATCATTGACCTCACGTCATCTATCATATCATCACAAGAGAGAGATATAACCCACATTTACAGAACTTTTGTTTCATCATCACGAGAGGATAGAGTACAGTACAATAAGTTGTTTTTAGAAAGAGATCGAACCCACGTTTGCATAACTTTTATTTCATCATCACAAGACAAAAAAGTACAGTACAATAAGTTATTTTTAGAAAGAGATAGTACCCACGTTTGCATAACTTTTATTACTTATGTTATAATTGTTCTATTTTATTATTAGTTATTGATGTTAATCTCCTATTGTGCCTAATTTATAAATTAAACTTTTTCATAGAATATATAAAAAAGTTTAATATATATGTAAAGGAAAAAACAGTATATATAGGGTTTGGTACTATCTGTGGTTTCATGCTGGGGATCTTGGAATGTATGCTCCGCAGAAAAAAAGGGAGACTACTATAATACCATAGAAAGGTTGGAGAAAACACTCAAGTCTCAAGAAAAATATTGTTTTAAGTGGAATTCACAAAGTACATCTGATAATAATTATATAATTTAGTTTATGGCAACACTTGATGATAAATAAAAAAAAAAGTATATTTGTATTAAACATTTTTGTTTTATAACCAGTAAAAAAAAAACAAATTAAAATATTTTCATGTAGAAATAATAATATATTTAAATGTTTGCTTTTTATACACAGTGAGTTTGAAGTGGCGTCACTAAACTTTCCGGGGCAAGTCCACCGCTGGAGGCTGTCCCTGTTGCTGCAGCGTGGCTCGGAGAGGTCTCGAGAGGCTCTGCTTCGCGATGCAGCCAGAGCTCTCACCCTGCTCATTGTCACGGGAAGGGCCAGGATCACTTCGGATGATTTCTCTGTTAAGGAGAGTCTGAGAGCGTTGCTTACTGGACTATCGAGGCAAGTGTTGAATATTACGTATTTTATTATTTTCGTGCCTGAGAAGTAATCCCCGTCTGCAATTTTGACATTTTTATGAGTACAATTAATTTTTGGATTTTTTTTTCAAATTTATTTCACTATGTTTTGTTATATAAAGTGAACAGAAAATGATTTATAGAAATATCATGAGCTGAATGTTTATATTGTGTCGAGTTGTTGGACATGATTTTGATGTAGTTGTTGAGATTATGATGCGATTGGAATTGTGTATGTGATAACTTGGAATTTAAGTATGCATAAGGGTGTGAATGTAGAGTATGAATGTTTCAGCCGAGTGTTGAGTATATAATGGGAAATTTGTGATTGACATGTTAATTGCTGAAGACACAAATATAAGCACACTGCGTGTAACATACCAGGTGTTTTCAGTTGATATTATATTTGTCTGCTAAATTTCTCAGCACAGCGTATATTAACATATCAGCAGTGAATATGTTAAGGATTGAGACTACTTTGTCACAGGCCTTAACAGGCCTTAACAGGCCTTAACAGGCCTTGTCTAGTTAAGTTTTCTCTATATCCACAAAATATTAGAGTTTTAGCATTGTTATGTACTTATAACCTCTATAGTTTGCTAAAAAGAATTAAATCAATTCATCAACATTGGATTATATGATCCAAGCTTTAGTCTTTAAAATGATGTCTCTACATATCGGACAATTGTGGCCTTCTTTTCATATCCTTGTTTTTTGGGCAGCATGTCATACTATATAACAATGTTTTAAAAAGTTTTCTTATTATAGTTCGGAAAATCTAGGATGAGTCATATGACAGCTCACAAATTTGCCCCGATACAACCTTGTAACGATGTTCAGTAATTTTAATTATTTTATCAACTTTAATATAAGCCTCGATTCTAATAAATACCAAGTTATTTAGGTAAATATATTACATAAAACTAACAATAATGGGGCTCGAAACCGCCTTAAAACCGGGCCCCCCCAGCTAAGGGTAGGTAACCCTGACAGAAAATTCCACCGAAGAAGGCAACGGGAAACCACTTCGGTCAACCTTCCCCAGGACACCACTATGAAGAGAAATCAAGCAATGGCCCCGAGTCCCGGGCGGTCCTTAAATGGACCAGGGGTGCGAAGAATCTCCCGGCTCAACATAGTGAATGACATGGTAAGGATTGGAACATGGAATGTAAGAAGCCTTTATGCAGCTGGTAAAATGGACAATGTTGTGCAGGAAATGATGAGAATTAAGATTGACATCCTTGGTATTAGTGAACTCAGATGGACTGGAACGGGAGTGCATCAACATGAGAAAGGCAACCTGTATTATTCTGGAAGTGATATATCTGACAATAACCACCGGAATGGGGTTGGCATATTTGTATCACTAGATTATATTAAATTTGTTAAAAAGTTTGTTCCCATATCGGACAGAATTATGATTCTACAATTAGAAGCGCGACCGTTCAATGTAAATATTATACAAATATACGCACCAACAGCTGACACTAGATATGATGACGAAGTTGAAAAACTGTATGAAAGCATCACAAACGTTCTGAAATCGACAAAAAGTGATGATATAAATATTATAATCGGGGACTTTAATGCAAAGATTGGAGAGGGCCGACGTTCACACTTAGTGGGGGATTGTGGTCTAGGCCAGTCTAATAACAGAGGTGATAGAATGTTTGAGTTCTGCGAAGAGCATAATATGGTAGTTGTGAACACATGGTATAAGCTTCCGAAACGCAGACTATACACATGGAAATCACCACAAGACAATCCATCTTGTCCCAATCCTATCAGAAACCAGATTGATTATGCACTGATAGGAGAAAGATTCAGAAACAGCATTAAACGTGCCGCAACATATCCCGGAACCGATATAGGATCAGATCATAATCCACTTATTATAGATATTAAATTGAAATTAAAAATATTAACGAAAAGATTTATGCATAGGAGAGTTGACACTGAAAAGTTGAAAGTTGCAGACCTTAGAAACACAGTGTCCACTGAATTAAATGAAAAACTACAACAGATAGACAATAATGCCACGTCAGTTGAACAACAGTGGAATAATTTTAAAAACACAATACACGATGTCTGTAAAGAACATCTAAAATCTGCAAAAAATATTCGTAAAAAGCAGTGGATGACAGATCATATTTTAAATTTAATGGAACAACGTAGAGTGGCTGGTATCAGGGATCGTAGTAGCAGTGAGTACAAAAACCTCCAGAGGACTATAAAACGAGAGATTAAAAAAACAAAGGAAGAGTGGATAAAGAGACAGTGTGAGGAGTTGGAGCGATATGATCAGATGCACGACTCATTTAATATGCATAAAAAACTAAAAGAAATGACTGGCCTCAGCAGGAAGCCTAAACCTACCTGTCTCACAGACGAATCTAATAACCTGATCTTGGAAGATTCGGAAATCTTGAAAACATGGGAAAATTATATAAGAACACTCTTCCAAGACTCTCGAACTGACGTTGAAATATCAGAACATAGTCAGGGTCCTGCTATATTGAAATCAGAAATACTACATGCTATATCAACATCTAAACCTCGAAAAGCCTGTGGACCCGATGAAATCCCTATGGAGGTTATCGAGTTGATAAATGAGAATAATATTGATTATTTACTTGGACTGTTTAATAGAATATATGACACAGGGACCATCCCCCAAGATTGGTTAAAATCTGTATTTATTACATTGCCCAAAAAACAACACCCAAAAAAATGTAATGATTATCGCCTCATAAGTCTTATGAGTCATGTTCTGAAATTGTTTCTTAAAATAATACATGCCAGAATAAGACTGAAATGCGAGCGAGATTTGGATGACACTCAGTTTGGGTTCAGGAATGGTTTTGGTACCCGTGAAGCGCTGACAACAATAAACATATTATTACAAAAATGTTACGACCAAAGAAAAGACATCTATGCTTGTTTTATTGATTATGAAAAAGCATTTGACAGGGTTAAACACACATATTTGATTGAGATGCTGTTGAGATGTGGTATAGATGAAAAGGATGTGAGAATAATCAAGAATCTGTACTGGGACCAAAACGCTATCATTAAATTGGAAAACGGAAACACCTCACAAGGTATTCCCATTCAGCGAGGAGTCCGTCAGGGGTGTGTTCTCTCACCAACTTTATTCAATCTGTACTCTGACTTGGTCTTTAAGGAAGCGCTGACTGAGACAAATCTCGGTGTGAAGGTCAATGGGGTGGTCATCAATAATATCAGATATGCGGATGACACCGTTCTAATTGCGGACAGTTTAAAAGGCCTTCAAGAACTGCTTGATAAAGTTGACTCCGTTGGTGAACGTTTTGGTATGAACATTAATGTGAGCAAAACTAAAATGATGGTTTTTAGCCGAGAATGTCATCCAAATGTCCACCTTACGCTGAGGGGTGTTGTTGTCGAGAGGGTGAAACGGTTCAGGTACCTGGGAAGCATGATTACTGAGAAACTGGACCCTGACATTGAGATAAAATGCAGAATAGAAGCGGCACGAACGGCTTTTAATAAAATGAAAAACCTTCTTTGTGACGATAATATAAACTTAAAGCTGAGACAAAGAATGGTCAAATGTTACGTATGGTCTGTCTTACTTTACGGCGTGGAGGCGTGGACTCTTAAAGTTAACATAATAAACCGCCTTGAAGCGTTTGAAATGTGGATCCACCGTAGAATGTTAAGAATATCTTGGACCGATATGATAACAAACACTGATGTACTACGTAGAGCCAATGCAAATAGAGAACTATTCACCACTGTTAAGCTCCGTAAAACATCATATTTTGGCCATGTAATGAGAGGTGACAAATACACCGTACTTCAGCTCGTCATGAAGGGGAAGATCGAGGGCCGCAGAGGGGTCGGCAGAAGACAGCTCTCCTGGCTTCGAAACATCCGACAATGGACCGGCGTCAGAACTGTGGGGGAGCTGTTTCGCGCCGCCCAGGACAGGGAGGCTTTCTCTCAGATGGTCGTCGACGTCGGGGGGACCCGACAGGACACGTGAAGAAGAAGAACAATAATGACAAATTAATACATCTTGTCACAAATTAGCAAAAATGTGGCAGTTTGTTAAAATCAAATTATATTTGGTGACGTTTGTCAAAAGTCACTACGTTAGTCTGCATTGGCTATGGATGGGGTATTCGATAATTGGATTCTCGATTTTTTTTATACATACATAAATCGTAATTAGTATTAATCCATAGTGGATTAATACTATTTAAAGATATTTGGCCTATTTAAAGATACATACAAATCATACAATACATTAGAAAGTCAATATAATGAAAATTAGGAATTAAAACGTCAGTTTAGAGAAAAACAATTGTTCGATTTATAAAAAAACTATTCGATTTGTAAAAAAAAACGATTTTACCCCATCCCTTTGTGACATGACATTTTAAACGTCGCACGGTTCATCCTAGACTTTCTGAAGTATAGTTGTGAAAGATTAGATAAAACAATGAAGTATCTCAATTTAATAAGGGCTCTACCCAGTGCTAATATTTTTTAGAAATATTGGTTTTTCAAAACATTTCCTTCTTTGAGAAGACTTAAAGTAAATTGTTTTGTCAGAATGTATTTATTAAATACATGTTTTACTTTCAGATTACTGGATATTGTATTAGGAATGCCATCCCTGTTAGCGCACAATTTAGACAACAAAATAAAAGAAGAGAGATGCAGATATCTCGTAGCTGAACTAGTTTGTAGGGTAAGCATGTTATATTCACTTGTAGACATATTTTTATACAATTTTGGTGTCAAACATTGATTAGGATGTCCATCAACACCATTCATCAGGGCTACCATAGGAAAATACGCAGTCTCAGCATAACATAGGAGGATGTGTAATGCTGGGCTATGAACCGATCTGAATGGAGACATTTTATAGCATCCCTGTGTTCCTGATGAAATTAATATTGAAAAATCAACAAGAAATACATAGTCTTAAAAACAGAACATTGATATTCTAACCTTAAGGATTCTAAAAAGACAATAACATATACAGTGTGCTTTAGTAACAAATTTCACCTCCGATAGTGCTCTTAAAGTTTTAGTTAGGCAACTACTAATCTGTAGTACAATAAATTCAGACTAAAAATGGTCTTCAGATTGAGTCCAGCATACCTCAGGAATCTAATATGAGATGCCAATTAAAAATGGTCTTCAGATTGAGTCCAGCATACCTCAGGAATCTAATATGAAATGCCAATTAAAAATGGTCTTCAGATTGAGTCCAGCATACCTCAGGAATCTAATATGAGATGCCAATTAAAAATGGTCTTCAGATTGAGTCCAGCATACCTCAGGAATCTAATATGAAATGCCAATTAAAAATGGTCTTCAGATTGAGTCCAGCATACCTCAGGAATCTAATATGAGATGCCAATTAAAAATACTAACATATTAACTATTAGATCACTGGTACTCACTTTCAGTTCAATTCCTTTACCAAGCTACTCACTCCTGGATATCACAAGCATTTTCCATAGTATTTTTGAAAATATGTCGATATATTTTATGTATTTTAATAATAATGCAATGAAAATTTATATAGCACTTTTTAGAGAGCACTCTCACTGTTAAGAGAGCACTCTCACTATTTAGAGAGCTTTTTTACTGTTTAGAGAGCACTCTCAAAGATGCTCCAAGCCACTTACTCATACTTCTTGTTATTAAAGTTTTCTCAGTATTTGTTATATGAATACCAATAAATTTGATTCCACAGCAAACAGAAAATTTCTTTTGGATTGCATGAATTATTGTCAGATTTCATATAAATTTCTCAGTTTTTAACTCACTTTGCTTATTTGTATTATTTGTTACTTTCAGCCTGAATACAGTACATCTTTATCAATGTTGTGCAATTTTGTGAGAAGACAGCTTCGGAGAGCGGCAACTGAAAAATTTGAGGTGGAACGGGAATGTTCCCGTCCTCCGTGTGCCGTACCTTACCTCTACCAAACTCCACAAGGAGGACACATTGATTTAAGGTATTAAATATAAAAAATCTTTTTCTTATCATGATCGATAGCTATCCTTATCATAACATGAGCATGCTCTATCACTTTGATTTTTTTAACAAATTGGCTTTCAGTATTTTTCACATGGGCCTTTGAAGTGTGTTGTGATTTTTGAAAATACTTTCATAAATTAACTTAATATTTTTTGCAGATTATTTAAAAGAGACACCATGCGTCGAGCCCTGCCGATTCTTATCAACATACTGGAAAAAGAAACGAGAGGCTGGTTCCTTCATTTCAGAGAGAGGCTTATTGCTGAACTCAGAGCCCAAAAGATGCCGGATCAGGACATAGAAAGAGTGAGTATATCACTCTCAATTCAATATTTTTCTGTTTTTTTATCAAGTGGTAAAATTAAGACCTTCACTGGCTAGGTGATAGATACTTGTCATCCTCCCACGGATTCGTTATGTATGTAGACTTGCTATTCACCCGAGGATTTGTTTTATATACGAGTATAACACAAGTGAATTAGAATATAACATTTATTCTGCATAGCATTAATGTTCAACTACCTTAGTTTAAGATTGAAAAGGGGTGGATGCGAACATGAAAAAAGGTCAGAAATGCGTGCACTAAGAAGAATATGTGTAGTGACGATTTATTGTAGAATACGTCATTATGAAGTGATTAAAGACCTCCGTAGTCTAGTAGTAACATTCTTGACTTCCACCCAGGGGATTCGGGTGCCTTTCCTGATGGTACCCAAAAAATATGGGTGCCTGGTAAAATTCGTTCATCTGGTAACAATATTCGCTCGTGCCGAGCAGTAGTGTTGCCAACATGTTCAATGACAAAATGTGAGTTCTGTGCATACTCCAGAGGTTGTAATCCCGAAGACTCGACTGGAGCTGAAGACAATATTGTCTCCTGGCCACGCTCTTCAATATTTCCGAAACACTTATTCGGATATATGGAAAAATAAAGATAAATCTGTACTAAGGACTGATATAATAATCACAATGTAAAAGGACACGTAGAATGTGAATGGATAAGATAAACTAAGACCAAGGAATGTATTATTGGACCAAGGGAATGTAAAATGTCAAGGAAATCGAAGGACCTGTTTTAGAAAGTGTATGAATATGGGATTATATTTGTGTTTGGCACTCTCTTCTTTCAGCCTACACCGACAAGCAAATGGCCATGATTGATTTGATCTTTATTTAGGTGTAGATCTTTTTTTTAAGCCAACACGCAAATAAACTGATATGAAAAATACAATTAAGGCTGACCATGCATTATCAATTATAAATAAATCATGTTTCTATTTGCAGGAAGTAAAGGAAGCTGTGATGCGAGAGTACCTACAGCGCGTGTTCAACAGTGTCCTTTCCCACCCGGGGCTGGCCACGCTAGGCTCCGGGATTCCTGACTTATTGGTGAGACAGGCACAGGCTACAGTCATGATGCACAGGTATTGTTTATTATTTACTCGCCACCACTGTTACTTCAACCTGGACCTGCCAGTTTCTTACTGGAATTTTACTGGAAAATGTAATTTTTTGACGTGTGCACTGTTACTTTTTTATTTATAGAAATAAATATACGGACAGGAAACCTTTTATTATTAATATTGTTATTATTATTAAAGACAGACATAAATGCTGTTAATATGCAACTGTCATAAAAATGCTGCTCATAAAAATATTAAAGGTAAGCAAAGAAAATTTATTAAAACAATAAGCAAAGGAAACAAAACAGCATTTACGGGTTTGTGTCTAGGAACTTGTCCAGATGGCTTTAAGCTGGTTCAATGTCATAGCACTCACTGCGCTATTGGGCAGTTTGCTCCAAGATTTCACAGCTCATTTAGCAAAACAATGTTTCTTTAGATTATTGTGGAAAGTTTTCACTGATATCCTCTCAAATGTGTACTTTAGTTAAAATAAAATCATTGCCGGAGTTGTAAGCAATCATTATGACTGTACAATGAAAAAAAGAATTATACAGATTATAATCTAATCCGACACTCTCATTGTTTAGTCAGGAATATGTCAGTCGTCTGATCTGATTTCACTATGCCTCAATCCTTGATATCACACAATTTAGAAAGAACTACCTGCCGGGGAAAGTGCTTTCATCACTGCCTGACTTAATATACTTATCAGCTTATGATTATCCTGATTTAACATTTTTAGATTGCTTGTCTTGCCCTTTTGTAGTTTCGATTTTCGATTGCCAATGATTCGAAAAAAAGTGGTCTCAGACGGTTTAAATAGTTTGTCGGTATCTATGTGTGCAGACGTGCCTTGCGCAACAATATTATTATCTCCACGCATAGTACCATTATCGACATGCACAGAAAAACTGCAAGCTACATGCGTACTCCAGTGACTTTAAAACCTTAATGGAGGCATAGGAAATGTTATCTTCCGACCACACTCTTATATATTCGTATCACCAATGCAGATACGAATAGCAGAGTACCATGAAAGACAAGACGAAGGAACTGATTTATTACTAGAAACAAGTGGGAATGAGAGAGATAACAGGTTGAACCATAAATGTGGCCTATTATTCTTTTAAAAGTTACATGCCTACTCAAGTGGCTTTAAGCTCTAAGTGAAGCCAAAGAAAATGTTATCTTCTGACCACACTCCTATGTATTCATATCACCAATACATATACGAACAGAAGATTGCCATAAAAAAACAGTAGAAGAAACTGATTTATTCCTAGTGGGAGTAAGAGAGACAACAGGTTGAGCCGTAAGTGTTGCCTTTTGTTCTTTCAAATGCTTCCTGCACTCATCTGCTCTCTTACAACTTTTTCTGAATTTTTTTCACTCGTATGTTAGCCTTCAACTTACCCCAATTAGTGATTCAGACATATTGAAGAGTGTGGCCGGGAGACAGTATTGTCTTCTGCTCCGTTAATTAAGTTAATTCTAATAATTTTGGGTTTAAAACTACTAAAATAGGCACTGAACTCATGGTTCGTTATTTCACGGAATGGCAATACTAAAACACATGTGATGATGCAAAAACATGTCTAGTGTGTGTGAGTGTATGCACCAAACTGGAATCCCTTTTTTTCGTACCACCAGGAATCTAACTCGAAACCCTCAGATGGATGTCAAGCATCTTACCAACCAGGTCATGGAGGTCTTCAGTCATTTTCATTAAGAATTTATTTTTTTCAGAGCTGTTGACAATGTACAGAGGAAGCTAGATAAGACAAAAGACAGTCTTCGTGATAGACTGGAGCACACGCACCCCGTTTTGTCACGGATCAAGCCTTGGATAGAAGCTAAAATGAGGTATTACTATATTAATTTTTTTTTCAATGTGTCAAATGACCTTTTTGATACAAAAGACTAAAAAACAACAATTTTTTTTTTGAAAGAGGAAAAAAGCAGTAAAAATGAACAACACAGTTTACCCGACACAGAAATATCCCAACAAAGATCATGTTGAACAAGATACACAAAATACCTCACCAACGAAATATGATTTTTTTAAAAATACCTCCACACCAAAAAATTTCAAGATAATTGAAAAATTTCAAGATAATTGAAAAATATTCAAGCTATGTACCACCACCCCCAAAAATTTCAAGCTAACTGAAAAATATCCTCAATCATGGCATAATCATTTTCCAGGCGGTGAACAAACAAACCAATAATAATCAGCTTTCCGTTAAAAACTTTAGAGAATAATTTTGGTAGAAATTGCAATATATTTTTAGGGGTGAAATTTTTTTTAAAGCTTTAGATATTGTGAATAAGCAATAGTTTTCATTTTATTCCAAAGTACACATGAATATATACGAGGGTGGTCCGATAAGTACTTAGCCTACAAAAGAATAACAAAAATTTTGGAAAAGTGGCGATTTATTTTTCAATATAATCTCCTTTGAGTTCGATACACTTGACCCAGCGATGCTCCAACTTCTTTAACCCGTCTGAAAAATACGTTTTCTGGAGGTCTGCAAAGTAGGCCTCCGTGGCGGCGATAACCTCCTCATTCGACTCAAATTTCTGCCTGGCGAGTGTCTTTTTCAAATTTGGAAACAAAAAGAAGTCGCACGGGGCCAAATCCGGAGAATGGTTTGAATCCCAGAAAACGGTGGACATCACCTTTCCGGCCGATAGGACAGTCTTCGCCTTCTTCGGAGCACGTTCGCCGGGTGAAGTCCACTGTTTCGACTGTTCCTTGGTCTCGGGTGTGTACCAGTGTATCCATGTTTCGTCGACGGTCACGAAACGACGCAGAAACTCCTTCGGATTGCGCTTAAACATTGTCAAACACTGCTCTGAAGTGGTCTCACGGTTGCGCTTGTCCGGAGTGAGCAAACGCGGTACCCATCGCGCCGACAGCTTTCTCATGCAGGATATGACCCACGCGGTCTTTTGAGATGCCTACTGTCTCAGCTATCTCGCGCACCTTCAATCGGCGGTCTGCCAATACGAGATCGTGGATTTTTGTCACGTTATTCTCCGTGGTAGCCGTTTTCGGGGCACCTGGGCGTGGCTCATCAAAAACTGACATGCGACCACGTTGAAACTCGTTAAACTAATTTTTGATGGTCGCCATCGAAGGAGAAGAGTCGCCGTACACAGCATCCAAGCGCTCTTTGATTTAGCTGCGCGATTTCCCTTTTAAAAACAAGAATCGAATCACCGACCGATATTGCTCTTTTTCCATTTTTCTCAAATCCGCGGACACGCTCGCTTCCACACGCGGTCAAAACAAAACTACGCATCCGATTCGGCTGAAATTTTGACAGTAGCTGTCAACGAGAATGTACTACGCGATAAAAAACTGTTCTTGCGATAGTGGTGCCATCGGGCGGTGAGGCTAAGTACTTATCGGACCGCCCTCGTAAAAGTCTTTAAACATCTTTTTTTTTTTTATAAATTGTTCACAAAATTGTTTATAAGTACAGTAGAGCTCCGATTATTGAGTGGCTCAATTATCCGTGAGTCGAATTAACTGTGGTCCTCTGTAGTACAATTTTTTTTTAGTAATTCCAAAATACGCATTTACTTTTTCATTCACATTTTTCACCATGACTGGATTTCGCATATCGCAAATATTCTAATATGGAGTTGCACAAAGTTAAAGCCAAAATCTTTGATAAAAGTAAAAAAAATTGTTCCTTTCAGATTGGCAGAAGAAGTTTTTGCTCAACAAAATGCATGGAATGCCCACCAGGAAGCAGCAGCACTCTGCACCGCTCATGGACTGACTCAAGCAGCTTACTTTATACAGAGAGACTTGGCATTCATGAAAGAGGTTTGCTACCAATTTGCATCAATTTTGTTAGTGGTCTTAAAACAAGTATTACTAGTTAATTAAGCGTTCCATTCTATAAAGAGAATGATTTTTGATTGATGATAGTGTCCTCAAACAAAAAAATAACAAAATTACAGTGTAAATAAAAAAGTAATACATTTTTTACATTATTGAGTCAAGAGTCAAGAATTAGAAGAAAGATTATTCGTATTTTTTGCCATTTTCTAGGTCCTGAAATTAACTTTTTGCAATAAATTCTACTGTTAATTCGAAAAATTGCATATTTCGTAATGTTTTTTTGTAAAAAAATATTTATGAATTCTAATAATAATTCGAAATTTTCCGCACAAACCACGGGTCCATTGCGAGTGGATAAATTTTCGGGGCTCTATCCAAAGATTTAATATCAAAATATCTCAAGTATGGGGAAGCCCACCGAGAACCAACCGCATTGATTGATACTTACAAATTAATCAAAATAAACAAGTGACCATGTCAAAATCAAGTAAGTGACAATTATAGTGTTTTATATTTAATTCGTACGTGTTGACAACCTATGAAAAATAGTAAACAACATAGAAATTGTCAAGACTTCTAATGAACACTTCTCGAGTGTTCTACACATCAGATGCGTCTTTGGAGTGACTTAGGTCACAAAGCACCACCATAGAAATGAATTGATTAAAGCTCTCTCATTATCCAAAAGGGACACGGTATGATTAATTTTATTTCATCTTATTCTTATTTTGTTTTATATTTCAGAGAGAACCCGTTTTACTGAAGGAATTACGCAAAGTTAAAACTCCGACGCGCAGCTTCCAATGGCTCACGCAGATATGGTTTCCGGCCAACTGGATAGTGCGCAGGAGTTTCCAAGGCCAGTCAGAAGTTATCCCAACAGTGCTAACCAACCAGCTCACCAGCATTGTCACCCCTCGTTCCGACCCTAGCCAGCCCGTGTTCCTCATCGAAAAGGAGATCACCAGGACCACCACCACGAGGTGGCCAATGTGGAGGTGGATCAACTATTGCCATAGGTTTGTTTCATCCAAACATATATCAATATATATTCTTGAAATAATCCAATACATATAGGTATCCTAGAAGAGTGGCAACTAATGACGGAGAAAAGACCCCTAGCAAGATGGTCAAATGACATCAGACAAGTAACTGGAAGCAGTGTGCCAATGAATGACTCGAGGTTGAGGAGAGACCTATATCCAACACGAGTCAATCGGGCTGAAGATAATCCGAGAAGAAATGAAATAAGTTTAGACTGAATCCGCACATGACTGTGTTCAACCCCTCTCAGGGTTTGACTATCATTTGGCCATAACATCCCTGTGGAATGGCAGTACTTGCACACATGTTTTTTGTGATGGTTTATCTTGTCATATCATTAGGTTGTCTGCTGAGATTAGCTTTGACTGTTGATTGATCGAAAATGAAGTTGGTGCAGATTTGTTGTGGATCGGTCAAGTTTGAATACTGTATTTAGTTCCTGTTTTTCAAGTGATGTTTTTATATAAACTTTCTATTATATTTTTAGAACTTGGGCCTGGAGTTGGAATGCAATGTTCCTACTCGGCGTAGTGATCCCGTGGTGCTCGCCAGTGTCTCTCCGTGCCCTCTTCTTCATGGAGCCCTTCATGCCAGATCTCGAATTGTCACAGGTCATTTTTCATATTTTGATAGTATTATCACTTAGCATTAATGTAACTAGGGTTTGACATTATGATTAATTAATTCCTTTACGCCGTTTAGTGACTAAAACACCTCAAGAGCTCTTCAATTACCATTTATAAAGCATGTCACAATAAAAGTGTCATACACCTAAGACCTAAATTTTGTATAGATTTTTTATTTATTGAGCAGTAAAGCTAGATATTTGAATCTGCTGCACGATTTCATCACGACACACATTTGCGAGATGCTTGTGGATGAGGACTTTTATTTTCTGTAAAATGGAGTACCTCCCCACTACCGATACTGATTTATGGGCCTATCTTGATGAAAATTTTCTGAACAGATGGATAGAGCGAAAAGCGAAGAGTTGCATTGAATATCCTCTTCGTTCACCAGACCTCACGTAATTAGACTTTTCTTATGGGCACACCTAAAAGATAATATTTATAGCGCAAAACTGGCAACAAGCGATAAGATGAAAGCGGCAATTAAAAGATAATGCGCCCATATCCCAAATGGATTGTTTTATGATGTCAGCAACATTGTCATCAGTGTCTGTACCAGAATGGCTACCAGTTTGAACACATGCAATTGCTCAAAATAATTTCTGTTTTTTAATTTGAATTATAAATATCGGATATATCTACTGTGTGTATACATTTTTTTGAGATGTAAATATTGTGTAATATAAAGATTTTTAAGATGCCCTGTATACTAAGAGTGACGTGAAACTAAATAGTTTGAAAACCACTACTCCAGTTCACATACTTATCTTGATCTTTATTAAACTCTTCCACTTCTACCCAGTTTCCATCCCAGCCTATCTCCACAATCCACTCAAAGTTTTCTGTATCAATTTTAATGATTCAAGTAATTTAATTGAAATCTTTCACTTGTTCAATCAGGTCAATGGCACACTATTTCCAAGAAAAAGCAGCGTGACACCAACAGTTTGTTCTCGTCTAATATCCTTGTGGCGGCACATATCAAAATCCAGGACTCATTTTGAAACTAAACCAGATACAGGTATGTTGTCCCTTTTATACTTTTTATGAATATTATACATTTTTTTAACAATGACCATTATTAAATTCAAATTTCCTATCAACCCATTCAGTTTTAGAAAATGTTCTGCTATATTTTAAGGGTTGATATGGCAAAAGAGCGAATGATAAATTTCATATTACTAGTTTTTTCATTTTTTATTATTTTTTTTCATTATAGACAGACAGTATGAATGCTGTTAGTGTTTATTATAGGCAGACAGTATGAATGCTGTTAGTGTTTATATCAAGTTTAACTAACCTTCAATATATTCATAAACAAAAAGTAAAAGAGAACAGTCTCTCTTTGAATAATGGCCGTGAACTCCTATATATGAAGGAGTATACACCAGTGTCAAGTGATGGAAAAGAACAGTCAAAGGAAACAAAACAACATTTCTGGGTTTGTGTGTAGGAACTTTTCCAGACAGTTTTTTAAATTGGTTCAATGCAAATTTTAATGTTTTTCTTTAATTTGTACATCTTTTTTTCTAAACTCAAGTTGTTGATATACAATTTTATTTTTCATATAGGCTTCATCGGTAAGGGTTTAACTCGGCACATCAACAGGGTATGGAATTACGCAGTGAAAGGCACGCTTGGTACCCTCGCCATCCTGGTGATATTCCCTCTGGTGTGCCTGGCTGCCGCAATTGCTAGCCTTGCGGCCGCAGCTACCACCTTCCTGTGGATGCCCCTGCTCACACTACTGCTGCATCTATTCATGGTTACCATCTATGACCTGGACTGTCCTGATCCCGCTAGGCGCAATAGGTTAGTGTTATTAGCCTCAAGTGTCAATCCAATTTAGGTACAAAAATCTAGTTTGGTTTTGTTCTATTCCAGAATCTGTCTTCTTCAACTTTAGTGGTTTTTTTTTATTAAACTTGTAAATTTAAAGAATATCGGATCTCTTGTGTTTTAAGAACTTAACAGATTGCTGAGTAATTTCTTTTAAAATCATGGTGTTAAAAAAATTGCCCATATTTAAGATTCTTAAAAGTAAAAATGTGAGAACAAGTATAATTCATTTTCATTCACCCTTACAAACCCTGTCAATATCATTAGGCCATTCCGGGTTCACTTGTTTTTTAATCCATCTAAAGAAATTCAGCATTGATGGGAACACCAAACATTTTGAGCACTCCTTAAATGTTTGTATGATCTGCACTGAACATGTTTTACAACAGAGCAGACTAATTAGGGATGCAAATATATATATATAACAGTCATTCCATTGTTTTTCACTGGTTAGTTCTAATTTTCAGAAATCTTTATGACTGGTGTTAAAAATTAAAATGATTTATCATAAAAAATGTTCATAAGCCTTGATATAATTTTCTCCTAACCTATTTGGCAGTCTGTATTTTAACCCTTTTACGGACATAAGCAGAAATCGGTCGCATATGCGACCACCCTTATGGTTATACGTATAAGGATTCATTTTCTTAATGAAACGTTTTTAAGTAACACAAATATCAAATTGGCAAATGTAGTGGACGGGCAGAGGTCTTATGTAAGACGGATCGTCATGAAGTTACCTGCATGTTCAGTAGCAACAATCTAAACATCCGGTCAATTTATTGTCAAATATGTAAATAGTTATTACAAGTAAATCACCATTAATTATATCTTATCTAATAATTTTATTTCCTAATACAACCTAAACTTAGATATTATTACCTAAACATTCATTGGTCACTTTTTCGGCCATTGACATGACCCCTGAAATGGGCGCAGGTCTCATATGCGACTGCCTGATTTAAAAAAAAAAAAATTTTTTTAAAACACATTTTCGAAGAAATAAAGTTGATTTGTTACACATAATAATGATTTATTCAGCAAAAAACTCAATATCTCAAAAAATAAAAACTTGCCCTATAAAGTGTTCAGCATTAGTCTTCAGATTAAAAACAAAAGACAAGAACTTAACGAGTATGCCACAACATAAACTAGTATCGTATTAAGTGATTTTTGACATTTTTTTTAATTCTGTACATGTTAAAAATCATGAATGATTTACACTCACAGTCAACAGTTATGGGCTATCACAAAAAGTATCTGGTAGAGCCCAAAGTGTGTGCCGCGATGCCCCAGCCACGACTTACAAGGGTGCCCCGGAAAATTCTAATATTTTCGCAAAAATGATATTTATGTAGGTTTTAAATTGGGCCATTGATGTGCTGATGCAAAGATACTAATTAGTGATTGGTTGAGGTGTTAGCTAGATTTTGCTTTTCAGTATTAATACTAGATGGCCTAACCTAACCGCACCAACATAAGTGCAACTGTCAGGTATGTTCTGACTGAATGCTGTGGAAAAAACCTGATACATTAAGGGTGCCGTGAACCGAAAAGATTTGGGAACCATTGATATGAGGCAAAAAATATGTCAAATTTTAAAATAATATCTCTAACAAGTTTTTGGTAGTATCCACAGTATATACAGATACATGAATTTATGGTAGTTTTTATACATCACTTTTTAATCCATGCTTACTTTAATAGATTTTTTCTATACATTTTCACAAGTTGTCTCATCCTTCAAAAATAAACAAAACACTGATTTATCACAACCCATGACTAGAGAATATTGTAGTGCCTGACTGAAAACTGGAGTTTGGTGTTGCGATATTTGCGTCCAGCACTGGAATGAGGTGTAACAGATTATTCCCAATCCTTTTGCTCTCCTCTATTCTTAGAAAGTATCGATGGGTTTTAAGGTTCATCATCAGTTAAAAGCGCGATACTTACAAATAATTTTATATCAATATTTCAGATTTTTCATCGTTGTGGAAGCTGTGATCTGGAATATTTTGGTGCAAGGATGTCTTCAACCAATAGCTGCGGTGTTTGTCGCTTTAGTGCTGTGTCCAGTTGCAGCTTTTATTTTATTTACAGGTATGGATTTATCACACTTTTCTTAAACATTAAATGCAAACTTTAACATTATTACCAGCATTAGGATAATTTACAAATAAGGAAAAACTTCTTCTTCCTAGTTCTTTCCCACCGGGCAATTGTGAAGTCAGATTAGTGTATCCTTTTCTTTGCAGGTAACCAGAGGCAGAAATCTTTAAAAACTACCTTATAAGTTTTCAATAATCACCCCCATTGGATTTATTCCCTATATAATTATTATTTATGTGTATTCATACATATCATCCGGCCATGTCTCTTTTGGGGTAGGCAGAGATGACAGATATCCACACGTTATTAACACAAACAGACTTTGCCTCATCCACACTCATACATGTTCTTCAATTTTTCATGCTCCTTGCCTTTCCCTCAGACAAAATTTCTCCAATAATACACTTCCATTCTTTCCTCGGCCTACCTCTTCATTATTATATTCTAATAATCTAAATATCTACTCAAGCATCAGATTTCAAATTAGTTAATTGATATCTATGATCTTAATTAAATTTCTGATAACTGAAAATGACATTGAAAAATTATGAAAGTCTGAAGAAGATGGTGATCACGAGACAGTTGACAGAAGGCAATTAAGAGGAAGGTGTCGTATGAGATGGATTCAATCAAAGAGTTTTAAGCGCTCCATTCAACATAGCCCAGGGCCGGAAGGGATTGAAATAAGCGGTGCGTCGCATTTAAGACATAGCAGAGGACCATGACACTCAGCATTGAGCACACTATAAAGTAGTAGAAAGTGACATATAAGAATATCAAATCTCTTCAAAAATATAATGTACGAGTGTATTGTCAATTTATCTCAAATGAACACATAAATGATTTAAAGTATTATTCATTTTTGAAAATATTTGCGTGACAAATTTGTATCAATATATTTAACTAGATGATTAACTTGTGCCATACATGATTTCGGAGTTTTTTTATAAAATTTTTAAAACGGTGCATAAGGACAAACATTGTTATAAAATGGTGCATACGAACAAACATTATGTTATAAAACAGTGCTTAAGAACAAACAAAGAAAAAAATGTGTAAAAAAAACCTCATAATCCTGTCATTTGATACTTAAATAAGTATCCTGTTTGCTATAGTGTAAGTTAACGCACTATATAGTATTTAATGCACTTCTTTCAGTAAAACAAAAATAGACAAAAAAATATAAAAACTATTACTGACAATGCTAACTTGTATGCGATTGTATGAACAAATACAATTGTCAAAATTTCTACAGGAGTTGTTATGTTACAGGCTAAAGCACGCATAAATGAGCGTTTCGATGAGTATTTCAAATTACTATTCATATGAATTTTTCATAGTAATTACTGGTAAAAAAATACTATCATGTTTCTATTTTTTTTTAAAAGATGTGAAATGACCCTAGTGTATTCAAGGGACAATTAAATTATAATTTTGTATAAATATATAATATTTCACATTTTATTTTGTGTTTATATTTGCGATGTTACAGTTGGAGTGTTAAGGTACTGGATACGGCTGGCCTGGGATGCAGCGTTGTTCCAGTGTGTCATCCGTAAACGAGGCAGAGTTCCTTCCTGCGACAGTGCTTTTGTCAAGAGAATAGCTGGGCCTGGCCTCGCTCAGGATTATTATTTCCAAATAAGGTAAAATTATTCATTAATTAGTAAAGCAATGTGGCTATTTTTTTTTAATCTTGCATCGAACTAGTGCCACCAATGGTGAAGACAGGCCTACCGAAGACCCAAAAATTCATCTTGTGTTCAGTTCAGATCAGTTGCGCTCCATCTCTCACTATGATCACATTGTTTCCAGTATCTCAGTGTTTGTATTAAAAAAACCCTTATTCACCGTAATAATGCCTCCGAAATGCAACACTAGTGATGCTGGTAACTCAAAGACTGCAGAGACCTCGTAAAGTGCTTGCAGTGAAACGCTAAAATTCTTGACTTAGTACAAAAAGAAAAGAAAAGAATTGTTGCTAGAATGTTAGGAAAGAACTAATCTATTTTTTAAGTGCTTGAAAAAGTGAAAGAAATTTGTGCTAGTTTTGCTGCTCAAACTGCAAACGTTACGAAGAAAGCAAATGCGATATCGTTCAGTTTATTTATGGAAAAAGGCTGTCTATATATGGTAATTTAGGGAGGATTCACTAATATTCGCCGATTTTGTCATCCACAAGGGGGCTTGGAATCTATCCCTGGGGTTAACGGGAGACTACTGTTTTCCAACTCATTTGAATACATTTCAAGTCTATTATAAATTGTCTTAACTTTAAAATTAAGACAATTTATAATTTTTATCACCTTGATATCCTTTTTAATGATTTTCATAATCTTGATCAGCAGTATCCCTCCTTCATTTAATTACTCCCGACTGCCACTTTCTCACCCCCAATTGAATTATTGAACAAATCCTTTGCAGAGTTGTCCTGCCCGCGGTGTTCATGTCCAAGGTAGTCTATCAAATGTTATCACTGTACTACTTTCACCATATGTAAGATCACTATATATAAATTGTAAATATGTTGTAGAGAATGATATAATTGAAATGGGTTTTTAGACCAGAGCAAGCACTGGCTGCGCTGGAGTCCCGCATGGAACTTGACGAACTGGCAGCCTTCCAGCAGACCACTGAGGCAGCAGTCACTCAGCCACAGAGAGACTTTGCGCAGTTTGTTGAGGCTTGCTTTGGACCATTTTCTGTACAATTAGCGAAGGTATGAAGCAACAAAAGTCAATCAACCCATATACAATTGAGTAAAAAATAGTTTACTAAAAAGAATATATAAAAAATCTACCTTTTTTATTTAATGCCTCAAAATAACAAACATGATTTGTCATGTTTTTGGCTTTAATTTATAGAATTCTATAAAGATAAGATTTTTTAATTTTAGAGGAATTTACATATTTAATCATCTATATACTATACTGTCCTTTATCCCTTAGTACCGTATTTAATACAATTACTGGTGGATAATCTGTCATATAATTGATAAAAATAAAACAAGCTTATAAGCCAAAATGGTTATCTTATAATGCAAGCTGAGGACATATTTAGTGATTGACAATTAAGTCTTCTGGAAATTTTGATTTTGGATTCCTGATGCTAAATGTTTCATTCAAATATACAGTTTTTTAGAGCTGTATGGCTGCGCGATAACGCACTGAAGTTTCGTGCGAAAGGTTGTCGGTTCCTACTCCGCACTGTGTTACTTCCCTCGAATAACAGATATTTTTTCCACCAAGTATTCGGCGGTATGTTTCAAAAAACAAAAGGAAAAAAAAACATGCCATCGTGTGCTCCAATCATCTCACTTCAGGTGTGCCATCGGATCCAGTACAACGGTTTGGTTGGTGAGTTTGCTAGTGCGCAACGGCTCACTCAGTCAAAAAAACAAACTCCACGACACAGCTTCGTTTTCCAACTATTGGAATGATATATTGTTTATAGTTAAGGCATTAACATTGTGAAGGTTTAAAGACATTGTAATTTATTTTATCAAACACTGTTTATTCCACTTTTTTGTAATGGTATAACCCTACCGGTTTCAAGGCTTTCACCTCATCTTCAGGGGAGCACAAACGACAACAAGGCCCAGCAACGACGATGACAACAGTTTTTCATATTTGGGCTGTTTACTATCTCTCTGCTAAGTCAAAAATGTGGCGATAAATATGCCAAATTGTATTATGTTTAATGAAATGTTAACACATTGTTTGCGGGAAACGCTTAAAAGCGTCTTTTATATACTGTTGGTAGAGAGCGGGAGACGCTTAAAAGCGTTGTATTTGCTTTGGTAGAGCGCGAGAGACGCCAAAAAACGTTGTACAGATTGGAATTGGGTTTGCGGTTACTTGTGAAGTGAAGCGATTAGTATAATGAGGGTCGGGTGGCAGCCTGCTTAGTATAATTAGGGTCGGGTGGCAGACTGTCGTCATATAACATGCACTAGAATTACAATAGTTGTAAGATAAACATTTCGTTTTTATCTTTATAATTCTTCAGTATTGAGGCGGTATTGTTTAGTTCAAGACGTTCTCTATTTTCGTTTCTGCCTACATTCCGCTATTGCTAATTATTTTTATTAAAAAAATATTACAAAATCCCTATCATTGTATCATATAGTATAGTGGATATCGATCGCTATTGTGTTTGAAAAGTTATTTGTTCCGTATTTTTATACAATAATAAATGAATATTTTTTACATAAAAAATACCCAATAAAAATGGATTACGATAGTAATGAGAGCGATGGGGAATTGTGTGCTGATAATTTGTCAGATTATTCTTGTGTTGAGAAAAATACAGATGGCGAATTTGAAACTAGTAATAATGAAGTTACCGCGCGTCCTCGGACATTTTTCCGACGAACAATTTCAACGATATCATACTTTAAAACAATATTGGTGTTTATTTTTTCGTATTTTACAAAATATATATTATGTTGAACATGTACAGAATGACTAAATGAACAGTAAGGTAAAAATGTACTTTAACCTTAAATATCATAATTGTTTACCCAAATATATATAAGTTTATAAATAGATCATTAAAAACGATTTCATTAATGATAAAATGCTGAAAATTTTATTTAAATATGATCAATAGTTCTCAAGTTATAGTAATTTTACGTGAAACATAATTTCGCACGCGAATCTAAATTAATTGCCCGCTTATCGGCATAGATTGATGAAAAAACCGCCCGCCAACAATGTGTTAATAGAAAATAATTTCTGAAAAAAATAAACTTGTATTCTCGAAACCTTTATCAAATTAATAACCAAAGCCATCTTAAATTATTAAAACAATGTATGCGACCTTTAGTTCCTGTTTTATCATCCCATAAAATTTATAATCATTAAGTTTCATATAATTACAATAATGTCAACATTTAAACCTGTGACTACTCAAAAAGTTCTATAAATTATATTGTAATTTCTCATGACCTAAAATGGAGCCAACATATCACTGATATTGTAAAACGAACCGATACACTTCTCTACATTAGAAAGAAAGCTTCCAGTCCTTTTTAGAATTTGGTTAACAAATATAAAGGATTATTTTATAAAGTATAATATATTGAAATCCTTTAAAGGGTTCAAAGACTAGCAACAAAAATTTCAAGATGTCTTGACTAAACTGACTTACAAATATAAACTGTGTATTAAAGTTGCCCACTCTGCAACAAAGTTGATATTGTGAAGACTTGATTGTATTCTCGAGTATTTATGAGTCATTATGATTAAGAATTATCGTAATGACTCATAAATAATAAAGAATTTTCTCTACCAAGAATTTTATTTTATCCAAAGTACACATTTGAGAGGACACCAGTTGAAACTCGAAAACTAAATGCCACAATAATCCAAGGAAACATTGTTTTATTTGCAGAGTTGTGGAATTTTGGAACAATATGCCCAATAGTGTAGGGAATACTGTGATGTTGAACCGGTTCAAACACCATCTAGATAAGATCCTACACACAAACCAAGAAGTGCTGTTTTAGTAGCACATAAACCCAGAAGTGCTGTTATATGGCAGTCAAATTTTATATAGATATTTAACAGCATTCATGTCTATAATAATAAAAATAATTCTAAACATTAGGTTAGCTCTTATGTGTGAAGTGTAAATGGAATAAATTATATTTTCGCAGACTGGTCCTTACAAGCAATTGGAAAAAGAAGGGAGTGATCTGATAGCATCTCTGCATGAAAAGTTAGAACGAAGAAGACGTGACCTGAATCTTGGTTTGAGTACTGCCATACGCTCCAAAATAAAACTCAATACTATTGATTTAAAGGTATGTGTTATTCTATTTTATTATGTTTTTTTTTATGATTTATTGAAGTTTTCAAGAAACTGAAACTATGAACAAGCAATATTAGAACCCTCTGAGTCCTTTTACGTAAAATAAATTATGGAACTTCTACTAATTAGAAATATTTGAGGTAAAATGAATTGTAAGATGGTGAAGAGATTGGAGAAGATTGTGGTGCAGTCAAGTGGAAAAGATGAATAACATTCGAGTTTCCCTTATGACAATGCATGGAAAACTTCTTGGAAACTGTTAGAAAGATAGCTGAGAGTTCTAAAAAGACAGACTTCCATTGGATAAATGAGTTTATTTTTTTTTCAATATTCCTGCATTGTTTTAAAAAAATTGAAATCTTTTTTTTTCATGTCTTCACCTAAGTGATCGATGGAAACTCATTTCACTCTATTTTCTAAGCTAGCCTCTATTTATTTTTTTTCCTTTCAATTGAAATCCTTCCTACTGTAATGTTCTCATGATCTGAAACTATTAAACTATAATGGAAAAAGATAAATAATGTCATCTTTGAGTCTGAAAAAATTATGTTTAATTCTATAAGCTCTATTAAAAATAATTAATTAAGTTAATAAATAAGTAATTCTCCACTTTTTACTAAGTTTAATAATTTTATTTAGTACCAAATAACAGAGATAAAAGGCACATGCTAGTAAAATATATCAAATAGTTATCAATACACATCCACTTAATAAAAAAGTTTATATGATTAACACTAGGTTTATGGCACCCGTCAAATTGACGGGTTTCCGATTTGCTTTTGCAAATTTTACAAAACAGACAGTATTTTTCCTGTTTTTTTTTACGACTTTTTATAATTGAACAATGCAAATATATTTACTCTATTTTTATTTTCTTCTATCTTTACTGACACCCGTCAAATTGACGGGTTTGGTAATTTGATAACTGTATACTAACCGTTGACTGATATCTGTATACTAACTGTTTATAAAATTTGATAACTGTATACTAACCGTTTATAAAAGTAAACCAAAAATAAAAGTCCTTCTGAGCACAAAGCATACATTCATAAAATTAAAAAACAACGATAAACGTTTACCAGAAACAATTGGATATTACAACAAGACCAAGTGTGGTGTAGATGTTGTTGACCAAATGGCTCGAAAATACTCCGTCAAATCAGGAAGTGTTAGATGGCCTCTCCAAGTTTTCTTCAACATCTTGGATTTGGCAGCAATAAATGCACGGATACTTTATAAAGAATGCACTGGAATCAATGTATCAAGAAAGGACTTCTTATTTCAATTGGCCGAGGAACTAGCCAAGGGGCATAATGAACCGCATCAGACACCATCTGTTTCTCTTCAGTCACGGAACACCACTTATCAAATACGCAAAAGTTGTCAAATAGGCAGTTGTAAAAAAATAGAAGCAATAATGCATGTACAAAATGTAAAAAGATTGTGTGTGGAAAACGTACTAAGAAAATTGAATATGTTTGTAAAAAATGTTCCGAATAGTTGAATATATTATTTTTATTGTCACTCCCTTTACCATTTTACTTGTTATAATATTTATCTTTGTATATTATGTCTATTTTAGTCTTATTTAAGTTAAATAAATCATTTAAAAAGAAAAAAATAAGTAATTGTGTTTATCCGTCAATTTGACGGGTGCCCGTAGAGATAGGTATATAAAAAATGCCCGTAAACCTAGTGTTAATCAACATTTTGGAACAGGATTCATAGATATGTGGCATCTCTGTTACTCGTTGATATGAACCAAATAACCTAATTGACATAATTTAATTTTTGACACTTTCTCTTCATCGATTTCATTAGACCACAAAGGTCAACTAGTTATTTTTTTTTCCCTACAGATTGCTATTCAGCAAGGTGCTTTAATGCTGTCACAATTCTACCCGAGCAATATTATTCTACGTCTGCGAGCGTCAGAAGAGGAGTTTTGGGATGGCCGGGGACTGAGTCCTGCTGACTGGGCGGGTCTGGCAGGTCTCCTCTATGCCGACCTCTTCGGCCTGGACTTTCTCACTCCGCTCGGTGAAGCTGACACTAGATTCAGGCTGGAGCCACATCAACAGGCAGATCTGTCGAGATACGCTGATTTGGTGCACACTACACAAATAGGTAAAAATTTTACGGTATATGTTCCTTTTACATAGCACTGCAATGTGCTGAAATCAATTAATGAGCTTTAAAGCTCACCTTGTATAGCAAAATTTATTTAACATTTCAAATCTTAAAATGTTCAACTCAATAAAAACTCAATTTGGATTAACCATATTTTTCAATTATCCGGGCTAGTGTCCTCGAATTGCCATGGATAATTGGCACTCTACTGTAAAACAAAAAACCTTTGAACCAATGTTTTTATTTATAAGTCGAAGAATAGTAAAATTTCATCATGCATAAAGTGACATTCTCCTTGCATTTACACTTCAGAGTCTCGCATTTCAAAGTGCAAGAACCGCAGTTGCAGCATGGATGTTCTTCATGTCGAGCAGTAGAAGTACATTTTCAATAGTGAATGTGAACAGTTAACACTGTAGTAAACGTTCATTGATTACTTTAGTGAAGGTGTACATTCACTTATTTTTTCCCATCTTCAAAACAATGCCAAAACACCAATGGCCAAAAAAATATACTAGACAATTACCTTTCATAATAATATACCTTCACCATGTTTGGAGTGAAGTTAGCAACAAAAAATTTGTCCTGATCACATCTATCCGAGAAATACAAAACTACTTTCTGGACAACATATTACATTCGCATCAGTCATTCACTCACATGCCTATGTGGAGACCTCTAAAACTCCTCACTCCTGTCAAAGATTTTGTTGCATTTTTTATTTATTTAAAGATGCTGTACAGCACCGGTAAAAAGCCTATAAAATAGGTGAATGGATGCCGCTCAATACTTCGAGATTTCAGTTTACTTTGTTAATATGTTTATGTTTTTCCGGTGAAAAGTAGCAGGGTGAAGAGATTCCTCTTTATCAGGTAGAAGTTGTTCGTATGTAAAAACATAGTAGACATTCCAGAAACTGAGAATATATTTTTGACATTTTTCATTCCTTATGTGCAGCCCATCGCTCATCGCAAGTCCCTTTATTCGCCCGTGTATGCCGTCATGGCTTACTAGATACTATGTATCTCGCGCGTTCCTCGTTTGCATGGGTCGATCAACTTTTTATAGTAAATATTGCGAAGGCCACGCATAAGGAACATTTCATTACAATAGGTACACAATATCATATTTTTACATTTCATGCAAAACAAGATTATATAAATAAATCATATTTTTTAAGTGACGCATACAGATCCGATACAGATGCTAAATTTAAAAAACGCAGATCAAAATTTTTATTTTGTAACACTAATATATTTATTTCCTATCTTTGTAATTTGATATCTTTTTTGCAGTTGAAGGGGGTCCTGACCTTCTGGGCACTGTATACAGTCCCAGGGGAAACATTTCGGTCCAACCACCTTGTTTGGATGTCTCAGCATTCAATCCCCGGTCTCGTCTCTTAACAACTCCTAAGGAAAAAAGAAAGTGAGTTATGCTCCTCACTTTTAGTTTATAACAAATTTTATTTTCAAACCTTGGCTAGAATCCATGGCTTAATGATTAGCATACTAGCTTAGCATTTGAGCCTCCTGGATTTCAATACCCAACAAGTCCTGAATTTGATAATTGCATTAATGCTTACTTGGTTAACATTTTATTTTATAAAACAGTATAATAGAAGTTTTTGTTTTTAGTGCTATACCTTTTTTAATATTACCTCTTTAACACTCTGTTTGTATGTGTATTTAATGTACATGACTTAAATGTTTAGAACACATGTATCCCTCGTTTTACTAGATTTATTGGTTCTAGGAAAAATTGCATAACAAGAACAATGCGTAAAGTGATTTATTTGAATCTGAGTGAAATAGAGATTCTTGTTATTCTGACGATGTCGAGAGTGGGATAATTACATTCATATCTTTTTCTATAGTTCGGAAATTCTAGGATGAGTTCTCTGACAGCTCACAAATTTGCCCCAATACAACCTTATGTAATGTATTTACCTAAATAACTTGCTATTTATTAGAATCGAGGCTTATATGATAAAATAATTTAAATTACTGAACATCGTTACAAGGTTGTATTGGGGCAAATTTGTGAGCTGTCACAGGACTCATCCTAGAATTTCCGAACTATAGCAACTAACTTTTCTGTTATATATTTCCTTTGTTTCTTGTTCTTTAAGGCACTTGGATCACTATGTATTTATTATTTTTTTCATAAGAAAACCTTAAGACAAATATATTGAAATACGCATAAAACTAGTTCTACATTGCTAGTGAAACTGAATAAAGTACGCTGCACGTGAATCAACATCGCTACACATGCAACTTCATTGCTTACAGTGTGATTGCGTAATTCAAATTGGATTTTTATAAAAAAAAAAATCTTAATTTTATTTAAATCACGTTATGGCGAAATCACATAAAGTGCGATCGCGTATAATGAGGGATACCTGTAGTGGGGACTTGGTGGGTGGTCAAGCATTACCAACTAGGTTACAGATGCTGTCAAAGGAAATGAATGAATAGTGTGAATGAAAAAGTAAAAGAAATTATAAATTTTAACCAAATTCCTAGGCACCTAGGTCTGGTAAGGTAAAAAAAAGTATTTCATGTATTTTGAGTTGAAAAGGGTTAATATAGTTTTATTGTTCCAGTGATGTCAACCCTACATTATCCTGGGTACGAGGTACACTCCCTCGCCCCTCACGGCGCCCCTGGGCCACATGGTTCAGGATACAACTAACTGCGAGATCTGCGCGGCGTAGTGCCTCCAGCCCGACGAGCCCAAGGCCCACTCAGCCTCCGGTGCCACTGCCTGTGCCACATCCAGTGACCGTCGCCCTCATTATTTATAACAGAGACGCGGATACACCCATTTCTCTTGACTCAGATATTTGTGCTGACATATTAAGGAGCATAGAAGAGGCAACATCTGAATCGGATAATACTCAGGGTGAGTAATTGAGTTTTAGTCTGTTATATTATTATTTGATGTATTATACAACATGGTGCTTGCTTCATTAATTTGAAGCATGTTTTAAAGCAAACAATCCATTCAAGATTTTGCTTCCATAGTGGAATGCTCGAATCGGAATGTATGAGCATGTCAATGTTGTGTTATATCTGATTATAATACTTCATTGGTGCAGCTTATGGACCAAGTGGTCAATATGACTTCTCAATCATATTACTTGAACTTACTCTAAAACAATCAAGGCTTTTGATTTTGGTTGTACTGTTGCACTACTTAACGTTCATCATCCTCCTAAGATATGTGATATCAAAACTTCTTCAAAGGTCCTCTCCTCTTCAGAGGTTGGGGATCATCATAACTATCTTGACCCTTGAGTCAGCACTCTGAATAAAAAAATATGGTATCACAATCATACCTCTCGTAAGTTCTTCAACCAGGAGATGCGTCTTCTTCCCAAACTTCTTCTTCCTTAAATTTTCCCCTGCAATGAAGGATCTCATATTTTTCTTTTTGCACTGTACGTCCTATGTACGCACTGTATGTACAAAGTAGGGGAGCACAAACAAGTATTATTTGTGCTCCCCCTGATGATGAGATGAAAGCCTTGAAACCGGTAGGGTTATACCATTACAAAAAGTGGAATAAACAGTGTGATAAAACAAATTACAATGTCTTTAAACCTTCACAATGTTAATGCCTTAACTATAAATAATATATTAAAGAAACAACTTCATGCCATCTTCATTCTTACTTTAATTGCTTAAGACTGGTCCCATTGATCATTCAGCCAGCACCACAGATATTCATATTGTTGGACTCAATCAAGAATTTCATTATTTGTATCAAGAGGTACTCTTTTCTATGCTTTCCTTTTACTGACAATCATAAACTTTGTTTTTGATATTTTCATCAAAACTGATAAGTATTTTTCTTTTGGGTCATGGTTTCATGCCAAGATTGAGTCATGTATTAAGATAGGTAAAATGCAGGCCAACAAATAACCGACACTCCTTAAATTATATAAATTACCAATCTGTTGTTTAGAATCAGTGGCCCGTTTCCGTGGTGGGGGCCCAACGACAGGAGAATCATCCATCGATTCTCTCGACACTTCTGGCACAATAAGTGATGGCGAGGCGGAGGGAGGAGTGGCAGCGGGAGGAGAGGGCACCCCTTCGCAGGACGGTGAACTGGGCGAGGGAGAAGGGGAGGCGGGCCGGGAAGAATGCCAAAGGGAGACACTGCCCTGTGCAGATACAGGCTTCCACTGGACACTCACCAATTGGGGACAAGGTGAATTTGGTTTTTATAACTTAATTTGTTAACTCGAAGGCTCCAATTTTTTGGTGCACCCATTATTTGCTTATAGATCTACGGTGCCAATCAATTGAAACTATTGATTTAACACCTGAACTGCTTTTTGTACTTATGAAAAAATAGCTTCTTTTTTTTTAAATACTTTTACAGTATTTTTTTCAAGAATAAGAAATGTTAATAATCATTAAACTAATATCAAAAAGGTCATTTCAAATTTTTCTCCCTTTTCAGTGTTAAGAAAGTTTATAATTTCTTTTGAAATAAAGATATGAAATTGATAATTTTATTTATTTAATGTGGTATTATTACAATTTTTAATAGTTTACTATATTTGTGCTAAAACCAATAAGTTTTCATGATGTTGTTCAATTTTAAATTATTAATTTGTAAATTTTAATCTTAAAAAACTCCCTCAGGTGTGAGTGGCAGGAGACGTAACCAATCAGGGACAGTGAGAGTGGATTTGGCAAGTCCTGAAGACGTGACCCTGGACACGGATTCTACACGAGTAGTCTTCACCACTTACGGGACTTCAGTCTAGTATTAAGTTAAAACCTCAAATCCTGGTTGCCTCGAAATTTATCCACATTTTTTCCTCCATTTTAAATGTGACCTGGAAAGTTTACAATATTAATGGAGAACATTTTGGATGCATCTATAGGTGTTTAATATTATCAGTCAATTGCTCACTTAGAGTGTGTGTACGAGTTTACAAATTTGTGATATTTGAGGATGAGCCAAGTTTTTGTATCGATTAATATTGTCACAAACGGTTGTTTTTCTTGAAGATACATGTACAATAAAGTATACCAATTACTTTAAAGCTGTCATTTTAAGCTTTGTTAAGTATAGATAATTTAATAAAGCAAATGTACTCTGAATTCACATCTAACTTAAGGTTGACTTTAAGCTGTTCAAAGTAAAGTTGCAATCGGATATTTTCAATTTATATCAAAAGTATTTGCTATGATTCAAAAAAATATTAACAAGGGAAATTACAGATAACATTATTGAATTATATTACACTTTTGTTGTATATATAGTACAACCTGGTGGGTTATTGCAATCTAGAAATATGTTAAACAGGCCTTACGTGAACACCAAACTGAAACCCTTTTTGAAAAATTGTTTATTAATGGGTATAGAAGATTGGAAGACTAGCTTGGTCAAAGAGGTTATCAACTATCGCTGGTATTAAGCAACACAACTTCAAGATTGAATGTTTTTAACACATAATGCTTTGATATATGTCATAAATTGAAATCAAAATGCTAGTATTTGAAAAATGTGCTTGAGTCTATGCATTAAGTGACTTGTAATACCAGTGTATATTATTAACACCAGTGTATATTATTAACACATTTAACGTAATTCAGGTGTGGCTGACTAATTATTAAAATTTTTAAAAAAATCACTTGACTTACACTTGTTCCGCTCGAAGTATATTTGAACACTGGTGAATATTTGTGTGTGCTAATACTAATAAACTAAACATCCATGCGTTGCTACGAATTTAGTATGTGTATACAATTTCAACACACTAGGAGCGGTAATAGTATCTTTGGTTTGCATACGAAAACGCGTCAGGTGCATTGTTAGCACCCGACGGTTACAAAGAAGAAAGCACTAGGCGCGTTGTTAGCATTGAACGTGTTAATTAGTAATAAGAAATCATTTATATTGGGCTATTTAGTGAACAAGCTCATCTTTTACTATGGTTCAACACAACTGGGAATCAAACCCAATATTCAAATACATGAAACATCTAATAAATTTAGCTATTTTATGAAGAATGAAAAATATTTAGAAAATAATTATGAAGAATCAAAATAGAATCTACAAGTTAGGGGCCAGAAGGTGCTGGCTGTGGCCTGAATTGAGAAACTTCCCTGCATTTACATGTATAATATATTAGATCTTCCGATATGGGAAAAATCTGATTGTACCAACTTGACTTTGATGAGGTTTCAATCAACATTTGCAAGTCAGTTGCAAGTTCAGAGGTACTGTAACCTTGTTTGTATTGTTTTATACAAAAATTTTGAAACTTCTTCCATCCACAACTTTGATGTTTCTTGTGAGGAAAAAATACACATTAAAATATACTGCTCATCCTTAATACCACCTCCATGCTTTTACACTAGGTTAAAAAAACTAATTTAAGTTTTTTAAATATGATTAGACTGTAAGTGTTACAGAAATATGTATTTAAATTAGAGTATTTCTGTTTAAAAACAAAAGGGGAAACATAGCATTAGATATCTTCTAAATTAATATATTTTAAAATATTAATGGAAATTGCTGTCTCGAAAATTATTTGAAATTATTAGTTGAATTATGTTTTTGAGTAAATTTTTATGTATTAAGGCGCACATATTGAATTAAGTACTGGAATACTCCATTTTTATATTTTATTGTGAGCTTTCAAAAATAAAAAAAACTAAACACATTGACTAAGCATGAGGACTGACAGAATAAAAGCAATATTTTTATGTAAAAGTTACCCGAAATTGAACTTTAACATATTTTAAATTGATTATCTACTTATTATTTTATGACATTTAGGTGTGTTAGGTTGTAAAATTTAAGTCATTTTTTATCAGCGGACAAATTAAATTTAGTATTAAATTTTTTTTATATCAATAATTAAATGCATAAAGCTTCATTGCCATAGTTAAAAGTCACAAATTTGGTCCAATTTTAATAAAAAAATATTGTAACAAATCATAAATATCTAAATATAATTTATTTTTAAAAAATCATTCGAGTGGAAAGTTACTTTTATACTATATCAATCTTTTTATTTTTTATCGAATACTGTCGAAGTTTGTTATAACAAGAATAGAAATAGTAAGCTCGTGACTATAATAATCAAGTACTAGTCTAGATTTTAGTGTACTTATATTTCAAAATAACGCTCACTTTTATAGTGAATATCCTTCTCGAATATATTATAATTACAAAAATATTGAACATCTCTTCTTCTTCTTCCCAGTGTCATGTCAGGTCCCCCCAACATTGAATATCACCTGAGAGTAGGCATCTTTGTCCCAGGCAGCCCGAAAAAGATCCCCAACACCCCTTATACCAGTCCAATCACGTATATTGCAGAGCCAGGAGATTTGCCTCCTGCCAACACCTCTTCTACCCTCTATTTTGCCTTGGATGATCAGGTGCAGTAATTTGTACTTTGCTCCTCTAAGTACATGACCCAAATAGGACACCTTTCGAATTTTAATATTAGTCAGAAACTCTCTTTATCAACTTTGGCTCTTTGAAGAACCCTTGTGTTGCTGACCATATCCGTCCAGAGTATCCGTAGCATTCTCCGGTGCATCCACATTTCGAATGCTTCCAGTCGGTTCATAATGAACATCTCTATTAAAAAAAAATTGTAATGCATGCAACATTTTGTAATGAATGTAAAAAAAAGGCATTTTAAATCTTCAGGTCACTCTCATTTTATTTATTTGCTCTTGTAATAATCCTTTTTGCTATTAAGATTTGTAATCTAGTTTGAAAATTTTTATGGACCCTTTTACCTTTTTTACAATCAGTTATATCATCAGTGAAAATATTATGCAATATATAATATCAAGTACAAAGGACTTGAAATAATATTGAAGTCAGTTAAAAACAAAAAGTAACATCCTAAATATGTTTTTTAGAATTAAAAGAGAATTTTAATTTGTGAAAAAGTTGCTGCCCTCTTCAACAGGATCAAAATATTGAATGATAATATATACGTATTATAAAATAATAAACATATAAAACAATTATCAAAAATTTATGAGAAACTAGTTGCAACCCGTGAAATATCCACGGAAGTAAAACAAATTCTACATTTATGAAAATATGTATTCATAAATGTTAAATTTGTTTATATATATATATATCATTTATACATCGTCCCCTTTTACACCGGTTCAAAAATTGTTAGCTAGGTATTTAAAATTCGTTCAGTATCACGGACCCATCGAGATTTAAATTTTGAATTACTTTCGGAGAGAATCCAAGTATTCCTCTCTCGCTCTCTTGTATTCAAAATTAAATTATCGTATTCTTTCTTTGAGGACAACCATCGTACGGACTTTGGCCTATTTATATTATGATAAAATCTAGCACAGTTATAGTGAGTAATGGTTTTAACCGTTTTACTGCTGGACATTTTTTTCAGTACTATAAAATGTCTATATATAGACTCTCAGAATTCGAACGCGGTTAATGATAGAATTTCATCAATCTCATGGTTCTTGTTGTAACCAATTTTGACTGCAGTATTTTCAAAAATATCTTTTTTATGTTGTATAATTATGTATGAATAATTTACTTTATTTATCATAAATCCCATATTTTACTTGTATTATTTTATTCGGATGTTATTTTTTTTTATTCAGATGTTATTTCTTTTATTTAGAGATTGAATGATTGAAGTTTTAATCCTGAATTTTGATTTGAATTAAAATACAGTAAACCTCCAATATTATGAACGGAAAAGAGAGTTTGTTCTCCCTTGTCTTCAATATCTATTAATTTCATTGAAATATAGGATATGATGCATGCTAACTTTTCCGAACATCGGGAGTACATGATCGTGACTTGGATGCGAATGATTGGTGATCTCTGTTGTCTCCCACTAGAAACACGTTACATTTTACCAATTGGTGGTCCGGGCATGGAAATGAATGAATTGAAATATATTCTTTATATAACAACTAAAGTAGCTGTAATACGTATAGGTCCCAGTCTGGTAAAAGTGTTCCTCTGGTAATAATACTCATACGCTTTAGTCCCTTCGTGCATGGGGTCATATTCTCAACACTTGCAATGATGAACTGCGAGTTCCGTGCTTACTCAGGAGGTTCTTTAGCTGAAGACTTGATTAATAATTGCTAAGAACGTATTATCTTCTGGTCACACTTTTGAATTTGTCATAATCACCAATTTTTTGAAGAGTACCATACGAAAGAAAAAAAACCTGATAGAAAGGAGTTTTTTGCAAAGTGAGAATTACCAAGCTTCTAAAATATTTAGGGTAATATCATTTTTTATTTATACTTCACAAAAAAATATGTACACATTGCTCACCTATGAATAAATATGGTAGAAACTGTTTATCTGGCCCGATACATAATATCCTAACTTAAAATTGTCATTTTCTTTGTTTAAAACTGTAAATGTAATAAAAAAATCTTATCAAAATAAAACCATAAAGTAATGAGTTCAACCTGGCTCAATATCTATTACAGTGGTTTTCTAGTGGCAGCCTTTTTTGTGGGTTTCTAAATATGGTATTAATAAGAAATGAAAGAAAAAAATATTTCTTTTTGATTTATCTCAGTTATCCTCTTAGATTTTTTTAATAAAAAGAAATCTAATATAACAGAAAACAATATATGATCGTTGATATTGCAGGAACATGTAACTTAATTTTTTGGTATAAGTAACTTTATTTTTTGTCATCTCTTGTATCATTGACACATTTTTGCATTAACACATATATTTATCTTCAACGCGGAACGTATTTATTCGTAACTACAATAACAAGTGACGTTTTTATTTTATTATATTTTTGCAGAAAAATAGTTTTTTGTCTCCCCTGTAAAATTTGGGCAATCCTAGATACGTGTTCCTGCAGTATGGGCGACAATACATGGTTACTCTAAGTGCATTGTCAACTTATTTACAGGTAAGATGTATTTGGCGAGCGTGTATCAAGTTTTGCCCTTGAAACGGTTAGGATGATGAGATTTATGAGCGTTTTTCAGATTGGCATAGATCGACACTTAAACAAGGGTTCTGTGAGTAATTTTAAGTGATTAATAAAAGAGTTTCTACTGTATTATTTGAAAACAAGTTGATTTTTATAAATCAAACTTCAAGATGAAAATATTGAAGTAAATTCAGTTTTGAGGCTTATGTATTTTTGTGTAGATTCAAGTGATTATGCTCATCTATATACATGTCATAAATCTTAAGAAAGTGATTGTGGTTAGCTTAACATAAATTAGGGAAATATTTTCAGATGCTACGAATATCTTAATTTATGATTTATAAATGTATTATTCATTGAAACAGATTTATTGTGCGGTATATCTTGCCATTTTCTTTAATCCAATATTATTTCAATGTATGTTGCTGAATTATTTCTATCAATTTTTATTTGTAAAATTAATTTAAATATAAATTATGTTTGAGCTCATCCGCTGGTCGGTTAGAAGCTTTCACTCTTGACTAAGTGCTTTTATATTACATTGAGGTTAATATAGGCATGTAAGATATTTATTATTGTAAGTAATTATAATAATCATTTTATTAATGTACCATTATATAAAATGGTAGTTATTATTTCACAAATAATATGCATTTATAAAGTATCATTTAGATGCAGTTTGATGTTTAGTGTAAATGCATGCATAGTTATGTGCCTGTACTCGTAAAATAAAATCTTTGAATATTAAAATCTATGTCAGTATTTTGTTTAGTGCGATTAATTTAATTTAATTTGATTTGCATCTTTCCAGTTTAACATTACGGCGGCGAATTAATAATTTTATTGTTAATGAAATAATAATTATTTTTAAAATTCAAAATTTTATTGATTATTGTTCAATTCATTTAGCATATTGAACTGATCATGATTGGTGGTAAGCTGCATCTTGGTATTTTTCTCCCGAGCTTGCAGTGCTCCTAAAACATTAAAACTGTCTTCATCTTCATATCCTAGAAAGGTTGTGGCCCCCATCGCTTGCATAAAGCCCTGTCACTTATTCTTTCTGCTCCAACTCAGTCGTTTTGCTACATTTCAGGCCCAATATGTCTGCACAATTTCTCCATCTGTATTCCTCATGTATGCATAGGGAAGACCCACAGGATACTTTCCGAAATTCCTAAAAGAGTGGACAACTTATTTGGAGTAACCCAGTGACTTTCTTAGAACTGTTATATTTCAAATGATCTGATGTAACTAGACTTAAACGGAATTTAGCATTAGTTATTCCTTATTTTTAAGAGACGATTTTTGCCTTATTATTTTGGGATGATAAAAGTGGAAATAAAATGTATTAATGCTTTATTTAATTTATTTGAATTAAATGTTTCTCTAATATATTTTCCAATTTATACTGGATAAAATGTTCAGTATTGCATGTAAAAATACATACTTGTTTGCCAACCTCTATAGTTTAGTTGAGGAGTAGCTTGGCTTTCACCAGGGGGTATCAGATTCGATGACTGTTAGTACCCAAAATAAATAAAATGGTCTTCTAGTCTGGTTGAAGAGTGTGTTCGGTAACAACGGTAAGTGTTGTTGACTCTCCACATTGTCAACACGTGTGATAATGAACCATTATCGGAAACAAAGGTAATGTTATTTCCTGGCGATCCTTTTCGATATGTCCACATCACTTATTCGGATATGTTGAGAAGTACCTTAGAAATTAATGTATTGTATGTATATATTTACATCAGTACTTTTATTTATTAAGATCTGTTTTATGTTACATTTAGTTATTTTGTCAATCTCCATTTATATTTCTCATTTTGAAAAATATGAGATTTCTTTTTAATATGTTTGCAGCGCAGCGCTCTCAATTGTGAAAACTTGCCTTTTAAAAAAAAAACTTACCCTTAATTTATATTTTAAATAAGAACAGTTGATATTTTTATCAACTAAACAACTATGATAAATGACGTACAAAATTTTAAACAAAATTCAAATCAACTGAGATTATTGAAATCTATTATAGATAGATAGTAACTGAAAAATAAATTATATTTTAATTCTTTAATGTATGAAACAAATTGTTTATTGTGATTAAATCATTTCTCCTGGGATGTGTTTAATTTAATACTTGGATAATTAAAGAGACTGGAATCACATTATTTATCCAAAAATAAATTATCTTGGCAACACATTTTGATTATTTTGTATTTATGTTTTTTTTTTAAGTCTAAATGTTTTTAACTATTTAATTTTGGATATAAAAATATTTTTTTCAGTGCATTCTAAAGTTAATGATTCTTGCATTTTAAAAGATTCATTCCTTTTCCCCTGTGAATATTATTTCTTAGGAATGAAGACTGAAAAACTTGGAGTTTGTACGGATAAAGATTGGAGAATATGTATATGATATCTTATAAGATCAAATTAATCCACGTACTGAATAATTCATTTTTAATTTATATTTGCATAAAAGACACTATTAAGTTGATTTTATGTGTGAAAAAAGTATATATTATGCATTTTATATGAACATTGTGAGCTCTAGAAATAGAAACAATATTTTACGCTTTTGAAAGTATTGTTTTTTTTAGATTAGAGAGAAAAAAGTATTGTTCAAAAATTTATGAAAAAAAATGTCCTGTGGGTGTAAGAGTTACAAATTTATGTAGTTAACTGATAACAAATTTAAATTAATTATTTTAGGCATCCTAATTATTTTGTACATAATGAAATTCCATTCGGAATTTCACTTTTCAAATTTATTTACGGAGAGTTTTTATTTTTTTTCAACATATAAAATTGTTTCCGCAACTCTGTAATGAATGCATTTTCAGTGTTTTTTTAGTGAAAATTGAGTACATCAATTTTCAAGGTGAAAATAATGCATAATACATATTTGTACATAAATAATTTGAATTTTATTTTTCAATATTCTTATATTCATAATTATAATAAAGAAAATACCTCACACAATAGCATTGCATAGTATTGTATAAATATTATGTAATTACAATTGACTTTACACTGCCGGAACATTAACTTCCATATTGAAAATTAGCAATATTTAATGTCATTAAATTATTCCATAACTGAAATGAATTGAATAATATCCACGTAAATATAATTTTAAGGCTTGTAAATATGATAAATTACTCACATAATGCTCTAGCGCATTCGATAGCTTTAAGAAAAGGTAGCTTTCCAGAAGTGTTACAAGTACTTCAACATTTTTATATTTTTTATTGAATGACAGCTAAATAATACTTTAAAATATCAATAATAATTGTAGCTTTTACCTCTGTATACATAATTAAAACAGAAAATGATCAGCGAGGTACTTGAATGAATTAAAATTTTACATATGTAAACATTTCTATGATCCAGTTTAATCATCACAATTAGACAATATATACCTCACAATTTGAATGTGCATGTTTTTTTAGTAACACGCTAGTTATTATTTTTGCACTGAATAGTAATATAGTTTACACTTTGTCATTTCATATATTTATTATATATATACGAAATGTTGCCAACAAACATATATGCATTGCTCCAGTTTAAAAACGAGTCACTTAAGACTTTGTCAGAAATGTATTACGAATATGCAGATTGTTAAGTAACACGTTACAAAAAAAAATTAATACTTTTTTACTTAGCTGCTTGAGTAGCATGTTACTGTAGATTGAAAAGTAGCTGTAATAGTGCTACTTTTTCAAATTAACTTTAACAATACTGCCAATATACTCACACTTATCAATGGATGCCTTTTTCATATATGAAAAAAGGAGGAATTGTAGATGCGTTTATCCAATCGGAAGTTTAGATTATTGACCATAATACAGGTATTTCTTGCTTTACGCGATTTAATGGTTTTAGGAAAAATCGCATAATTAGAAAAATGTCTAAAGTGAATTGATTTTAATCTGGGTGAGATTGTTTTCAAAGAAAAAAAAGAACTAAAAACGGGAAAAAACATGTATTTTTATTATTTTCAATTAGAAGATCTACATAGCCTTATTCCTCTCAATCGAGGACATTGAAATTGGCTTTTATAAGTTTTTTTCGTAATTTTGTTCAAATCGTGTTATAGCAAAATTGTTTAAAGCGGGATCGTGTATAATGAGGGATACCTGTATTTATTTTATTTAAGGATGGAGTAAGTTTGTTATTAACGCATTGTTGCCGGGCGGTTTTTTCATCAATCTATGTCGTTAAGCGGGCAATTAATTTAGATTCGCGTGCGAAATTACGTTTCACGTAAAATTACTATAACTTGAGAACTATTGATCATATTTAAATAAAATTTTCGGTATTTTATCATTAATTAATGGAATCGTTTTTAATGATCTTTTTATAAACTTATATATATTTGGGTAAACAATTATGATATTTAAGGTTAAATTGCATTTTTACCTTACTGTCCATTTATTCCTTCTGTACATGTTCAACATAATATATATTTTGTAAAATACGAAAAAATAAACACTAATATTGTTTTAAAGTATGATATCGTTGAAAACAGTTCCCTTTATGTAATGGCACATCGCAGAATTTACACATATACCGGGTTTCGCTACGCACTTTGTGAACCGCGCACATACGACATCTCCTTCGTAAATTCTTGTTTTTACCAGTGCTTTCAATCTTTTCCAATGTATGTTTTCTCATATCCATTGAAAGTCTTCCCGGAGGATCTGATTTTGAGGATTTTTTTCGGACACCAGATGTCGATGGTGTCGGTTCCGGGTTTTGAATATTATCCAACGAAATCTGATCACCCACCCAGTGCTCTGCAATGTCCTTTAAAAATTATTTATATTTTATTTTCTCTTCTCTTGTAACAAAGTTATACACAACAAAGGAGTTGAACAATGCACAATTTATTAAATACATTGCCAGTCTTTGTGTCCATTTAGTAGTTTTTCGTAAGATAGAATAATAAGAAAGATATTGGTCTGCTCGGTCAACGCTTTTCATATACTTATTGTAATCGATTAAAGCGTTGGGTTTAACTATGTTCTCGCAAGCTTTCCAATCTATGTTGTGACTTTCTCGCATTTCAGCGGAATGTATGACAGAAATTAAAGACACTTCTCTTTTCGATTGCCAAACTTGTAAGAGAATGTCTTTTTTTCTTCGAAAGATTGCTTGGCCCTTATTCAATTAAGTTGCTTTCAGGAAATCAGGCAGTCTCCTATTTTTTCTAATCGTACCACAAATTCGAATTTTATGATGCAAAAGTACTTGACTATTTTCCACACTATTGTAATAGTTATCCATGTACAGATGATGCCATAAATCGGTATAAGGTGAAACAACAGTTTAAATGGTTTCCAATCATTTTTGTCCTTGAGCACAATAAATTTCGAAATTGCATATGTAGCCTGTAGTGCTTTCGCACACCATATGTACGAGAATCCCATATTTTATTATTTTTGCAACATTATAAACTCTAAAAAATAGTCTGAAGAATTATAAATATAAAAATGAAATGTTTATCTTACAACTATTGTATTTCGAGTGCATGTTATTTGACGACAGTCTGCCACCCGACCCTAATTATACTAAGACAGTCTGCCACCCAACCCTCATTATACTAATCGCTTTACTTCACAAGTAACCGCAAACCCAATTCCGATCTGTACAATGTTTTTTGGCGTCTCCCGCGCTCTACCAACAGTAAGCAAATACAACGCTTTTAAGCGTCTCTCGCTCTCTACCAACAGTATGTAAAAGACGCTTTTAAGCGTTTCCCGCAAACAATGTGTTAAAATTTATTATTTTCCAGATATCATATATTAATTGAATAAAAGATCTTGTTTTTTTAAATTTATTTAACACTATTTTTCTTTAGTAAATTAAAATATTACTCAAGTATAATAATTTTCTAAAACTCAGATGAAAAAGTTAATTTAGTTATAGAAATAATGCTATTTAAATTTAAAAAATTGATAGCAAAATTATTACCATGTATTATTATATAGTTGGCAGATGCTTGATTTTTACAAAAACACTATCAAAATGTTACTTCCTGTTCTGATAATAGAAGCAAATATTTGTATGATTATTTAAATTTTTTCAAACAATATCAATACTTTGTTGGCAAACATTTTAGTGAATAAATATATTATTCTGCCTTTAATATCATCATTAGAAGTTAGTTGTATATCATCTATATAGTGGCCTCATAGCTTAGTGACTCTATGTTGTGCTTTTAGATTAGGCTATTATTAAGTTATTGTTGGTAAAGACATGAGCACTGATTTTTGTGAAGAAAATTCAAATGTATAGATTATTATTGAATGACTTTCTTGTTATTATCTTATTAGCGTAAATATTAGTAGCGTTATATTAATTTTATTTTAACACCAGTTTCATAAAATTATGAAATCAGGTACACCATAATTATTAGTCATTTTTTAAATGTATTTATTCTTTTTTTTATATGTTGCCATATTTAATGTAAGTCATTTTAAAATTTATATAAAATATTTCAAGTAATAGAAGACAACATCAAATTTCTTTTCTTTACTTTGGTTTGCAGTTATTCATTTTGTTCATAATTTTTTTTTACTTTTGGACATCCGGAAAGGAAAACAAATGGTAAAAACTAATATAATTTAATAAGAAGGTTCGACTTTGGTTCGAATATTGATCCACATGATGCTTTTGAATGTAAAAATCTATATAGTCACCGCACAATGAAATAACACAGGTTTAGTGAATTCACGGTATTTAGTGCACTTAGGGAGTTTTCTATATTTGGTAATATACTCATAGAGTCTCATATTTGTTGTTAGCTCATGTTTATGGATAAAATTGATCAAGTTAATATACTTATAAAGTCTCATATTTGTTATTAGCTCATGTTTATGGATAAAATTGATCAAGTTAATAAAAAACAGAATTCCATATTCATTGCCTTATTTTAATATATATCTACATAACACTAATTTTCATATTAATATATTGGGATAGAAAACTAGTAAGATTAAAAGATAATGTAAAAAGAGTACAAAACTGAAAATTATATTTAAACATAAATTAATAAATTGTTTAACTTGAACTAGAAACAAGTATATCTATTGTAACATTCATTTTCTTTTCCTCAACATAAGTTGAATACTATTATTCAAATAAGCTTTATTTGTGAGAATAAAATTATGAAACTTTTTTGGAACATAAAGCAATATCGAACGATTTAAACAATTTTTTAATAACTTGTTTTATTAATTAAAAACAAGTTAAGTACTTCAACAAATAAACAATGTGGCTCATTAGAAGATATGTATTGCCAAAATATTTGTGACAATTAAGTAAATTTCATTTTAATGTAACGGAAAATATTTAAGGAGTAATTAAATTCATGTATAAGCAAATGGTAACACTCTTAATTTTAAATTCTGGATTACTCATAATATAATATAAGCTAAAAAAACATTTAAAAGCTCATATATTACACATGTTTGAGGTCATTCTTTTTTCGAAAGACCAGGGGTGTAAAAATATTTTTCGAAACCCATTTCGTACATTTTTTTTTATTTCGATGTTACTTTTTACAATACACATCGTTAAAATATTGACATGGTAAAGTTTTACTACTATGACAAATCAAATAAGAGAAATCGTCATCACTGATTTCCTTTTAATCAATTTGAGACATTGATAAAGTTACAATTATATAGAAATCTCATTTAATATATAAATATGGACAAAGTTGTTTCTCTAATTCTCTTTTGATTACATATTTATCCTCTTTATATTAGATACACCCCTGGTTTCATAAACAGTAGTAAAAATCATTTTTTACTAACGCATCTATTTTTTATATTCATGCTGATATGAGTGATGTGTGATACATTTATTTATTTTACCTTATGTTTGTAATACAAATATTAATTTGATTGTATACAAAATTAATTCCAGAATGAATGGGAATTGAAATATCATATTGTATACATTTAGTAAAGCTAGTTTTCATTGCAGAAATTAGTTTAGATAAATATGTTTAGAGAAATATTTATATTTAAAAATCATTTTTATATAAATCATAAAAATATACATAGGTATTGTATCTCTTTTTTGAAAAAAAGAGCAACTTAAGTTAGCAAAAATTTTAAACAATTAAATTTTCCAATGCTCTGAAAATTAATGTATAACCACTTTAAATCATCACAGAATTAACAGTTATATGAGATTTTTTTTTTGATTGGATAGACATGAAAAAAGTTCTAACACACATTTTATGCATAGCAGCTATGCATGATAAATTATTTATGAAAAAGTCAACTTTTCTAAAATCCTCGGTGACTCTTAAATTAAATACCGATATAAAATAATAACATCCAGTAATAAAAATAATATTGAAGATTCTTATTGTTATATTCATAATTAAAATACTTTTTGCAATAAGAAAACAATATTTACCATGATAGTCCAAATAACCCTAATTATGTCAATGAATAAAAAATATATTTTTATGTAAATTAAATGACAGTGAAATAAATGTTTACGTGATTAATGTTTACTATACATGGACATAGCTATGAATAAACTTTACCAATTAGGTACATTACTGTAAAATAGGTATATAATAATTGCAAGTATTCTTGCAGACATAACACTTTTGATATTTTATTTTATCTGTTGTTTACTGTTAGTCATACATTCTTGTCTTTTATGGCATTTATTTGATTTGCTGACTATGCATTCCTATTGTTTACAAGAAAGACATGACTCATTTGTGACAATCGGTAGATTAATACAATTTATTTATTTATTTATTTATTATTACACATGACAAGAAATATACACAATTTGAGAAAAAACAACGGGTAATTTGATTTGGACATATAATTTTAATGGATCTTGTAAACAATAATCCTTATATTTGGACTAGTATGGTATTTGATGAATAAATAATAATTATTTCAATCAACTATATATATTTTTATTGTCTCTTTCAACTATGCAATAAATTTACAAATTTATTTTATTAAATTATATCAAATATTTTTTTATATGTGGCATAAAACAAAATATGTAATTCAGCTGGAAGTAACAATATTATTAAAATCACATAAAAATTGAAACATGACCATAAATAATAATAGGGAGCATCCTCCGTGTGGAATTTTTATTCAAAAACTTTCATCGGCGAAATAAATAATTTATTGGTTATACTCCTTTTAAATCTTTATTACAAAATCATAGACAACATGTTTAATTTATATTCAGTTTGATCTATGGAGCCTTATATAGGAGTTCGCAGCCATTATTCAAGAAGATATATGGAGCATTATTAAATATTGCTATTTTAGCTATTGACATAAATCAAATTGCGCATTATTATTAATTTTAAATTTAACATCAATATCAAATTAAATGTAGATTTTACTTATATTTGTTAGTAATACTATACTATAGTTCGGAAATTCTAGGATGAGTCCTGTGACAGCTTACAAATTTGCCCCAATACAACCTTATGTAATGTATTTACCTAAATAACTTGCTATTTATTAGAATTGAGGCTTATATTAAAGTTGATAAAATAATTTAAATTACTGAACATCGTTACAAGGTTGTATTGGGGCAAATTTGTGAGCTGTCACAGGACTCATCCTACATTTTCTGAACTATAACAAACATTTTTTGCAGAAAAAAATTTAATACTAAATCAACAATGAAAACATCAAGATATAAAATGATTTTTGATATATTAGATAGATATTATGAAAAATTCATTTATATGTTATTTTATATGTGTAAAATATTTTGCATCCAGAGTATGCAGTTTAATTTTTGTTACTTTGTTCATAGATTATGTTAAATCATTTATAATAGATATTATAAAAATACATCACTGTTATTGTATATACAAGTTAAAGTTCTGTAATATTATTATTATATATTGTGATAAAAATATCAGAATAAATGGATGAACCTCATCTCTCCGAGTCTCTCTACTCAATACCAAAGTTAAATTATATGTATCTCAAATAATGTCGGATTTAATTGTATACACAAAATATACTTTAAAGTTTAATTTTTATAATAATTTTATATGAATGCATAGTTTTTTTTTTCTTAATTTAAGTAATATTTTTTTAATTTAGCAATTTCCTTATTTTTTTTTACACACATTTGGATTTTTTCTCAAGTACAAAATTTTTCATTTATTAAATTTCTAGTCTTTTCAGTTGTGTCTAATTATAAAAATATGTATGAGACACCTTTAACTTATATAAATATGTACAAGTTTGATTGTGAAAAATAAAGAGTTTGAGATTTTTCATTGAAAAATTACAGCTTTTTTCGTATGATTAAGAAATGTATAAAGACGAAGACTTGTCATACCTTAAAATAAAGCTTTGAAACTTAGCACTGTATTTGATTTACCATTTCTTGACACTTAATATTTATAAGAATTTTGTTTATTGACAACAAATGAAAAAATACACCCTAATATGGATTTCACATGATTCACAACAAATAATCCAATTCAAAAGGTCTAGGCACATTTTGTATAACCCCCCGATTAGGCATGCCCGTGTAAAGCAGTGTAAAGAAAAAAAACCAACTTGAAATACCACAGATTTTAGACCACAGAAACTTATAGGAATCTATAAGTTTCTTACAATTCGACCACAGAGGTCATCTTGATTAATAATCACTTTTGCTTTATCAAAACTATTATTAATTAATATTCTAGCTGATTTATGATCTCCAAATAACAAAAGTCAGCAAAACATTATTTGACTCCAATATTGGTTCTGACTCCAACTCCAATTATAGTACGTATTTTGCTAACCATATATTATATTTAATTATGTAGTGCAACTACTCAAATGTAGATTTTTTGGAAATAATGTCTATGAGGGTTCCTCATCATAGTACACACTATCTGTACTATTGTAGATGGTACATAATTTTATTTTATGTATCCAATAAGTTTAAAAAAATTTAAGCCAGAATTGAATTTAGAATAGCATCTCTTGACTCTTACTCTATTCCGACTCCACGACTCTGACTGTCTCTAGAGGCCTGTTCAAACCGCCACAGTACTGGAATCTCACATTGAACTTGGAGAAGACAAGAAATTTAATAAAAAATCTTTATCTCAGGGAGTTGTTCAACTTTTTACAGAGAGAATGTTACTGTCAGAATTGGGTCTAGGCCAGTGATGGGTATGACACGCGTGTAAGAGGTGACACGCATCGTTTACGGACGATCTTCGCCCAAGAACGAGTGATGCAATTAAAATAATTAAATATCCGGATGTAGTAGTCTACAGTACTTTGAAATTAAATGGTTTCGAATGGATGCAATATGATGATTTGGAGTTGCAACTTGCAGAATTTCAAGACAGCATCTGGTCTCAAGAGTTCGTCGACTCGAAGTCCAAACTCATGAATCTGGAAAGAAATAGTTTGGAGAATGAAAAAGAGTGCCACTACGAACAAGATATTTTGAATGCTTGGAACCGATTACCCAATACTTTTGGCACTCTGAAAAATCTAGCGATGGCTTTACTCACAATATTTCTCTCAACGTACTTTTGTGAGACCTTATTCTCAGCGTCGAATAATATTAAAACAAATAAAAGAAACCGACTGACTGATGAAGTTTGTAACGCTTGCTTGTGTTTAAAATGTACAAAATATCAACCTTCAATTGAAGATTTAGCAAATGCAATTCAGCAACAAAAAAGTCACTAATGTAAATAATTATTTGTTTTTGCTTTTTAATAATAATAAATAAATAGTTCAAAAACAAAACTCTTTCATTTACTAGGGCTGCAAAAATTATTAGTATTCTTAGATGTGACACGGCACCCGGAGCAAGCCAGGTTTTTTCAGAATTTTGACACGCCGAGCTAAAAAGGTTACCCATCACTGGTCTAGGCCGATGATAATCTTGACCTCTATTAACTGTTGATTACAATGATGTTGAAACATCTTGACACTGTGGTCTCAAATTTTATATTGACTCGGCCATACTGCATCATCTTTATTCATACAAAAACTAGTACTCACTGGTATCAAAATATTTTTATAAATTACATTATTGAAATTTCTCTGCTTTCACATATATCATTGACATATATTGGGAAAAATTGAAAACTTAGTAAATAATTATTTTCTCTTTTTTTCTAACAGACATTCAAATATTTAATATTTTATCTGTTATAATAAACAAAATATCAATGTAATTAATTATCTAAAAGACAATGGGGTACTAAAAAAAATATATATTCAGACCAGACAGTATCAAAATCTACCATGATGATGACAATCCACAACAGTATTTTAGTGTCAACTTTGATGTATGGGAGAGAAACATGAATTTGGAAAAAATTTAAAAAAAACCAAATAAATGCTTTAGAAATGTGTGCACCCAGACATGGGGTGACAATGTATGACAGAATACGGAATTAAATTATTAGGGATGAATGTGAACTTAAGGCTGATATGTTGAGTAAGGGTTTGGACAGAATGAATGAATGAAAAAAACTAACAAAACAAATATTTAGAGCAAATGTGAGTAGAAGATGTATTAGAGGAAAACCAACGAAAGTATGGTTGGATCAAGTGAATGATACTTTGAAAGAAGGAAATTAAGAAAGTCAGAGAAATCATAATTATATGACAAGAGGATGGATGTAGAAGAGGCGAAGTATGTGTGTCGAGATATGAAATTTGGTACTCTGTCCACTGCCTACTCCAACAGGGAAATAGCGTGATGGTATGTATGTATAATTATCTAACAGTTGGTAGACATTACATATATGTTGTCAGACTCGTTCGAGGAGTTGTGAGCTGTCCAGCATTACTACAAAGATAAGTGTTAAATTTTCCTAACAATTACACTAGACTACGTCGGCAAGAACTGTTCTCAATCAATGAAAAATTATTGAGAACAGTTCTTATTATATTATTGTAGTTAATAAATATACACAAAGTTTATCAATCTCTGTTGTTTAGTTGGTAAGATCTATATCTTCTAACCCAAAAGTTACCGGTTCAATTCCCGTAGGAAGCCAACTTATTTTAAAAAGGATTCCAGTCTGGTTAACATTTGAGATCTCTTAACATATTTTTTATTGCTTAAACATTTTAGCATATGTTAATAAACCAGCGAGGTTGTACTGTATACAACAAAGTGTTATACAATATAATTAAATAATACAAAGAATTTGTCTAAAAAAAAATAATGCATGGAAACTTCTGTGCCGTGAAATTTAAAAGCTCGTTTCTGATTAGTTGTTTTTTTGTGATGACATAAGGCGACATCTGTTTACGAATATTTTTTTCATGTAATAAATGTTTTTTTTAAACAATTTCCTTTTATGACAGTTTTATGAAATACTCGGCATTTAGTTTTAACAGAAATTTTTCCAAAATAATATTTGTCAATTTAGCGGCACCACTAGGAGTAAATGAATTTTGTATGATAATAAATAAGAATGAAAATGATTTGATGACCTCCGGGTTTTGGGTTTGATTCTCAATGGTAGCTGAAAAAAAATAAAAAATAGTTCCAGTCTTGTAAAAGAGTTTGTCTGGTAACAATATGGTACTTATGTACTCGTAACAATATGGTACTTAGACACGTTAGACAAGTGCGAGTGTTGTCTCTTTACATGCAGCAGTATTGTCAATTGTAGTGCACGTGTGATGATGAACTGCAAGTTCCGTGCCTACTCCAACCATTCTAAAATCCAAAGGCATGATTAATGGGGCCAAAAAGAAATGTCTTCCGTCCACGCTCTTCAATGTGTTCACATCGCCAATTTGAATATATTGTAGAGTATCATACAAATGGAAAAAATATCTAAAATTGAAAAAGGTATGTAATTGACTGATGCATTTTTGTATGTAATCAAGTAATACATTATTGCATGCAAAATAAAAAAATACGAAGTTAATGCAAAATTGCATCATGTTTAAGGGGCTTTAGAATATCAAACAATTTATGAATATTAATTTTAATAGGGAAACACACACATTTGATCAAATATTTTGAAAATTACTTTGCATACTGTATTTTTTCATATTTCATAAGCTTGAAACTAGATTCTAGTTTTTTTTTCAATAAAACTGGCATAAAATTATATACATATTGTAAAATATCCGTCAAAACAAGGGAAAATGAACATGTTCTGGAATATCTGGGATAAAACGTCATCTTACATTATAGTAACGTAATATTATTCAGAAGAATGGCAAAGAAAGAATGTGGGATTTTTTTTTTGACTAGAATAAAATTTGAAATTTGTATCTACTCCATTCAATTTCACCTCGTAATCGTACTTATATAGTATATTTGTATTATGGTTAAGTTCGTAGGTTATCGTGACGCGTATTCATTATTATAAATTTTACAAAATAGGAAGAGATAGTATTACCGTTAACTAAATGAATATTTATTTAGAAAACATTTTCTATATCTATACGATTACAAGATCAACCAAATATTCGATTCATTTACGATCAATGAATTAAAATTGGTCGAAATGATAAACTATAATAACAATATCGTCTGTCTTTATTTATCCTCAAGCGAGTGACCGAAATAGATATATGTTTACGTGTCTTAGACATTTGAAATGTCAGTAATGTCAGCCATACCACTGAAATATTTACCAAGTATTGTAACAAGGGGATGGATTGCAAAATTTTGATTAATCATTAAATTAATTTTGATAAAAAATACAAAATATTTCTTCGATTATTAAAATTCTCGGAAGGTATTTCTTGCGTTCTGTTGTCACGTGACCGAGTATTGAATTTTAATTGGCGCCCAGTAAGCGTACCCTGCGCAACTCGAGAGACGCAATAGTTTTTACAAAATGCCGTCGGAATCGAAGCCTTTGTTGACAGCTCAAACAGAAAAGCCAAATCATTACAAGTAAGCTTAACAACTCAGTCCTTTTAGATGTTAATTAATGATTTTCGAATTGTTTTCTTTGGTATAGTATGTCGAATTAACTTCTGTGTTGTTTCGTTTTGCAGATATTTAAAAGAGTTTCGCGTCGAGCAGTGTCCGTCATTTTTGCAACACAAATGCACTCAACATAGACCGTTCACTTGTTTTCACTGGCATTTTAATAATCAACGACGACGGAGACCAGTCAGGAAAAGAGATGGATCTTTCAATTATAGCGCTGATAATTATTGTACAAAATATAACGAAACTTCTGGCGTTTGTGAAGATGGGGACGAGTGAGTACTACTTCCATTGCTTTGTTATGTATAACGCCAGATAGCTGTCATTTTTCGCGATGTTTTGTAGGCGTTCACTGAAGATTAAATGTCATTTGATTATGTTTTATCTCTTTAAATTATATAATTCTCGATAGCTTCGATACTTTTTGTCCAATTCTCTTGTAAGATCACTTTTGTGGCATAGAAATACGTTGTGCTATATAAGTATGTCATCGATGTTTGAAAATATTGACATCGTAAGCTTTAGGACACATATGCTAAGGAATTATGGCATTTTTGTATTTCTACTTGTATTCTTGGAGTTATATTAAGTCTACTGTGATATTTATTGATGTACAAACATAATGCATTTTGTTTCCCACCTTTCCAGCAAGTACTCGAGTAGAAAGTAGAATGTTTGCTTTTTTATTTTTAACACAAAGAAATGGGCTAGAGGAATTTACAGTTGGATAATGCTTCAAATGCATTTCTTGTATTTTTTTCGCTTCCAATATGACATCAAATTTTTTCCATATTTCAACAAGTAGTTTTTACGTTTTTGGATTATCATTTTTGAACTTTAAATTGTAATATTATTATTACTTTTAAATAAAACCAGATTAATTTTAGTTTTTTATAAATCAAAATCAATTTATTGATTTGAAATAGTGTTCATTTGCAATAATAAGGGCTTTTGAAATGTAGGTATAATTTCAAGGTCATTCAAAGGAATCTTATACAATTCATGTTTTCCTTCAAATAAATAATTTATTTAGGTGTGACATGAGGATAAAATATACAGTTTATTAGGAAATTATGAAATACAGACTAATGGGAACTTTCTATAACAGATAAGTTATATGTGCTCAAATTATAATAATTCTTACATGGACTATATATTATATCATTAATAAATAATCCTCTAATATGAATCAATATATAAATATTCCTCTAATATGAATCATTAATAAATAATCCTCTAATAAAACTCAATACAAAACATTTATTGCTGTCACTTCCAAATCAGCATTTATTTTCATTGTGGCATTTTCTTTCAAAAAAAAATCCATTAATTTTGTGCTTTACTCAGAATTCAAAGTGTATCATTAATGTATATTTCTACTCCATCAAATTTTATTTTTTTATCATTTACCAAATTTCTACCAAGCTGCCCATAACTAAATAAAAATATATATTCAATTGTAAATTATTTTGATTACTCATAATTTCAAGAATTCCAGTTTGCTTTGTATAAAATCTCATAACCCTTATTATGTTATTCTGATTTTCTTACTAGTTTTAAATTTCAAAGGAATCAGCTATTTTTAAATTAACATGTTGCTCAAGCATTCTATGTAAAAAGTAGCACCTGTTCTACTTTATGCATACTCAATAACAGTAATAAGCACTTTTTTACCATCCCACTTAACACTATTTTTGTATATGTTGGTGCATTTTTTTCTCTTCTTTTCTATAACAAATAATTTATTCATCAAAATTCGTCTCCAATAATGCCGGTGAACTGCTATATATTTAAGAGTAGACGGCAGTGTCAATGATATCCACTTCATAGGATCTCGTTAGTATTGTTTACAAGGGTGATATATTGGCACTTGAGTCACCATGTCCATAGTTTATATTTTGAGTATACTAAAAACAACTCGGTCCAAGACTACTATTACCTAGTGAGATACTGTGAAGGTGAAACTATTTTACAACTAAATGAATATTAGGTATGCAGAAAGTGAGCGAATGATTTCAATTAAAACTCATTTAAAATAAAGGATGTAAGGTATAAAACAGTAATCTTGCCAGATTACCACCTAAAAACCATGAAAGATTTATAAAATACCTTTTTCTTATTATTTAGCGGTTCACTCAAATGCTTTTTTCAGCTTACAAGTTATTAAGATAAGATTTTTTTTAAATATAGTGTTTTTCAATGGTGTATATATTATAAATTGGCATGAATCATTAAATTTATGATCAATAAATCTGAATTATTTTCTTGTGTGGTCTAAAGTAATTTCATAAAGACAATTATATACAGTAATAAGAAATAACTGTTAAACACAGACAAATAACTCCCAATACTGAGAAAGCTCAATATACTTTATTTTAAAACATTTTCTGAAATGTTGAAGATGTGAATATATGAGGCCCTATTCAAAAGAGACAATCCGCAAATCAAAGGAAAATCACTTGACATGTTAGTTCTACTTATTGTTAGTCTAAACAGATAAATATTTTTATGTTTCAAAATGTTGTCAGGTACAGAAAACCAATTCTTCTCAGCACACTTATTCTTTTCAGCGCCTTATTTACTTGGCTCCTATCATAAATTTTTCACATTATTATTTATTTCATCCGAGTAGTAACACCATTATATAAATCTGCAAAATTAAAGGATGCAGCGAATTTAACCTGTTGATCAACTTTGAAAGTTAATCTCTGCCATCGGAAGGGCAACTGACTGTTCATTCAAAATCAATTTACACACGTTCACATTTATATAGGATGGATGACCATCATCCTTGATCGGGAATAACTGTCTATTATTAATTTTTTTCAATATTTCTCGTGATGTTTACTCTATTAAGTGCTGTTTTTATTATACTTGTCTTATTTGTATTTTTTTCTAGCTGTCCCTTCCTTCACCGAACGGCGGGAGATACAGAAAGGCGTTACCATTTACGTTATTATAAAACATGTATGTGTGTTCATGACACAGACGCTAGAGGATTTTGTGTTAAGAATGGGCCACACTGCGCTTTCGCCCATGGCAATAATGACCTTAGACCACCGGTTTACGATATCAAAGAAATTCAAGCTATAGAAAACCAAGACTCCGAAGCTAATGGAGCAACTTCTAATGGGCCAAATGTATTAGATAAAGAGAGAAATCTAATGAATGAAGATCCAAAATGGCAAGGTAATCATTTCATTTATATATTTAAAATAAATTATACAAATAAAATCGGTGTTAGCTTTTATTCCGTAGTAGATTATTTTCAGTATCCATAACCATGTCTAAAATATAGTAAATGAAAATTAATATAAATTAAAAGTTAAATAACAAAAGAGAAATCTAAAAAAAAATAGGGGTGATGAATATATTGAGATTAATGCTATTTTTTTTTTAGATTTATTTTTCTTTAATAATATAGCATAGCTGATAGGGCCAAGAATATCATTCCAAAATCGAGACACAGTGAATTGTCTGCAAAAAGAAATATATAAATACTAATTCAAAACTATTGTTGGATTTATTTACATTCACAAATTAGTAATAGCTAACTATACTTTTTGAACATATGTATTATAATTGGAAGATTTTTCTAACAGGAACGGAAGAAATTACCTAACATTAGGGTCTAAAGGTTTGATTTTGGTTCTTATTAGAGATCCTTAACTCGACAGTTCTCTTAAACTATTTTTAAAATACTCATAATTTGGCTCGTCGCTTACAATTGCAAATTCTGAAGTCTGTTCCTTTCTATGAGTAGTGGATATAACATAAGTTATAGGTATCCTTATGTTGCCAAAATTTAGGTACTTAAAATGCCCTTGCTATTGATGATATTTGGAAAACAAATGACATAAAATTTTTCTCTATTCGTGTATATGATATATCAAGTATTTAAATATAACGTTTTGTTAAATATCCTAAGTAAATCAATATAAAATACAAATAAAAATTCAAAATCTAGACCTGTGCCCTTTTGATGAACATTTCAAATTCTAGTACTATAGTTTTCATATTTGACGCCATTTCTTTAGTGGTTATCTATTCTCAAATTGTGCATCCTTGAATTTAAATTCTATTGAAAATTTGTCACCATAAAATAGTTGATACTCGGAGCAACTGCGTAGAGCCGACCCTGATCTTAATTAGTGTCCACACTAAGTTTTATTCAGTTGTTGCAACTGTATAAAGAAAAATATTATTTATGGTACTCAACCGTTGGTAACTAAAATTTCATTATTTTAGCTCGGCAGGTAATATTGATTATATGAGGGTCATCCAGAAAGTAAGGTTACAAGGGCTTCTGAGGCCGGGGGAATTTTTTTGTTTCGAAGTTGGCGCACCTGGCGTGTAGGGGGGATCCTAACGGTCAGTTTGTTTGATCCCGCGTGTTTCTTGGCCATTTTGTTTAGTCATAGTAAATTCTTCCGATGGAGAGGTCGTCGCGCGCTCCCGCCATCTCCCGTCCGTGCGAGATCCGCGCGGTCATCCGTTTTTTGACTTTGCAGAACAATACCGCCGCGAATATCCATCGGAAGCTTGTGGAACCTTATGGTAGCGATGTGATGAGTCTACGTGTCACGAAGTGGGTTAGGTTGTTCAGAGAAGGCCGTACTGATACTGACGACGAGGCAAGGCAGTGATTTCTGACGAACTTGTGCAAAAAATTGAAGAACAAGTGCGAAATGACCGCCGTGTGACGCTTGACGACCTTCACGAAAAATTTCCTGACCTTTCTCGAAGAATTTCCTTACTTTCTGTATGACCCTTGTATTTGATTTGTAGTTAAATGTGTTCATTCTTGTTTCTAGATACAAATTATGTATTATCGTCATATAAAACAGAAGCGTGTAAACGCCCCCCTCGGTTATGCCGTCAGGGCTACGCATGCCCACAATACCATAATAGCAAAGACAAACGGCGCTCTCCACGCAAGTACAAGTATCGCAGCACACCGTGTCCCAATGTGAAACACGGCGAAGAGTGGGGAGAGCCGGGCAACTGTGACAACGGTGATCAGTGTTCGTACTGCCACACCCGCACCGAGCAGCAATTTCATCCTGAAATATACAAAAGTACCAAATGTAATGACGTACAGCAGGCAGGATACTGCCCACGTGGTGTCTTCTGCGCATTTGCTCATGTGGAACGTAAGTCCTAAATATTATTTAATTTTTAATTACTCCTGTTCTAAAGAAGATGAATAAGAGCATTGAGATTGTTTGGCTACATGAAAAGAATGAACGATGAAAGATTTATAGACAAAATGTATTCGAGTGGTATAAAACATACAAAAAGTTGAGGAAGACCTCAGAAAATGTGGCAGAACCAAATAAATTATATTCTGAAAAATTTACAAATGAAAAGTTGTAAAAATAAACAATTGTTAAAATACGATTGATAAGTATGCATATGGCGCATGGACATGGCAGAATAAAAAAATGGTATGCCAGGATAGAAATAAATGGAGATCTGTTATATCTGCGTATCCCAATTTGGACATGGCGTAATCATGATGATGCTTTCATCATGTTTGGATGTTTTTTAAGCAATCCAGTGCCCCGGGCTCGATTCCTAGGATTTTAATTTATAATCTTATACCATCTGAATTAATGTCATACTAGTGCCTGTATAAGTTTTCCGAACATTCATCGAGTAAACCTTGAATTAGTAATATAAACATCATTAAATGTATGTTTTTTAAATGCATAGTTTCACAATTTTATATTGAACCTTATTATTTGATTTTTTTCAACTTTTACTTAGAATATTAAAAAATATCACCAACTGCATAAATATTAAATATCCCTTACATATAATAAATACAACTTTATTTGATATGGAAAAAGAATTTATTAGGTTGTCAAAGATATATATATATATATATATATATATATATATATATATATATATATATATATATATATATATATATATATATATATATATATATATATATATATATATATATATATATATATATATATATATATATATATATATATATATATAATAGGTTGTCTAGAAAGTATTTTTGTAGGCCGATTACCACTGATGATGACCAAATGAAGGCTTTGATCGAGAATAACAAAGTTTTTTTTATGACAAGAGATTGCTGAGATACTGAAAATTTCGAAAAATCACCGTTCACGAGCATTTAGTGACGCTTGATTATGTGAATCACTGTGACTGGGTACCAAATGGTTTAAATGAAAAAAACATAATGGATCAGGTCTCCGAAACAAGTGACTGCAAAAACAAAAACTGACCATTTTTTAAATGAATGATGACAGGCGACGAAAAGTGAACTGTCGACGACAATTTCAGTCAAAAAAGGTCATGGGGCATGCATGCTGAACTACTTTAACCACCCTGAAGGCTGGTCTTCACCCGAAAAAGATCATGCTGTGTATCTGGTAAGATTGGAAGGACATCGTAATACTATGAGCTGCTCCCACACAACCAGACAATTTGGAGAAATACTGCTCGCAATTGGATCAATTAAAGGCAGGTATTAGCCTGAAGTGGTCAGAATTAGCCAATGGGAAAGGCGTCATCTTTCACCAAGAAAAAGTTACCTGAATGGAGCATAACGGTGCATACATTACAGAATAAGGTTACATCGAAATATATAATTTTAGCAATTGATTTTGACCAATAAATACGAAATTACTTTCCAGACAACCAAATACATACTTCTTATTTAATTAAGATACACTTTTTTTAAGAAAGGCAATTTTTTCTTATAAAAATTCCATAAAAAGAAAACAATTTTTTCTTATAAAAAAGTATTTTTAAATCTAATTTATCGTGAAATTTCATGTATACATGCATCTTGAATTTTTGCTGAATTATCTTAGCTCGTACAAAAGCTCACAAATAATATATTAGTTAGTTAACACGTTCAATGCTAACAACGTGCCTAGTGCGTTCTTCTTCGCAACCTTCGGGTGCTAACAACGCGCCTGATGCGTTTTCGTATGCAAACCAAAGATACTATGAAGGCGTGTATGTCAAGTGATTTTTTTTTTTTAATTTTAATAATTAGTCAGCCACACGTGAATTACCTTAATAATTTGACCGCATTGAATGTGTTAAACTCTGAAATTGAATTGGTTCAAAATATTTATTTGGAAACGTAAATTGTGACCAAACCGAATACTTTTTCCTAAATAAGCTAACACCGCTGTTAAATTTGAAGCAGAAGAGATGTCCCTGGCCCGTGAGCTGGCTGTGCCGCTGGACTGCGGCACCAATCTGGCAGATATCCTTTCCTCTGCACTACCTCCTGACAAAAAGAGCTCTGAGTCTAGTGTAAGTATATCTTTTAGTGTGCTAAATATTTCTTCACGAATTATCCTTATATAAGATGGATTGACTTATTTAAAGAAAAAAGTATTTCTTTATGAGCGCATCCTATGTTGAGGGTTTGTGGGAGCTGTAAAAGGTGTTTTCCAAATCAATAAAGAAGTAAGCAAGAGGTGTGTTTAGTTCCTTGTGCTTGTTAGAAGACACAGTTAATGTTATAAATTTGATATGTTAAAATCTTACCAGGAATAAAACCACATTACTGGTCTCAGATGCAACTGAGAATCGACTAAGGCAAAACCTTTCGAGGCAGGCTCGGGATAGTCACCTTTCTTATGGAGGGTAACAATGGGTCCATTTTGCCATTCTTTGGAACAGTACTCCTCACCCCATACCTTTTTATTAAGATAGGTAAAGAGGATGTATCAGAGCGCTGATTCCACACAAGAAACATGACATGAATGCCATCATCCTCAGGAAACGTGCATTTTTTTGAGCTTTGTCGCATGTGCCAATATCTCATGAGTAGGCGAACCCGAGCCTATACCAGTAGCCTGGATTATTTCCAGGCTCACAAACTCCACCTAAATGTCATAAAGATAGACAAGAAGACGGGGGATTTAGGGTGTTCTCTAAGTACTCCTTCCATCTATTAACTTTTCTTTTCATTTGCTTTGCTCGGTTTGGATATCTCCCCTCCAGCAAGTCAGCGCAAGATATCAAAGAGACTTCGAGACATTAACATTGACAGCTACTTCAGTGGTAGAAGTGTTATCCCCAAAGTGGACACATTTATCCCAACATACCGAGCATTTAACATAACGATTAGCACCCCGTTATGCATAGTTATAAAGGGTACCTCTCGCTGTCTCGAGTATTGGAAATTTCAAGATGTGAAACATTTTTTATCTATTTATTCTTCAATTAGGCTCTCTTACGGCTGTTATGAGTAGAGTAACCGTTACTTGAAGAATATATTATTACAAAAAAGTTTGCAAGAGCTTATATCTCCGATCAATAACTCATAATGAGCATTTTTATGTTTTAATTTTGATATTAAAACTGAAGTTCAATAAAAAAAGTAATATATATCTTTTAAGTGGCATTAAATTATTTCTATTCAGAATTCTGCCACTTAAACAACACTGGGCGTTCCACATGTCAAGTCCTGGGTGCAAGACACTGCACTCTTCGGGTACTGTAGCAAGTGTCGTATGGACTGCTAATTCCAGACAAATGGTCAATTCATCACATAATATTGTCCATGTTGTCCTTGGTTCATCCAATTCCTGTTCGGAGCCTGTGAAGAGATTTCCAGGTTCTCCAGAAGAGTTTAGTCAGGTGATATAGCATAGCATGCATCTATAGTAAAAATTCACCTGCTGGGATCCAATGTTCCTCGACTCGTTCATCCTAGCTACAGCAAGTGCTTGTTTCAGAGGTGTATTGGTCTTAATGAAACTGTGAAAAATGATTATATTCTTTTCTTCAAATGTATTGAGTGTATATTGATGTGTGTACAGAATGGCAGTGGTGAGGTATCAGAGTCGGCATCGACCAGCAGCCTGGGCTCCAACAGCTCCCACAGCAAGGCTCCGGGTGCACAGCTGCAGCACAAGCTGCTCACACTCCAGCAGCAGCCCCACTCTGGTATGGTGCAGCATGCAGCTCATCCCTTGCCACTACCCCTGCCACAAGTTCAGCAGCCCAGCACCATTACAGGTACTGTCTATGATTCTTCATTGTTCTATTTTATTTTATTCTAATATTGATACATGTTATACCCAATAACATCAATCATAATAAGAGAAAATTACAATTATTGTTATCACCCTACCCTACATGTTTCATCAGGAGCACAGGAATGCCACAAAATGCGTCCATTCAAGTTGGTCCTCAGCTCGGTATTCTGTGACATTCCAAATCTCCCTATCGTAACACTGGTGTACGAGGGCTGCTACTTAAGTTTTGAGATATGGCAATACCAGTGTAGGTACGCCAAATCTGACATCAGCATCGTAAAGTTTGACATTTTTGGAAGTTTTGTCATACGAGTGATATTTGTGTTGTTTACAGTGACTTGAAAAATTCATCTCGACAAAAAATAGAATTAAATCGTGAACATTTTCGTGCGATGATTTTTTTATGATTTTCGACGTGGACCAAACAACTGTGTGCCGATCAACTCGCTTCGACTTTTAGTGATGAAGCACCATCCCGGGCCACTGTGTTTTGCTGGTTTTCCGAATTCAATCGTGGTCGTAGTTCGCTCCAGGACGAATTTCGTGAAGGTCATCCAAAATCGGTTGTTGTGCCAGAAAACATCGATGCTGTGCGTGAACTGATATTGCAAGATCGTTATGTGACTTATCGTGAGATTTAGGCATGTTTGGGCATTAGTTCCACTAGTATACATTCAATATTGCATGAACATTTGGCCGTCAAAAAGATTTGTTCGAGTTGGATACCGCATAATTTGACAATCGTTCAAAAAAAGGCTCTTGTCGATTGGTCCAAAGAAATGTTGAAAAAATTCGATCGCGGTGCTTCAAAAGACGTCTATAAGATCGTGACAGGCGACGAATTATGGATCTATGCATATAAGCCAAAAACTAAACAGCAGTCGACTATGGGTCTTTCAAGACGAGCCAAATCCAACAAAAGTTCGAACCAAATGGTGGTTTTTTTTTTCGGTATAAATGGTCATGTCGCAACAGTGCCTTTAGTGGAACGTCGTACAGTCAATTCTGAATGGTACACCACCATTTGTTTGCCAGAAGTGTTCGGAAAAATGAGGAAAACCAACTGCCGAAGACAGAACATTCTCCACCACGACAATGCGAGCTCTCACACATCGGCTCAAACAAGTGACTTTTTGAGCACTCAAAACATCGAATTGATGGGTCATCCGCCGTACAGCCCTGATTTGGCACCCAATGACTTCTTTTTATTCCCGAACATCAAAAATAAATTGCGAGGTCGACGTTTTTCGACGCCTGAAGAAGCGGTTGATGCGTTCAAAATGCATGTTTTTTCAAGTCACTGTAAACAACACAAATAGCACTCGTATGTCAAAACTTTCTGAGCACGTAGACCATTAAAAATATCAAATTTTACGATGCTGATGTCAGATTTGACGTATCTACACTGGTGTTGCCATATCTCAAAACTTAAGTAGCAACCCTCGTAGGATGGAGGTAATTGAAAAATTAGATACACTCATGCATAAAGCCATTAGTAAAAATAAAACTATTAAATAAACAAAGAGTACAAAAAAAAAACAATTTTTTGATCAGGAGGAAAAATTAAACATAGACACCAGTTTGACCTAAGCATTGTTCATAAAAAACCGGGAGCATTTCACCTGGAAAGAATTTCGAGATAGGAGATAAAAACACCTGTTATGGGTATTAATGTAATTAGTGTAATAGCATTCTAATATGGAGTTCCAGAAAGTTATAACCGAAATCTTCGAAAAAATATTTTTCGTTTATAGAAAAAGTACCCTCGTTAATAAAATCTTAAAACATGATTGTTGACAATAATGAATGGTTACAGACTTCCGCTCTCAGCTGGTGGGCATCGAGAGCGAGCCCAACCTGTCTCCCGTGGAAAAGCTAGCGCACAAGCAAGCGCTCTACCTGGCCTGGCACCACCACCAACAGCAGCGTTTGCCTTCCTTCGATCCAGCTCTACTTACGGAAGTTGTCGGTTAGTATAGTACCCTCCTTTAGGAGTTGTCTTAGTAAAATTGTTCCTTAGCAATATTACAATACACCTATACCTCGCTATATGGCCGCTCTTTATACGGCATTTCGCTATAATGGCCTTTTTTAATTATGGCACTTTTTCAATTTACGGCCCACAATGTTTCGTTATACTGCCAAAAAAAATGGTGTACTGTTAACACATTGATCGCCAATAGGATTTTCGTAAAATGTCCATTAAATGTTATTACGTTTTTAGGGTTTTAATTTAATTTAACCTACCTATCACATTCATGAGTATATCTTTTAGAACCATGAAGATATCCTAAGGCCATATCGTAGCAAAATAGAGAAGGGCCATGTCGGCCAAGTTTAATAGTAGTTTAATACAGAGCGCGTAGCCGACAGACAGGATGACACTCTGAAGTTAGGTATGCCGTGTCAGCCACCGGTGGCCGACACGGCCCAATTGGAATACATTGGTGTCGGCCACCGGTGGCTGACACGGCGATCAACGTGTTAAGAGTAGTACTCACTGAGATTATTTGAATCGACTAATGTCGCGATTCAGAATCTGCGCTGCATAAATTCATTGTTCGGATTCAGTCCAGACGCTACTCCGCGACAAAAAACCGTGTCCACACCAAGATTCATGGTACGATTCAGTCCTTTGCGGAAAAATGATTGAAGTTGCTCTCTTGAAAATTTTCCTAGCTCTTTTTTATATAATTAAGAATAGCAATAAGCGCAATAAAATATGACAAAAAAGATGGTGGGTTCGAAAATTATTTCATGGCGGGAATAATGTTTTTGACACGTCAACATGTTTGACATATTCGTTATCAGATTAAAATAGTTTTTAAACATTTTATTTTATGTTTTTTATCATATGTATACATATGATTTCTTTTGTTTTTTAATTTTTTTTTTTTATTTCTGTTTATTATTACATTGTTTTGTACTTTTATTTTTATGTAAGCATTTTTATAGGAAATTTAAAGAATAAAATGCTTTATGAACTAAAAACTATTTTATTTTATAAAAAAAATGGAACAGATCCAATTGAATTTGTATGGGTTTGTATCAAAATAATTGGTTTGTTATACGGCTTTACGGCCAACTTTTCCGGAACGTATCTAGGCCGTAAAGCGAGGTATGGGTGTACTTGATTTGTACTTTTGATAGCTAATTTAGTAATGAGATAACTTTATTTCAATTAAGATGGAAATATCGCTCTTACGCTTGTATTACGACAGCAAATCTCACTGAGTGTCATAAATGGAGTAATTTGATTTATATCCTACATTTAGCATAACTGTTAACGATACAAAAGCAATACAAAAAAATGCATTGAGATATGAAAATTCCTCATTTTTTGACAGTTGCCGTAATCGAACAGTAAATATCTTAGAAATGTGAAGAAATTTTTTTTAAGGAAAATACTTTTGCAACTATTCTTTTTACTCCCTTATTAAAAATGTATTTCCTCAAACACAGTTTTAAATTTAATACTGGTACAAAAATATAATACATCTGGATATTTTTAAAATACCTATCAAAACATTTCACAGTTCTTAACTATTTTCACTTGATCTTTTTTAGCTACTTTGAACTGGCTCTTATTTCCTTAGTTTTATCTTGAGTTTTAGAATAACAGCTGTCAGAAATATACACTTTTGTCAACTAAAATATATTTTTGTCCGTAATTTTCCCTTAAAAACTTCAACCTTTTTGTATGTCATTCTGTTACATCTGTTAATGATATGATATTGATTTAATATCCAGTTTTCAAGAAAATGCAGGATTCTTGAACCTTAAAACAACATACTGTACCATGGTTTTTGATTGAAAGTAATTTAGTTTGACTCTACATTTTACAAATGAAATGAATTCTTTGGCAATTTGACCTTCCAATAAGTTTTTTGTACTACATAATAATAATTGTTAAGTATTGTATTGTTTATTTTTTGTTTTCAGGAAATGCTTTAGAAGATTTGCATATAGAAGATCAAATGAATCTTGTGGCATCATTAGACCGTGATTTAGATTTAGATGAAAGCCAAGGAATGAACAATTCTCTAGGAACTAGTCTTCTAGGGAGCTCTGCTCCTGTCAATATTCCCGGCTCTGCCTTGGCAGAACGTTCCACGATACACAACTTTAGCCCTTCAACTAGTTCTCCTTTACAACAATTACAAAGCGGATTCTTGTCGTCTGCTAGGTTTCCTCATCAAGATCATTCTATAGAACCTTTATTCAATTCTCATATGCAATTAGGAACATCAACTAATAAATTAGGTAACAGCTTTAGTGCGGGAAGTTCTCTATTCGACATCCAAAATATGTCGCCGGGAGGAAGAAATCATAATAACATAGGAAATTTTTCAATTAGTCCTTCTTTGGGTAACAACTTATCAGAATTGAATCGCCTCAGAGAAGAGTTACAAACGTCCCGCGCGCAGCAGGCATGCTGGGACGATCGGATCGCACAGGCACGCGGTGCGTGTGAGGCGTGGAAGCGTGAGAGCGAGGAGGCTTCGCGCAAGGTGGCACTGTCCGAGCAGCAGAAGGAAGAGGCACTCTCCCGCGTCGCCAGTCTGCGCCAGGAACTAGACCAGCTGCAGGGGAGCCCCTTCCTGCACGCCCTGCGCAGGGTCTCTGACCTGCGGGGGCTCTCTCTCACCACACTCAAGTCTCTTCAGGCACAGCTGCGCTCTGACTTGGAGGAAATAGAGAAGGTTCTTTATTTAGAAACCGCAACCAAGTGCATGGTTTGTGAAGAGCAGAACCGCTCTGTGACTCTAGGCCCCTGCAACCATTATGTAATGTGTGAAACGTGCGCGTCAACACAGAAGGAGTGCCCATATTGCCAAACGCCTGTGAGCTCCCAGCCTTGAGCGTGGCCGGCTGTAGTGTTCTTATTTTGTTACTTTTTTATTTTTCTATTATAACAGACTGCATTTCAAATTATTAGCCGAGTTAAAAATCATTTATGAAATAGGTTGTGTTGCATGAGGAGTGATTATTATCTGCAGGTATTTTTCTTTAATGGGAACATGTTTTTGATACAAAGTATTTTTTACGAGTGACAACTGATTTTACAATTCTTTCGACAATTTTATCCACGGCTGAAAAAGATCTGATTTATAACATCGCCACGGTTGAACAATTCATTTTTATTCTGATAAATTGATTTTTTTTTTTTTCTTTATAAAAGCTTGGTGAAATAAGTCAGTTTCACGATATTTTTCATATTAAATTTTAAGGGGCTTACAAATTATGTTCATATTCGCTTTAAACTATAAAATTTCAAATAGACAAAAAGTCTTTTGTGATGCATTTTTGATTGATTTTGAACATTGTAATTGAGCGTTGAATGTTGACATTGTTTTGTGATTTTATAATTATAGTATTGTCTACATTCAGAAAAAAATATTTTGATGTTGTATGTGTGAAATTCAGTGTTACGAATTTTTGTATGGTCCTCTCGAGTGTTGCGAAGCCTCAATTTTGTTTTACCTTGACAATAATAACCGCATCATGATTAATCTTAGAAGCGGATTTGTTCTATTTCTATCTCTTAACATTCCCGACCTTTTTATTATTTTTGTGGGGGCCTGAGCAATACAAAATGTTATTTTTTTATTATTAAACTTTATTATTTTTTATCATGTCACTTTTGCACATTTTTAAATATAAATTTGATATCAATCCCATGCCAATCATGAAATATTGCATTTTTTTATGGTATTTTTTACCATAAGTAATTTCAATGTGCATTCAAATGCATTTTGGTCACCCTAAAATTTATTTTTTTAATGTATTTTAGCATTTATTATGTAACAATTTTTAAATTATAAAAGTCTAATTCATCAAATTTCTAATAGATTAGTCATTTATTATCATAATTAGATTGCGAAACCATTTTCAAAGCTATATGAAATTTATATTGACAAACTATGTTATTAATGTTATTCAGAAATAAATAGTTTTCCATTTTGATAAATAAAGTTCATTAATATGTCAACGTTCGGTTATTATACTAAAATAATAACATTTTTACCTCCTTTTTTCATATTGTGGTTTTTTCTTGAACTAATAAAATAATGTATTCATTTGAATTTAAAAGGCACTTGTAGAATTTAATGATTTATTAGAAATTCAATATTTTTGAAGAAATAGTAAGATATAATGGATTCTTCGATGAATCTCTTTGGTGAATTTCATACAATCACATTCTCAATCAACATTTATAACTGATAATGAAATAAAACACATATTCAAATGTATTAAAAGAATTAAACCCTCTAATTTTTCATCTATCTATGGATGTCATTCAATTTAATCGATTTATTTATTTATTGCCATAAAACCTTACTTAATTTTTATTGAAAACATTTTTTGTAATGATATTGGTGATTATTTTTTATAATGGAGGTATATAATGCTTACTATTTTCATAAAAACAAAATAATATATATATTGAAATGGAATGTCTAAATACCATGTGTGATTTGGCAACAATAAGTACTGTTAGAGTGACATATTAATATGAAATATCATTTTTATTATTTCTTAATTATGTTAGTATGCTGTTTATGTTTTATTTTGATGAAATTTTATGTTCAATTCTTTCATATTTATGATCAATTTAAAATATAAAAGTATTAATATCTTTTGTAATACATATATGTACTGATTTTTTTTTGTACTGAAAATCAATTTATGGATTTTGTATTATATATAATAATATTTATTTTTGGTAAAACAAAATTAAAGGATTTCTTAAAATTTGTACAATTTAAGATGCAATAGTATAACTCGACATAATATATTTTTCAGTTTTAAGTCCTTGATTTTGTATGAATTTTAAGATCAAATAATAAAGTTGCTTTTGAAATTTCAATGCAATTTTATCATCAACATAATAACTTGATTAAATATCAGATTGATTATGTTAAGCGCCGGTATTACTCGCAATGAGTTGAATATTGCGTACTTAATTGATTTGTCTATGACATGCATTTGAATCTAACTGTTAATAGTAATACAAAAAACTCATTCGAGTTCAACTGAGCTGGCCCATAATACCGATGAAAATCTCTTGATCACTCTAATAAAACTCGAGTTGTACTCGATTTATTGAAATAACTATGTCCGGTGTATGAATTGAACAAATACTAAGGTGCTTGATGAAGTATTATTATCGTAATTATCAATTTAAAAAATCTATTCTTTCTTCTATGATGTCTTTTGGGACATAAATACTTGAAGGTATAAAAATATATTCTTCTATTATGTCTTTTGGGACATAAATACTTGAGAGTATAAACTGATCTAATCGAGTAAATTTGCGGAAGGCCACATACACTTATTATAATTGAAGAAGTAATGATACTTTAGAGTTTTTAATCTGGAACTTTATGTATTAGAGTTTTTAATCTGGAACTTTATGTATTAGAGTTTTTAATCTGGAACTTTATGTATTTTTTTTATCAATTACACTACAGCATTGATTTCATATCTTCTCAGCGAAGGGGCCGGAATATCCTTTACTGGGTCAAAAAGTATTTTGTCTATTTAATTCTTTGACTCCATAATATGATAATTTTGTATGAATTGAAAATAAGTATATTTTGATATATATTTTAATATGAAACAAAAATATAGTCGCTTAAGGACCAATTATATCTTTTGTATACAAATATCCTCATAGAAATTTATAAAATTGCTTATTTCAATCGACTGCCCATAGAATCATTTAAATATTTTCAACTAAGATTATTTGAATCAGTTTGCAATGAACTCTAATTCAATAAATATTTTATAAAAAATTGATTTTTACTGAAAAAAGTATTATGTAATAAGTCACATTAAAATATCTGACATAAATATTTTTTGCTGTACTAAGAGTATCTTTATATTGAAAGTTTTATATCAAGTCGTTAAATTTATTTAAACACTGAATTAAATTATTTATGAATACCACATTTGTGTTTGTTCATAAAAAATATTTCGTGACAAATGACACTATTTTGCATTGATAATGATTATTCACTTATTTTCAATTAACTCGAATGTCTTTTTCTAAAAAAGGAATAAAATGCGAACAATGCAGACCTTTTATTTGACAATGAAAAAAAAAACTTTGTACAAATGATATATTGTTGCACACCTTGACCGAGTGTGCAATTGTTGTATTTTTTTTGTTGATTCTATTGACTTATCTCATGTTCTATCTAACGTAATTCAACAATTTCAAATGTTTATATTGTTCACCCAATATTATATTTTTTCTATTCAGATGAGCATTCCAAAAATATGGATATGTAAGTTTAAACATAATTTTTATTAAAATGATATAAGATTTTTTGTCTATGTTTTAAATTCACATTCTTGTATGTGTATTAGATCTGTTTAATAAATTTCGTTGACTTGCTTACTTTTAAAATGCATATAAAGGCATAAAATGCTTTTAAAATGCATGCCAAGTATATATGCGTAATATTTTTATCACTAATCTTTAAATATTCTTTTGTTTGGTACATTTCTATATATTGGAATTGATGATTCAGAGCATGGCTATATAAGACAATATTGTCTTCAGCCCCAGTAATTGAGCCTTTGGCTTTAGGCATGGAAATCGCTGTTTGTCATTGCACGTGTTGGCAACACTTACTACCATAGTGAAGAGAGACTACAGCACTCGCACACATAATCACTACCAAACTGGGATCCATTTTTTTTATACTATCTGGAATCGAACCCAAATCCCTTGGGTGGAAGTCAAGCATCATACCAACTAGACTAGGAAGGGTTGTCCAGAGGTTAAGATATTGAATTTCATACGTACTGTGCTATCAAAAACTTCCTAATCATGCGACATAATGAAATCAAATAAAATCTTAACTTAGATTTGAGGAATAATCTCTTTAAATGACAGATATCAAATATTGAATCTACAATTCACATTGTCATTTTATCATGTCAAATTAGTGACTCGTTCTTTTTACAGCAGTGCAATATAATAACTTCTCTTTCTCAATGTAAACTAAATTATTTAGATTATAGTTCTTGGTGTGTAAATAAAAGGATAGTTTAAAAGTAATATTTTAATTTTCAAAACATTCCAAGAACTAAGATTATCTGTTAAATTATTTTTGTCTTGTAGTAATTATTCATTAATTAAAGACAACTAATAACTATTCGGTTGTCAAAAAAGTCGCTGATAATTGTTTTCGAAATGTGTAATTAAACAACTAATAAAATTAAGATTGTTACTACCCTCTTTTCCAAAACAAAAAGATGTTATCCAATTTAAACCTACGAGTTATGAGTAACAAAACTCGAAAACCTCACCCTTATACACATTTATCTACTGGAAATTCAATTTGATTGTAAAAATATTTCATGATTTTTTTCCATTGGATTTGAAGCGCAATAATAAACTTAGTTTTTTGGCGAAAGTTTATTCTAATATTAAACAAGAATATTGTTCAACCAACACTAATACTTTTTTAATTGTAAATTGTATATTAAGTATAGATTTATAAAAGTTTTACTTAATATTTGCTGATTGAATTAATTTAGGTTAGAATCAATTTAGGTTATATTGGAGATTAACAACAGAAGATGATGATATTGGGTGAACATTTGACTGAAAATAAGAGAAAAATCAAACTTGGTATTAAGGTCTGTTGTGAAACTCATAGATGTCGAAACGTGTTTTTTGATCGGAGCCTGGGTAATTGCAATATATACATTGGAGTCAAATTGTTAAATTCTTATTTTACTAAACTTTTTAATTGCTACTCAAGTCTTGAGGGTGAATCTTGTAATACGGGGATAAAGCTTACATTTTATTGAAATCTTATGTGCCATATTCATTTCACATAAAATGGAAAAGAATTACGTACTTAAAAAAAGCAATAATTCGAAAAACTATCATTTTCCTCAGCTTTTGTTATTACATATTTTAAAAACTATTTATGAACAATGGAGGAGAGAAAATTCAGTATAAATTTTATAATTCCAGGCTTTATCCATGCTCATAATGAATGTTTTATGTATTTAAGTCACTATTACTAGATGTAAGTACATTTTGTCAGTAAAGAAAACTTTGTACCTCTTCTGTTTTAGATTTTTAAAAGTTAATCATGTGTCCATTATATGTTCTCTTTTAAATACAGACTTTAAATATTAAATAAATTAACAAATATATGTAGAAAGAATTGACTGCCAAATCACCGTACTGTACTGCTCTTCATTATACTTTTTTTCAAATGAAATTCCTAATTTAGTATAAATAATATAAAAAAACTTCTTAATGATGTGTTGAGGCAATTGGGATTGTTTCTAAATATTTACATTTATATTTCAGAAAATTTTCACTTTAAAATGTTTAATATTATTGTATTAATAGATTAAGTCTTCTACAGAATATAGTTGTAAGTAGTTTTTTCAAATTTTTAATTTCCATATAATAACGATCAACACGTAGAAACGTTTAATAATGGTTGGAAATCCCTTTACCCGTTAGATTGCTAAACAAATCATACTAATATGATATGATTATTCATTCACTGTCTCATATTGCCAAGTCCTTTGAGTCTTCAGTCATGTCAAGTTTGGATCCCTTCAATATATTTTTCCGTAGAAAAAACGACCAATTTCTATTGACCTGCTACAGATATAAAAGCTTATCTTTAATGTTTCACAATATATTTTTGACATTCTTTTATTTTAATAGTATTTTGAAGATATTATGTAATAAATACTGTAAAATTTTATCAATACAAATTTTATTTTAAAAATTTATAAAAGCAGTAAGTTCAGTAAATGTATTATAATTCGAGAAAATTTTGTCGTCATTTGGGAAATCCGCCATTCATTTCTGTGACTTAAAAAGTCTTTTAAAATAAGTTGAAAACTTGATTTTTTGTAGAATAAAAAAAAATTTTGATCAAATATATTTAAGTGAATTATCAATGTGAATATTATTGACCTATCGTAATTTATTATGATGCAACGGAAAATAAATTATAAATTATTTATTTACACTAAAAATTAAGTCTTACAATTTGATAATATTCTTTTACATATATCAAATTATGTGGGTGTATTTTGTGAAAATTAAGTTAAAGACAAATCTGTAAAATGTATTTCAAAATGATCATTTTTAATATCAAATTATTATAGCTAATTACATTCCATATTTTGTCAATATGTAATTATGGTATCTTTGCTCTTTCTCTATAATGTGTAAATTACTATACCAAAAATAAACATCAAATCACTATCATGAAAATTTTGTGAGCAGGATTAATTAATTCTTGGTCAAAAAATCTGGCATTTAAAAAAATATCGTAACGAATGATTAAATTTAAAATCTGAAAAAAAATCTTCTAAAGTGAACTTAAATCAATAGTTATTTTCCTGTTCAAATTTAAACTAATATTTGTGTTGATCTCCTACCATCTATGTCACGTTTTCAGTCTATATATTTCCAAACAGTGTCCCATTTAAGACTATCCCAGCAAATTGTGAATCAGCCGTACATATTTGGCATTTATAAAATATTCAACTAAACAATCTTTTAGAAAACACACCAAACTAGGCATGACTGAATTATGTTCAAGTTTTGAATGAATCGACGAATAAAAATATTTATCAAACATATATTTTGTTATATAAAATCCATTCTATATTGAATAAAAATATGTTTAAAAGTGATCTGCTGCTAAGAAATGAAGAGGGCAAGGTTTCAAGTATTTTCACTCTACTGATATTATGACTTATTTTTCTACTCTGAGAATGACAGTTGCCATTCTCAGTAAGATATTAAATTACCTTTAAGCATTACAAATCTGGGATTTTCCTCTTTTTAAAATACATTGGGGAATAATGTATTCAACATACCTATTTTTCATGATATGAAATAACTTAACGTATTATAAAGAATAAATTTGTATATTACAATTAATTTTGACGTGCGTGTTGCATTCATAACTCTACATGATAGCATAATATGTTTTTTTGTCACAGCAGTTTGTTTTGTATTACACTTTCGTTGTACAGTGCAACCAAAATGGTGTCAAAGAAGCCTTAAGACTGGAATCCTTTTTAAAAATCGGGATACTAATGGGAATCGAATCCACAACCAACTAGGCCACGAAGGCAATTTCAATTCTGTTTAAAAATTATGGGATAAAATATCGAATGAAACTCTGGACTATTTTTTATGTTTTCGTAAGTAAGAGTAATATAAATTACACTTTGAATTGAATTGAATCTCGCAAAATAATATATTGGATCGTAAGTTCAGGGTTTTTTTAAATTTTAGTACGACATATTTAAACAATTTTCCACATAAAAGTAAACTTGGTTTGCATTGAACAGTTCTTTCACATTTGGATATTAAGAAATACTATTACGCTTGCCTTTTCCATTTCTGTCTGGGGTCACATAAATACTTCATTTGATGTAGGTGTTCATACTTATACGTACAATCAAATTCATTCTCTCTAAGAATTATGTCAGTAAAGTGTTTTCCAACCTAGGTGTACTCTTCCTGTTAGTTTTATTATTCCATTATGTATAAATGCCTTTGCTGTTGAATTTAAGAGATATTCTATAAACCTTATTGTTTACGCTTCAATTAACGCAGTATGTACATTGTGTGTGTTGGAAAGTACTCTACTGATTTATTTGATGACTGAATTAAATGTATTATCCCATTTTTTTATAAATCTCAACTAGATATTAAATGTATCTAGCGCAAAAAATATTTATCGCAAGCTATATTTGTATTTTTATATACTATGGATCGTTACTAAGATAAAATAATTATTTTTCAATAATGCATTTATAGAATTAACAATGTCTAATGGGTGTGTACTTTTTCGGCAGATTTTCCTTTATTATTTTTTGTGACATTTCCACTTTGTTAGGAATTTTCAGAAATATATTATAGGAGCCAACAGCGAGTAAAATTGTTAATCCATCTAATTTGGAAACATAATGCATAATCATTTTAAAATATATTATTGTAACGTAAGCAGAATATTTAGTTAGATAGGTAGACCCAACAAATTTTTCAAATAATTATTGTCGTTAAAATCTAGAATTTAGAAATAATTATTGTAAAGTAGTTGGCCTAAGTGTCACGGCTGATGTATTGAACTAATAACAGGAAGACATTTAGTGTATGCAAAAGGGACTGTTTTGAAATGTTTGTGATCTCTAGATGGTGAACGATTGCAATCTTTATTTTTTGCACTTTGAAAACGATGTGGTTATTTGACTAAATAGACACTATTTTATTATGATATTACAGTACTCAAATAATCAAAGTAACAGTGGCAACATTGATATAAATATATATATATATTAAATTCGTATGTTTAAGTAGGTAGGTTTTAATAAATTTTCAATTTTCAAATTTGTTGCTTTTTTCACATAATTTCCTTGCATCTTATCATCGGGAAAATGATCAGATATGATCGGTTCCAGGGTGTATTGGTGTGATGCTTCCTACAAATCTTATATGCGAATCTTTTGTATTATTCCGTTTTATGCTTTTTTCCTCAGTTTCAGTTTTGTCGTCTCTCAACAGTGTATCTTTTTAATAAACTGTGAGGGATTTGCATATCAATTTGTACTATTAACTGCTGCTTTATGAATTATTTTTAGTCTATACTTTAATAAACTCAAAGTTTATTTCTACAAATCAAAATAATATATCATTTTTCTTAATATTCAACCCGTCCCATTCGAGAACAAGTTAAATATTTTTGTTGTTTAACACCACCTTTTGAATTTTTTACATGGACAGAAAAAGTAAAAAAAAAACTACATATTTACTGAAAATCCAAAAGGATATAAAATAGCTGTTCCCAAACTATAATTCCCATTAAATATAAATTATGTTTATGTGGCACTTTTAATTCGATAATCTATTATTGATTTCAGACTGAGCTATTTACTTTTGAGAATTACGTGACTTTTTTTCCTTTCGACTATGAAATCCAATCAACTTTGTGAATACAGGTATCCCTCGCTTTATCCAATTAATTGGCTGTAGAAAAAATTAACTATCAACAAAAATGCATAAATTGATTTTAATCTGGGTGAGAGTGGTTTGAAATAAAAAGAATCAACTTAAAAATGGTACAAAATTTTAAATTTGAAGACCTATATATCTTATTCCTTTCAATCGGGTAAATTCAATTTTTTTTCTTAATTTTATTATTTAAATCGCATTGTAACGAATTCAAAGGACAATTTTATATAACGCCATTTAGAGAGCAAACTCAATTTTATATAATGCCATTTAGAGAGCAAATTCGAACTTGGAACTCAAACCTACTATTATTAAACAAATAACGTCTGGCAACTATAGCAGTGATCAATTAAACATGTATAACATTTTCTTTATGTACGATACAACCTTGTGAGATTAATGACATGTGGAAATCTGCTCCAAGTAATCAGAAAGATGTTTATGAAGGGAAAACCATACTGAAAAGCTGTTTTTAAAAAACTGGGTTCCAGTGGGAATTATATAAAGTGCGATAGTGTATAACGAGGGATACCTGTGATTAATATGTTATAACATTGGTTGTAGTGAAAAATAAAGATCATTTAGCTGACTTTTATATGTTTCAATAATCAAATATCTATTAAGTGTATAAAATAATTAACAGCTAGAATCCTTGACTATTTAAAAAAAATTAAGTCAGTGTTGGTACAAAAATTCATAATTGATTATTTTTCACTTGAGACTGTTAAATAAAATATTTTCTTTACTTCAGAATCAAGTATTGATTTAGGTGAAAAAGTACTCTTAAACAAATTAATTTCAACATTCACAATAGACTTTCCTCTTTCTGTCTACAGCGGAACTAGAAATGTTCACGCATGAAATGGAGTGATCACTTAAAAATGGTGCTAACATAAGCCTAATTAGCGTTCAGGAGCTCTGAAGAGATTGAGTGGAGAAACTGATTAAGACATAAATTATGATCATAACTAATCTATGGTATTATATAATTTGCCTAATGTGTGACCTCGAAAATGAAACAAAACATACTGCGACTGTGAAGTGAAAATGAAGCAAAATATATATGCAGAAGCTACTGTGCTTGATGTAAGTATTACATGTTTGCAATTGGAAGGTAGGTATTTGCAATATTAAATAAGGTTAGGTTGTTTAGTTTTTTAATATTCTGAAAGAAATAAAGTCAGAAATTATAAGTGTTTGGATATAGAAAAGGGTAAGGATGTGTTTCCAAATAGGAAAGTCTGGCACTCTCTCCTCTGCCTACCCCAACAGGGAAGTGACCTGATGGTATGTATGTATTTTTTTAAACTAAGCATTTGTTTTGTACTTTTTTTTACAAAACAAAACTACATTTATTGTCTTTCACGTTTCTTAATAGTGGATCTACCTCACTAGAAATGTGTGCAAAAAAATATTTTCAAAATGATATCCTGTACTTTATTAGTCACTTAAAAAAATTAAGTTAATGAAATAATAGTTGAATAAAATGAAATTCGTATTGCAGTTGAGAAGAATGTGAGGAAAAATTGATAAAGTTAGAAATGTTGCAATAAAGAAAGAATGTGAGAGATTGAGAATAGGATGACCCAAAATACATATAGCTGAACAAAGAGGGCATCCGAAAGTTGCATTTTAGTTGACTTAAAGAGAGTGGAGTGAAGAATAGAAGTTGGATGATTCAAACTATGGATGTAATTGATATCTATATGGACTGGAATGTGTGGCGCTTCATCCTCTGCCTACCCTGTAATGGACATGGCATGATGGGATAGATGTAACAAGTATTTAGTGATTGTTTTCACATATCCTTCAATGGGGTTTTCAGCTAGAAATAATAGGACAATTTAAATTGCAATGTAGTCGCAGGAATCGATCCCACTTGTTGAAAGATTAAAATTATTACAATAAATAAAATGTGTAAAGATAGGAAGGTGGCCTTAAGATTGAGTATGTGTGTTTAAATTACATGATTATCTGGGGCACAAAAAAGTTCTGTATATTTTTTATATGTCGAAAATAAAAAAAAAAATGTTTTTTTTTACTGCCGGAGATAATTAAGAGTCGACTGCATTAGAAATTATTCTAAATCTCTAATAAGGTTGTATTAATGACTACAATAGAAGTTTGGGTTGTTTCAGCACATTTTGATATTGTTTACTTCCTATTAATTCATTTATTTGTATAGTACCCTTCATTGTATCCGAATTTATGATGCAAACATGTTGAAGAGCATGATTGGGGAACTATTGTCTTCGGGTTAAGAACCACTGGTATAGGTAAGTCACGGTTTTATGTGTGTACCACGTCTTTCAAATCGCGTTACTTTTTAATTATAAAAAGCAATTTTTTCTTACTAAAGGGGTTAAGACTATAGTATATGATTTCCTTGCTAAGAAAGTTGAAAAAAAAACTTGCTTAGAAAGTTATTGGTGCCTCACAAACAAAGGAAAATATTCATTGAGTGAGATGATAGTTTGCCCTTCGCAAGTAGGGTTATTCTGTTCGAGGTGCTTCAAAATGTTATTTTTTAATTAATAATAAGCTAATAATTATAAATGATACTACAATAGTTCGGATATTCTAGGATGAGTTCACAAATTTGCCCCAATACAACCTTGTAACGATGTTCAGTAGTTTTAATTATTTTATAAACTTTAATATAAGCCTCAATTCTAATAAATAGCGAGCTATTTATGTAAATACATTACATAAGGCTGTATCCTATAAGGTTATAATTATTTGTCAATCAAGAAGACTGATAAATAGCCATTGAATTAATAAAACAACTTAATTACCAGTGATATAAGATAATACTAAAGAAGGCCACTTTGTAGGCTTTTATAAACGTTAAGACAATGTACAAGATCTTTGGAAGGTGACAGACAATAAGCGAAGAGGAAAATTGACCACGAGGCTTATGCTCTACATGAGCTGTGCAGCTATCGGAAGTAAAGTGAGGTGTTATTGTATGTTAGTGATCTCTTGGTTTTGACAGATAAAACATGGTTGTTTCAGTAGTAAGAGGATCCAAATTCCAGCATAATTGTCATGTTCAATCCACTATAATATCTCCACGTAATTTAGTCAGTAAGACGCTTTAAACCCGAGAGTTGCAAATTGGATTCCTGCTGGTACTTGATTTTTTTTTTAAATTTTTCGAGGGTGGTTTTCAATTAAGGTCTCTAACATCTTACTGGTTGGTTGAAAAAGATTGCCACATGTTAATGAACTTCCTTGTCTATACTTTATACAATGAAAGTGTAATAAATATATATTGCCATATTATAAGTCATAGCATTTTTGTCAAGTGCCTAAGTAATTATCTATTGAATACAAATTTAGACTAAATAAGGTCTGAATGTGAATCAACCAGAAGCGGAGTCGACTAGAATTTGATCCTGAGATATCAGTTTGATTTATTACTGATATTAGAATCTACAAAAAAATTTACTTTTAAACTAGCTTTGACAAATTATCAGAAGAGAAAGTTATCTGATGCCTATTCAACTGAATACATAGAACTACCATGCAATATTTATAAGATAATTTATTAACCCTGAGAGATCGGCGCACTGCTATAGCAGTGGAAGAAATTTGTTCTACCCTTGTATTCTAAATGAATATCATTCATTTAGAATACAAGGGTACATATTCTTAAATATATTTATGTTGTAAAAATATATTTGTTTTGTTTTTTTGTTTAAAATAAATATTTATCACGAACGTCCGAATCGTGAATATATCTCAGCACTAGATAGACAATTATATTTTTTTCTCATAGCGCTCTCAGGGTTAAAGCACACTCGTGTAGATCCTACTTCACAAACAATACCAAATAATTGTATTTTTTTGGGAAAAAGGGATGACACAATGTTAAATTACATTCAGGGCAATGTTTGCAAAAGATTTTGTGTTGTTTCAAATTGAGGGGAAATTTATAGGTACTCGTTATATTTGTACAAAAAATCATTTGACTTACGGCAGTTAAGTATTTCATTATCAGTTTTGTTTGAGTGTTCTCTCATTTATATTTTCATTCCTATGCGAAACATTTCATATGAGGTCACACCATCAATTATGTTATTTGACCATAAAATCTTCAGTTTGCCGTATTTATCTATCTAGTTCTGCATTACCACTCTAGTATTTTTTTTAATTCAATTTCATTTATATGGCTTTGTCTATCAACAACATTAGGGCTTTTCCTCTGCATATATTCTTCTGAGCAACTCTAGGGGCACAATGAGTAGATCATGAGATACAACATTAATGGAATGTTGCTTTACGTGTACAATGGTGGGTCCTCAATCCTCCATCTGAGGAGGTTCTCTTTTGATTTGCTCGTGTGGATGAGTAGGCCATATGACCCATGATAGATTGTGTCCCATTGGCAGGCATTCTGATGGCTGCATCCATATCCTCATTTTTTTAGTTCTAGCTCTCCAGAGATCGACATGCTCACATTCTGAAGAACCTTCAAAGAGATTGTGGGTGGTCATAAAACTTCTGTGTGACCTCAGTCTTGGCTGTGATGATATTTGGTCATGCATGATGTGTTTGGAATCATTAAGTTGCATGTATTTCTCACTTTTGAATGAAATGTCACAGCAAATATCTGAGGAGGTATTCTAGCAAGCATGTAAATCTTTTCTATTGGGGTTGGTCTCAGACACGCAATGATTTGGTGACATGTCAAATATCAATCAGCTTTCCATGAGGAAACATGCTTCATACTGCAATGGCATATTCACTAATATACTGAGAACTTACCCTGAAGCTCGCAGAATGTTTGGATATAAATCCAGTTTATTTATATGGAAGATTGTTCCTGGTGGATATTTTTTGTTTGTTATTGCAACAGAGGTCCCGTAAGTAAAGCATCTGGCCAGAGTGACTATCAAATATTTTAGAGTGGGGTAGTGTTGAAATTTAGTTCCTTCTTACCACACATTAAGTTGTACAGCTTGCCTGGAAAGCTCAAATTTGAGTTTTAAAAAGTTTGTGCATAAGGTGATTGTTTGAATAATAAATACTCAGATTAGAGTGATGACAGGAAGAGTACTCGAATGGACAGGTCATTTTGCTATGACAAATGGTGCAAGAGTCAATAAAACTGTCATAAATGTCAAACCTACTGGTAGGAGATCCGCGGGATGTCTACGTAAGATGGATGGACGGTGTTTGACAGGATGCAGCAAGTGTTGGAATCGATGACTAGAGAGATGTGACATCACACAGACTCATTTGGATGGCGAAATTGAAATCAGGTTTAGATCTCCATGGTTTGTAACCCCAACAAAATTAAATTTAGTTGTATAAAAACAAAAGTAACTACCTACAGTTCGACCAATTTTAGATGTCTTATGAGATGCAGTGAACTCACCACTTGAAGTTAATTATGTCAATCACTGTCTAGAGTGATAACGTATGAAAGGTATGTTTTGTTGATGTCGCCATCGAGGTGTAATTATGAAATGTTCATATTAAAGAAGTCTTTTTTCTTCCAATCAATCATTAGTATTCCAATCCAGTATGAAATTTTTTATGTCTGTGGCATCTCTTCTTCAAATCATCAATCCCAATACAATACAATCCATTTATATCCCATCGATTTATATAAATTTCGCATTCACCTTTTCTTTTCCACCATAAAAATGACCTTTTACTGAGCATCTGGCGTCTTATTTGTTATATTTTGTTTATTACAATATTTATCATTTGGTTCAGAATTCTAATATCTTTTGCGGATTGAAATGATTTTTTGTAGAGAGTTTATCTTAATGCATGAATATGTATTTATTTGTGAATTTATATAAACAAAATTTCATATTTTCGGTAATTCTAGCGGTTTCAGTCGACCGTTTTCCAAAACTATAAGATAGGTAGGTACCTGTTTACAGATAAATCAATATAATTTTTTTCAAGTCGAAAAAAAAATATATAAGAATACATCTTTGTCATCGTTTTTAGGAAAAAATATAATTTTTGTGCTAAATTATGTAAAATAAAAATATATTTTCTTAACTCTTTCTTCTGTCACTTTGACAATAAGAAACGTTTTTACGTAACAATAATACATATGTATAATTTAATGTTTTCTTATAAAATATCACCTGAAGACATGTGTCAAATGTAAATTTCGTGTAAATTGTGTATATATTCGAATACACTTATTTAAAAAAGACATTATATATTGTCATGTGAAAATTCTCATTTTCCTTTACTCATATCTAAGTAAGAAAATTATCTACCTCAGCCAATAGAATCCTTCGTTTATGTAACCAATCATAGGTGCGCAAGTTTGGAAAACGGCCAATCAAAATCGTGGTTATCCGACCAATGAAATGGTTCTATTTCTATGACGAATTTCCAATCATCGCGCCGGAAAGTAGCGTCCATGTTACCTCTCCCCACCATTCAGCGCCATCTTGAGCATATGATCGTTTTGTTTCCGTGCAACTGAACGTTTATTTCCGAACTTTTGCAGGTAAATTGTTGTTATTTCTCTTAAATTTACTATTTGTTGTGTTTATGAATGTTATATAAATGAAATATCTATAATTTATAACGTTTGCGTCTATTAAATGTAGTGAATTAACGTTTGTGAAAGTTCTTGCGAGCCTCATGCATTGTTTTGGTGATTTCATCACATTTGAGAAAATTGTGTGCATTTTTTTTATTTAACCGAGTTTGTTTTATCGTATATTATAACCCGGAACAAAATTCCTTCAAAAAAACTACTTGAATTATTTCATCTTTTGTCGAACTTTTTGTTTGGTCATACAGGGGAACTCCTATCAATTTTCCCCCCAATTTATTTTAGTCAGAAATAATTTATTTGGACCCACGTAGAGATTGGAAATTAGGTGAGTTCTGCAACAAATTCGCTCATTTACTTTCCAAGTGTCGACCAGATTATTTTTTTGTTCATCAAAAGATAAGATTTTATTTTGTTAAAACAAACGGTTTTTTTAGAAACGGTACATACAAACGATCGACCTTAGAAAAAAATGCTTTAGTTCTCTAGTTTTACAAAAAAATCTATTCGCTGTTTATTTCTGGTCACATTTTCAACCGTCGCCAAATGCATAAGTTTTTGTTTATTTCATGTTGTGACAAGTTTGTACGTGATTTAACGTGTTTTTCTTTCTTTCTCTAGTACTGATTGAAGATGGCCCGTACCAAGCAGACCGCGCGTAAGAGTACCGGAGGTAAAGCGCCCCGTAAACAGCTCGCCACCAAGGCGGCCAGAAAGTCGGCGCCCAGCACCGGAGGAGTTAAGAAGCCTCATCGTTACCGTCCCGGTACCGTCGCCCTTCGTGAGATCAGGCGTTACCAGAAATCCACAGAGTTGCTCATCCGTAAATTACCGTTCCAACGGCTCGTGAGAGAAATCGCTCAAGATTTCAAGACTGACCTCCGTTTCCAGTCAGCTGCCATTGGCGCCCTTCAGGTAAAATCCGCTTTATTTTATTTTAAAATTTAAAACAAATATTTATAAACTGGTCACAATCATTAAGAAAATATTTGTTTTCTTGCCTTGTTGAATTGTTCTTGGAATTGCATGTTATTAACTTTTATATATAAAAAATCCTCTAAAAGTAACATTACACGCTCTAGGAGTATATTTTGAGGTTAGTTTTTGCAAATTCCACATGGATTTTTTTATTTTTTGAGAAATTAAAGGACCATGCGCTGTAGAAGTTTTACAGGACATGAGTTGATTTGAGTCATTAAAAAGGGACAGTCATAAGAAATCATAGTTAAGCTAAACTGATTTATTACTCTAAAATGAGTAATGCGCCAAACTGGTCTCAGAGTGCATTAAAGCAAATTCATTTTGAAAGCTTTTTCAGGAGTCCTAAGTCTAGAGATAAAAGGACTCAAGAAATAAATAATGTAACAAACAATGGTTTGATTATTAGCAGTTTGCATCACATGTTAACAGTAATCTTCAGTTCTCGCTATATGCAATGCATGTCGTGGAGCTGAAAATAATACATGTGCTAACCAGAAATATGTTTTTATTAAATATATGTATATGTCGATCGTATATTGAAAGATATTCGAAGCCATGTTAGATAGTGAACATAATATTGTATCTGAAATGTGTTAGGAAGTCATGAACAGAGTACTATTAGAGTTGTACCACCACTGAGCTCTTATTTAAAAGGGATTGAATTAAATTGCAAGTAAAATGTTTGTTTTTCCATTGCAGGAAGCCAGCGAGGCCTACCTTGTGGGTCTCTTTGAAGACACCAACTTGTGCGCTATCCATGCCAAGCGCGTCACCATCATGCCTAAAGACATACAGCTGGCCCGGCGAATCCGCGGGGAGCGCGCTTAAGCTTCGTGCGCCTAGTTCATAATTTACTAAATTATTGTTAACATGACTTAAATTTCAAAAATATTCTATATCGGATTATTCCATTGTATCATCGCCATTATATCCACGTGTTGTAGTGCTGGACGTATTTCTTAAGAGGGAACTGAGAATTCTTGTATGAATATTTTTTTATCTTATATTTTAAGTATCACCGATCTCTCTCGATATGTCTCCCCATAGACCCGCACTCGAGTGGGAGAACCTTTAACATTTTGGATCTTTATTACGGATCGGTGCCTTGGACTTAACATTTCCATTGTTGGGAGTAACTAGGACTCGGCACCTCGAGGTGATAATCATTGGCCTCGGGGTCTGTCTGTCTCCCGAGTGAGATGTCTAGCAAGGTATTGCCAGACACAGCGGAGTCGCTCGGAAGACAGCCTCGCCCGGAGAGTGGCACTGACTCTCCCAGTCGGCTCGCTCAAGTCGGAGGTGAGAGATTGTACCATTTAGGTTAGTTGATAAATTTATGGAACAGTTTTAATAATATTTTGGTTATATCTTACTAACATCGTATGAATGATACATTTCTTTCTCTATAGTTAATTGTTAGGCGTATATTAGATTCAATGCACACTTGGATTTCATTTAAATTTTTAGTGTGTTTGTGAAGTAATGAGGTTTTGTTTCATGTGTTTTTTAAAGTACAATATATAAAATGTCTTGAAATTGGTGTCAATAAATAGACTATTGTAATATATTGTTTTTTTCATTCTTTCCAAATACCCTTAGCCCTTAAAAAAATATTTTTTAGAAATATTTTTATTTCAAGCATATCGAAGGTAAATATATCGAAATTTCTACACTTGATTGCTCATAAAAAAATTCAGGTCTTGAAAAATAAGTGAGAATATTATTTTTTCCGAGCGGTCTTGTGATTAACATGGTTTATAAAAAAATGTTGAAAGGAATAAAGAAAATTTAAAATATTTTCTTCATTTTGCAGTGATTAAGGATAAAGTGTTTGTCCTAAATTTGACAAGAAATTGGTACCATAATCGCAGCTAGACTTCGTACTACTAAGAATCTGCAACATTGTTGGCCTTGAGCCCATTTGCCATGTCGAACTCCATAACTTTTTACAGCCGCTAACTGCTGATGCAATTTAGTGCTAAATAGACGATTTGTTTTTAATAAACAATGTGATATTTTATTCACTCATCTCTGGTCAGTGTTAAAATATTAGAACTTCTACATAATAGCCTGCGCAATGCAACAGCCGTATGCTGTCACAAGCTCTCCTTATATATTTTGGTTTCTACTATAATTTTTTCTCAAATTAACTACAAGCTTCATGAATAGTCGACAAAAACAATGTATAAAATGGTTTAATTTTCACAAAGTTTCATCCAAGACTAATGATTTATTTGAAAAATTACGAAATGAATAAACCTTGTGCCTTCTAATCTGCTTAGTTCTAGACCAAGAGCTCTCAAGAAAGAGTATGAAAAATGTAATACAAAGAAAGTTAAAATTTTCTTGTTTTATACTAACTATTCTACAATGAAGTTAAACTATCTTCTCTCAAGAGGTTATAGTAACAATTCCAGATCAATGTTATGTGCATTTTTGGATTACTGTGTTAGCAGTTAGGGTCATCAAATTTATGAGACTTCCTTTGAAATGTATGAGGCCTTCCATTGTCACAGGTGTTGGCAAATTAAAGATGTGAAGTTCAGCGGTCTTGAATATGCAGATATTTCCTTGTTGAGAGAGAGCTTAGGAATGATTTACGAAGCATCACACACAATCGATATCTAAAAAGCTCTTGGTTTGATACGGTGCTGACGGTTGATGTGCAGCGACTCATACCCTGATAATACGGAGTGTATATACATACACCTTCCTTTGTATAAATAGCGTCGCTATTAACAGTTAGGAAATTTAAGTATTATTTATCTTGCATCTGAGAGATATAACATGATGATATCCTTCGGCAAAACAAAATGTCCAATATCCAGACAGCCTCTTAGATGCAAATTGGTTGTGGACGATAAACCCATAGAACAGGTCATGAAGTTTAAATACCTGGGTGTGGAGATATCTAGCTGCAACGATCTGTATAATGAAGTCAAAGAACAGACCAATAAAGCAGCAGTTATCTCCGGATGCCTGAGGAACACTGGGGCAATAAACGCATGTTGGTGGAAAGCAAAGCCAGAATATACAAAACATGCATAAGACCTGTTGTGACTTACGGAATCGAAGCAAGAGCAGACTGTAAGAACGAAACACCTCAGAACAACAGAAATGAAAACACTGGGGCCTATCGTAGGTAGAACCCTTAGAGATAGGATACCTAATGAGGAAATCCGCAGAAGTTGTAACATTGAGGACATTGTGAGATGGAGTAGGCAGAGAAGATGATTCTGGAGGGACCACGTTGAGAGGATGGACCCTGTGAGAATACCTAAGATTGTGATGCACGAGATTCCAGAGGGTCGTCGACCACCGGGACGTCCACCAAAGAGATGGAGAGAAAGTTGAACATCTTCATCACAGGACCAAAACTGAAATCCTCTTTAAACAGGTCGCAAGATCTAGAAGAAGTATTATATTTGGTTGCCACAATTTCTGGGGGTCTTAGGATTGAGCTGCCCACTAGGATAGATAGGTGCTTCGAGCAATACAAGAATATTAAGGCCGTATGGGACTCCTCAGCCTTTGGTCTGATAATGAAGTATCTGCAATTTTGCACTTGCATATTTTACCTAATAGTTATGAATCTTGGTTTGCTACCAAGGCCTAAGAGAAAAGCTCATTTTAAGAATAGATGCTTTAGAAGGATGAGTGACAAATGACATTGTTCATCTTCAGACACAGTATCAGCCTATATTGACTTTGTTTCCTATCACAACATCTAGGTTCAATCTCATAACTCTTTTATGATCTGACAACTTATTACCAAGATATTAGAATTTCTTTATTTGCTTATATTTTTCATTCGTCATGCATTTATTGATATGTTGAAATTGAAAACTCAGATACTTTAATGGGCATTGAAAATGTATCTGCAAATAATACTTAGTGCATACTGACTAAGAAAATAAACTATATGTGAATAATGTCGAAGATTTATTTTTTCCAATAATGCTATTCAAATATGTTTTCAATATTGCAATATTGGATTATTAGTAAAATTTCTAATGGAAATGAAATATAATAGAATCTAAGTGGAATCTAGGTTGATTTTCTGTGTTGTATTTAATTGACATATGAATACCATTTTTTTTAAACTTATCAATGTGCAGTTAAATGTATTTATAAACTGACAACATGTTAAAATTGTTCTAACATTTATTTGTAAATATTTACCTTTCTTTTTTTGTATTGACGATGTCGCCTGGTCTAAGTATAACATGTTCATACTGCCTCAGTCTACCTACCCTAAATTAATTCCTCAGAGGTAATATCTAGCCTTAAAGTTTCCTCAAATGTGGTTATTTCTAAATCTGTCAAGAGTGATACCTGCGGACCATCTAAGCATGCATATGGTAGTATGTGATTTCTATTGATGGTTTTTTTCACCAGCTAGCTTACATTTCAGGATATTAGATCAGTTCTAACCATTGTCTTCTACAATTTGTGTTGCAAAAAAATGGTGGATTAATTTTATTTTTATTATTATTCCAATAATTTAGTCAAGGTAAGTAAATTGGTGCTAAATTCAACTAGTACTCCAACTGCATAATGAGGACTTAGTTTATACATATTAAGAAAATGTAAAAAATTGGAAATAAATACTCCAGATTTATTTGAAATGAAAAAATAATGGCTTTATTTTAAGTAAATTGAAAGAATTTCAATTCAAACAAAAATGAATGAGATAAACTTACAAGATAACATTCAGACTTTTTTTGTCCATACAAATTGCAAGGATAAGCAAATAACTTAAAGTAGTCTGTAATCTACATGGATAACCAATTCAACAAATAAAGACCATGAATTATAGTGCCTTTACAATCAATATTTATTTTGTTTACTCTAACATAAAAGAGATAAGATATGTGATAAAAGATGAAAGGAATTATTGATAATAAAAAAATTACTTAAGAAGCATGCATAATAGTTTCAATAATTTTATAGAGTGGCTCATTAGTCATGCTCTAATTTCAAATATATTTTTTTGTTAGTTTCATTATTTCTTTTACAAGTACATTATTTTTTAGATAATTCAAAAGGCATCCTTAAGTTTTATTATACATAATTTAACAACAGATAAATTAATGATTTTTTTTTCGCAAATTAAGAGAATCATTCGAACACAACATGCATATTGACGTCATTTTACTAATGGAGTTTGTCGAACAACATTGATGATAAGGAAATTAATTACACATTTTCAACAGCAGCGATCAGTAGTTGACTTGCTTCGAGCTGGAAGATTGCGCACTATCCGCATTAATGAGAATATTCAAAAGGTACAAGAGTCTGTTGCTGATGATTAAACAACTTCAACTAGACGATGTTCAGCTCAGCTCGGTATATCTTGAACGACACAGTAATAAATCTAAACAATTAGCCCCTCTTTAGATATACAATTCAGTTGGTGCAAGAATCGAAGCCACAAGGTTCAGAACAACACCTTAAATAGAAATTCTATGATTTAAGTTCAAATAAAACACTAAAATGTATTTATGGTAATAAAAAATGTTGCATTATGATGTCTCACACAATATGCATGACGCATCATACCCATAACCGGCATCAGGAAGATAAGAACCTTGACTGTTGACCTTAGCAGGGCTATCTTATAAAATCCTCTATATTTATCATATGATTGTCTTCAAGTAACACCTTTCCATGATTAATATAAGACGACAAATATACTCAATTTTGAAGTTATCTTCAGCTGTGGTATTATTATATTTACCAAGCAAATATAATAGGGACACATTTGTAAATCGAGTGCCATTATTTTATCTACGAGATATTATTTACCAGCGTGAATAATTGTGTGGAAATACAAATTATGATTATCCGTTTACTTAAATTTGTATATAAATGAAACGAAATTGAATTTAAAAAAAAAAACAATATTCATCAGCTTCGTGAGAGACAAATAAAATAATACTTTTTTTCATCAAAAGTCCAAACGAGTCAGCTGACAAGTATATACGAAGTAATACATTATGGCTTGTTTCATGACAAATCGCGCCATCAGTGTTTAAGTCAAAGAAAACAAATATTTATACTTCCGTTGGATATTCAATTAACCTATTTGCGAATTGTATATGGCGCGATTTATCACGTTGCGATTGCATAATTCCAATTGAGAAACAATATATTTTCTTGAGTTCCTATATTTATCACCCGACCAAGTAAAAACGTTAGTGTAGTTGCAAAATAGTCTATTCGAAAATGTTTTGAAACATATTTTCTTGACAATGCAACCTATGTTCTTTAAATAAAATCTATTAATTTGAAACATGGATGTCTAGAGTGGAGAAAACGTCGAGCTACTTATTGGAAAAATGCGTATAATCAAAGTTGGTTATAGTCCGTGTACTCTCCTTTTTCCATCTGACATTTAGTTTTGATACACTTGTCACATGTATACCATCGCATATTGGCTCTAAATACATTTTTTAAAACCTTTTTTCCAATACACCCCGAAATTATGATATATAATAAAAAAGAACCATGTAAAGTTTTATCTGAAGTAAGCAATAAATGTCACAGGTGGTTAACCTGAATTTTTTATTCTCATGTTGGACATGCTAATTTTTGATGTTTTGTAATTTACAAGATGGCGAACAGCGGCGATGCGAGTGACATTGTGTGTTGACAAAAATGTTGAGACTTAATTAAAATGTCAAATACTCCATCGACCCGTAAATACGGGGCACAAAAAATAAGATTAACTAGTAAGCATTTATAAAATAACACCTGTACACTTTTAACGAATTTACCTGCTTAATATAAATTCACTATTTTGTGCATATTATTTCTCATGCGAAACCAATATGGCTTTAAATATTTTTGGCCTTAATTATTTATTTTAATGTTTGTTATTTTAATATTTTTTCAGTATTGTGTGCTCGACATTTAGTGAGAAAAGATTTGTTCCGTAAGTATCGTTTGAAAGTTTCTTCCTTTATTTTTCATATCAACTTATAAAAACTTTGACGTTACTCTCGATTTTTTGATAATGGATTTACGATAAATTTATGTTTTTACTCCACGATTGGTTTAATATTATAATTGTGCATTTTTTAGGTTTACCCGATCCGTTCGCTAAAATATGCGTTGATGGGAGTGGACAAGTGCATGCAACCGAAGTCGTCAAAGCCTCGTTAGACCCAAAATGGAACTCTCATTACGATTTATATTTGGGCAAATCAGACGGTGTAACTATAAGGTACATTTCTTCACATATAACACCGTTTAATGTAAGATCATGTTATCGTTTATTATTTAACCATAGTGATGTCATCAGTGATATATTTTGGGGTGTGTTACTGGTTTTATTTTTATTTAATTATTACTTCAAATGTTGTTATGCTTCACATTCACGTAACAATTTAATAATTCTCTTGTATCACGTAACAATTTGATATTCTCTTGTGTTCATATTCTTGTGTATGTTAAAATAGTTTAATTACTTCACAATAATTGCTTAATTGGGGCGATAATCTAAAAAAACCAGAAACAAAATTACATGCTTCAATGTTTACAATAATTCATTTCCAAAAAAAATGAAATATCCATTTTATATAAAATGTTGTGGTTTCTATGAAAATTAATAAACAATTTTAGTTATGTTTTATGTAATCATTTCTGCCCCAAATTGACTGATTCATTTCCATTATTAATTAATATTTGCAAGGCTTTAAAAATAAAATTATTTAATTTGTTTTGCTTAGGCTACAAATATTGTTTTTGAGAAACTTTCTAATGTTATCAAATATTTTGTATGAAAAAAAAAAACATTAAATGTTGCAAATCTGATGGATTTGCACATTGCAAATTTTAATTTTATCTTCTAAACTTGAGATCTCTAAATATTTTTTAGAGGAAGATCTGTGTAGGTCAATTGACTAGTGTTAGAAGGTAAAATGTGGTGCATCAGATATTACTATGAATCATAAGAACACTTCTGGGAGGAACCTATTGTATTTCCAAATTTGTAAAACACACATAAACTGATGATCAGCAATTTGGCTATTTTTATCAGCATTGTCTTCAGTTAGTTGCAAAATTATATTGAAAACTATTAAAAAATATTATTTTGAAATCTTTCATAAATAATAATAGAGTTTAACCCTTTCTTCCCTGTGATGTGTAACTAGTACACATTGCTTCTAAAAACTTTAATGTCTATAAATTAATAAATACTGGGTTCAGATTTTAGGTATTCCTCTGTAATACATTTACGCATTGAATGAAAAAAATAATATTCATAATAATTAGCACTTATCGGCCACATCAGGGATATTTTGTGAAAATCGGGAATAAATTCACCAATACAATCAAACGTGTGCCAGTGTGTGACGTAGGTATATTCATTCTAAAAAACCGCTATGGGTGAGGAAGCGACGCTATTTACGTCTCACTCTTACTCTACTTCGGTATATGGGAACGCAAGAAATAAAATCTCAGTTTGCTCGCTTCAGTAGCTTTCGGGCATCCATTTGAGGTGGTCTCTTCGCCCCTTTTTTGTGAACGTGTTTTTTTTTCATGTTTTCAGCAATTAAATTTCAATTATTATCACTTTTGACTTCAAATTTAATTAATTTAAGCGATTGGCTATGAATGTTCTTATTTTTCCGATTTTAAATCGCTCATTTTTACATGTGTATTGAATACACAGTACTGTAACGCGTGGATTTTTTTAGCTCAGGATGGGAAAGGTTAACAATTGTTTGCATTAATTTATATTTATTGGTTGAATAAAGCTTACTAAAGAATGAATTTTATTGGTTTAAACGATAGATGTGTTTAAAAGGTATATTTCTTTACATAATATGTTCTTTCTACTTTTGTTACAGCATATGGAATCATAGAAAAATTCACAAAAGACATGGAGGTTTTCTAGGATGTGTTAGTTTACCGGCATCGACAGTACAAAGACTCAAAGATACCGGATGTGAGTTTGTCTGGATATTTCTATTTCTATATATCGTGCGTAGTTCTGAGGAGCCGCCACACTTTATCACGCATCAACTTCCTGTTGAATGCGAGCTGATTTTTTTTCCCTATTAGGGAATTTCCGATTGGTTAAGTAGTGTGACCCAAATAATCTTGTCAATATACTGAGAATATGTATTTCTGTAAATTAATTTTCATTCGCAGTTTTACGTCATCAGAAAAATGAGTCATTAAGTTCTAAAATTTTTCATGTTGATTTTAGTGGAAATTTTTATTAGGGTTCCCTTTATAATATTTATTATTTTATTTTAATAAATTCTAATTTTATTTTTTTTATATGTTTTTGCATATTACATATATTTTTATTAAAACCACTTGCATCTGTTTCAACACTACACTTTTCTCAAGATTTTGTTTTAATGTACAATGGCCGAAAAGGTTAAAATAACTGGAGTTTTTTTAAGATACTATAGAAATATGACAAAAATTGGGTCTGATAATTCTAAACTGTCAAAGTTTTAAACAACTAAATGAGCAATTAAATATTGCAATCTTAGCGATAACTCAAATACACTATTGTAGCTTGTCTTGACCACTTACAATGAAATATATAAACAATCAAAGATTTTTATGATTAAATTAACTTCAAGCAACTATTTAAAAATTTTGGATTAGAGTATCAGAAAAGGGTAAAGCAATCTACTTATAAATAAATATAGTCATTGTTTTTGAATAAATATAATCTTTTTTGATATATTCTGTCAAAATATGTAGAAAATAACCATAGAAAAGGTTTAGATTGTTTAAACCGTGCATTGTTGTAAAAATGTGAAGTGTTGAATATAAATGGCTATTATTAGGTTGTAATATATATTCATTCCATTTTTAGTGTTTTTATAATAATTTACTTTTAAATTCAGAAATAAGTTTAATAAATTATATACGTGTCATTTTCATCGGTGACCTTCTTTCATCTTTCTGGTTGCTGAAGGCTTCCTCTCGTGTAGAATTCCTGGAACTCGTTATTGAAATCTGATCCAAGTGATTTTGGCAGGAGTTTCAATTCGGTCAATTCGCACTATTGAGAATTAAGCAAAGATCAAAACAAATTATAGTCGGAAGGTGCAAGATCCGGATTATATGGGGGATGCACTAAAACATTCCAGTCAAAGTGCAACAATTTTTTCTAACTGACCATAAAAACATGTGGTGTGGCGTTGTCATGCTGGAACACAGCGTCTTTTCTACTGGCCATATGTGACCTCTTGATTGCTCGCTTCAATTTAGTCAATTGTAAGGAATACTTGTTGAAGTCAATAGTTTGATTTGGTGGCAACAACTCATAGTATACAATATCCTTCGAGTCTCATCAGACATACATGTTCTTGCCCCACTGTGACCATGACCGTTTTTGACTAACATTGTTGTAAATAATCCACATTTTTCATCACTAGTGGTGACTCGTTTGAGAAAAAACTTATTTTCATTGTGTTTAAGTAGCAAGTCGTATGCAGAAAATGGGTACATTAATATTACCCATTTTAGAGTATCGAGCTTGTATCAAGCGTGTTCACCATTCCAAGCTTACATAAATGTCGCGAAACAGTAGTGGTAGTAATGTTTAGTGCCAGACCAATCTAATGTGTAGTCAAATGTCCTTGATTTTTTTCATCGTGGTGAAAGGCCACCCGGTGCGAGATGCATCTTTGATATTTACATTTCCCTCTTTAAATCTCTGGAGCCACTTTTTCTACGTTTAATCACCTACAGCATCAGCTCTGTAAACAGCATAATTTTTTTCATAAGTTTGTAATGTGTTTTTACCTTTTCGGTAGTAAAAAAGCATGATATAATGTTCTTTATTGTTTGACATGTTTACAAAAAACTTTACGACTCGTCGACTACATCAAAATTTTATGAAAAGACAGCTGAAATGTCACCTTTCAAATGACATAATATTTGTGTGCGTAAAGTTGGTAATGAATCGAAAAAGTGATGATACACCACCAAAAGCTTAACATAAAATGTGACGAATATGTGTAACAACCATACATATAGAATCAACATTTTGGACTTGGCACACAATTTTCATTTTCAAAATAATATAATACATTAAAATCTTCTTGTGGTAAGACATTTGATAGTGTTGATTTGTTAAATCGCATTCAAGTTGTGGTGAGTTTTGATTGCAGCTTGAAACATTATCTCCGTTTGCCTTTTATCTTTTCAGAAATTGAATATTTAGATGTTTTCTTATGTCAAAATTGTAATATATTCTTTTTGACATAAGCTTATGTCAAAAAAGTTATTAGATGTATAAAATTAGATTTTCATAAAGTGGGTTAACATTAATAGAATAACAATCAAAGGCTGGGAATAAAATATAAATTTGTTATAAATTAGAATTCATGTTTTATTATATATGTGTAATAATAACAAAAAATAAATTATTGTAACTATAGATTTATTACATCGAGACTTTTGAAATTTTGGAACGAACTGCCTAATAGTATATTGATTCCTGTGATGTTGAACCATAATAAAAATCCTTTAAACAAATTCACTAGTCTTGTTTGTGCTCTTCTGAAGATGAGGTGAAAGCCTTGAAACCGGTAGGGTTATACCGTCACAAAAAAGTGGAATAAACAGTGTTTGATAAAAATAAATTACAAATTCACTAGTATTGTATTAATGCCATTTTTTCATGCTTCTTATTTAAAAAAAAGTTAACAGTTTGTTATATATAATTTAATAAAGATATCACTACTCATGCTACCTGTCTTGAATACTGATAACTTCATGATATCTTATTTTCCATTGAAAATAAATGTTTTTAATCAGAAAATAATATGTAAAATAATTTTCCCTTGCAGACCAATGTCTAGAATTGTGCAAGTCAAGCGCCGGTGACACAGAAGCGATAAAGGGGCAGATAATAGTGTCCTTGCTCTCCCGAGATGGAGGCTCATGCGGACGCTCTCCCCTCGCTGTGGTGGGCCCAGCCGGAGAAGTCAGTGTGCCTGAAGCCCCCGCAGTGCCCCACGGTTGGGAGGAAAGGGTCACGAGTAGCGGCAGGTAATTATTCTGCACACAAAATCATAAGTGGCTTTTTAATTTTATGTTTCTTTTGTTCACTGTGTGCATATCGTTCATTCCGAAAAAAAGTGTAACAAGTAAAAAATGTCGTATTGTCAGCACATGTATCTTTCTAATTTCAGTGCCCTGACATTAGAAAGATATATGTGAATAAAGTATGTGCGAAATGTGTTTAAGATTCCTTACCTTCTTTTTATAAGGAATATTTCAAATACACCTTTGTAATTATGATATTCCGTTACCTAGTAGCTGTCTTCCAACCCGGGGGTTGCGGGCTAGATTTCTATTGGTATCATTTTTAAGAAAGGGTTCTAGTGGAGTTTTCAATTTAGGCAATCTATAACATTTTATGGTTAGTTGGTAGATATTCAGTTCAGTTCGATTCCGCCTCCACCTACACTCAAAATAAATCCCCATCCAGTGCGATCTACACTAGAAGATTGAAATCTTCTTTATTTTTTTTTATGAGCGCAACGTCACTAATGAAGAAGGAACTGCCCAAAGGGACTCCTTCTCTGATGGCGACACACCAGAGTGTGAAAAGAATAGTAATGACGACGGACCCAGCAACTTTCCAGTACTTTTGTAGCCAGGTTGTAATGTATACTGCAAAAGTTGAATACAATACCAAATAATACATTCTTATTAATCATGCCATTTCCGAGAGAATTGAGATTTTCAGTTAAGGAAATTGCCAATTATTGAAAAATACATTTTTCAGAATTATTTACTCATTCGAATAATAATAAGTATGATTTTATTATAGCATTATTTCGTAACTCCGGTTAACCCATGACCACTCTAAGAATTGATTTTATATGACTACTTTGGTGCAAGCACAATGATAAATACAGATGAAAAAAACCTTCAAGTCTGATAACTGCCGGAAATCGAAAACGGAAAGCCAGGAAGCCAAGCAAGCATGCTAACTACTGGCCCACTGAGTATTGTGTTTAAAGTAGATCGCTCAATACATTCAACTAATTACAGTCACTAGTTCCACAACAAAGTCTCTGCAGTGCAGAAATCGTTTCTCATTTATGAGTGTCTTCTTAAATACACCAAATAAGAACATAATACAGTGTGTAAATAATTAAATACCTCAACAACACCGAGCCATTAAACATAGATATCAAGTCCAATACTATCACCTATGTTTAAAGACGATCTATGGTCAGTCATCAACCAGGTGTCAAGAAGGAACTATTAACTCCCGAAGATGAACTGTGGAATTAATTTGAATCATTGAGCAATCAGTTAATACAGTGCACAGTGAGTAAATAATTCTGGAAAAAAATCTTCCAATTATTTCATGGCACATCTTTCTCAAATATATCAAATTGAGGCATAATATAAAAAGTTAAATAACTTGATTTCATTACTTCAATTTAAAAAAATGAGACTTATAGTCTTGTTTCTCCAAGACAGCGATGCTACACATTTTCTATTTTATCTACTATAGTTTTTCTAAAATATTTTTTTTGGTAATTTGTAAGATTCATTAATTTTTTTTTACTTATTGATCTCTTTTTCGGGATGTGTGATTTAAGTTTATAATACTGCTTTCATTGTTGTGGTTGTTCACAGCTTTTTATGGTTTGTTTTGTATGTATCATGCTTTAAATGTTTTTTCCAACTTATTTGTTAGGTTAATTTAATATGAAATTTGCTATGAAAACTATAGAAAAGCAAATAATTCATCAATAATACAGAGATACGAGTATCCACTTAAGATGTTTTTCTATCTAAGAAATTCCTAAATGCACTGAATTGGAAGAATCCCTTGAAAAATATTTAAAAAAAAGGAATTTTTGTATTTGAATTTCTATAGAATAATTCATAATTTTTTAATAATTACATACAAATAAAAAAAAAGCAAATGGAATATATATATGATGGTATATATATATATATATGATGGTATGAATCGGCCAAATATTTCAGTTCAACATAAACTTTTTTAACGAGGAATTTAAATGATTACAATGTTGGATTATACTTTCAAGTATTGCCTCAACTTATTTAGGATGTCCTTTGCAGGACATACTATGTAAACCATGTGACGAGAACTACCCAATGGAATAGACCCACCCGACCGGCTGAAGAAAGTGAAGCCGTGACCCCTCGGCATGCAAGGAGCAGTTCTCAGGGAGCACCGGCACCTCGATCTCCTTCTCCCGCCAACCCTTCCGCCGCTGGTCCCGTGCACAGAAGGAGTCATAGCAATGCAAACCCTACTAGCGAAAACAATCTGTCCCTTCCGACGCAGCCAGTTGACTTGAACATTTCACTACCATCAGAGGTGACCACTAGTGAAACAACCAATGCGCCAATTAGTCAAAGTTTGCACAAATTAAATTCCATTCAGAATCATTTGGAAAAAATGACTTCGACTGATAATAGAACTGGAGAGAACAAGCCTAATAAAGACTTAAACAGAATATCTAATGGGCAGATATCTGAAGACATCGTCCAAGTTCCCACTTCAAGCGCGAGTAGTTCAACAACTATTAGTCCCACTAGTCCAAAGAATTCTTTACATTCAGAAATAATAAATGCTGTTCCCAAAGTGACGCAGACCAATGCAAAATCTCCCAGGAACTCTCTTATCATTCAAAATGGCCACAGTGCTCTTGGACCTACTCCGGGAGCCCTCGCTCCTGAGTTGGCTAACCGAGTGCCTCCCGAGAATGAGAATGTTTGGAAGCTGAACAAAGTAAACAGTGGCCCAGTGTCATTACCTACAGTACAAAGACCGGAAAGCCTATCAGTTGATATTCCCACTACAACGGCTCACCAGTCAAGGTATGTTGATATTTTTTCTTCTCATCAAAATTGTCTTCTATCTAAAATATATAGCTAATCATATTGATTTGAGAACTTTTTTTAAGAATAACAACGAATATATTTTTTTTAACAATTTCAAATTGTAAAAAAATATGTTTATGTCATATACAGAAACAATATTTGATGCATATTCTCTATTTTGATATTTAACCCTTATAACAATGAACCAGCATTTGAGGAATTTTATAAGAAACCAATATAAAATTATGATAAATTGATAAAATCCTTGTCATCATTGCTCAAATATACCTGTGGTAATTACTGCAAAATTGAAATTCACTTTTATAGTTTTATATATTGGAAAAAGTTTAAGTGATGTTTTAGTCGGGAAATGGTATTGTGTATACAAAAAGGTTCACTCATAATTTAAGGTGAATATATCTAATGTTGTGGGATTTATTCAATTAACAGAGTTTACATAAAACATCATTTTCCTTTCGTTGATCATATTTTGTAAAATTTCCCAAATGGTAGTTAATATGTTTTGCTTGAAAAGGCACAATTCTACATAGTGAACTTTTCAAAACCTTTTAGAGTCATTGTTCACTAACAACTTTTTTTTGTATTTTATCTGTTGTGAATTAACTGTGTTTTTAAATAAATTTTAACCCATATAGCTGAATTTTGCCTATTTATGATTTTTTATGTTGATTTTTTCTTAAGATAATTCGACAATAGATAATAGAGCATATTGTTGTGATTCTATTCACAATCAGCTTTATTGTTTTGGTTTCAGCACTTTTTTTACCCCTTTGACATATTTTTTTTAAGTACAAAATTGTGTCTTCATATCTAAGTTACATAATATTATTAATTTTGAAAATAATTATTTTCTTTTATATATTTTTTGACTATACTAGGTTAGTCAAAAAGTTTTGAAAGCGGAAATGAAAATACATTTTTTTGGGGAGAAATCACTTTTATTGCTCAGTATAGTCTCCCATAAGATCAATACACTTGGTCCAACGATCTTCCAACTTTGTTGTCCCATCACGGAAGTGACTTTCTGGAAGGCCTGCAAAATACCCCTCTACGACGGATATAGCCTCTTCGTTTGATGAAAAATGCTTTCCACGAAGGAATTTTTTGAGGTGTGAGAACAGCCAGAAGTCAGAGGGAGCTAAATCTGGCGAATAGGGTGGATGCTGCACAATTCGTACCCCAATTCACTGATTTTCGCGATGGTTTTTTGAGCTGTGTGAGCAGGTGCATTGTCTTGATGGAAAATGATTTTTTTCTTCTGCAAACCGGGTCTTTTTTCACAATTTTTTTCATCCAACTGGTCCAAAAGGTCACAATAATAATCAGAGTTGATTGTCTTACCAGTTTGGAGATAATCTATCAATAAAATTTCTTTTGCATCCCAAAAAACTGACGCTAACACCTTCTTGGCCGATTTCTGGACACGAACTCGCTTCGGAGCCAAAGTGCCTGGTTCACACCACTCCTTAGCCTCTTGTTTTGATTCAGGATCATGGTGGTAGACCCAAGTCTCATCCATAGTGATGAATCGACACAGAAAATCCTTTTTATCCTTTCGAAATTGCTCCAAATGTTGCTCAGAAAGTCGCATTCGAACGTGTTTTTGTTGCATTGTTAGCAAATGCGGCACCCATTGTGCACACAGTTTTTTGAAACCCAAAACTTCAGCCAAAATATGCCATGTTGTTCCATGTGAGATGCCTATGGTGTCAGCTATCACATCCACAGTCGATCGATGATCTTCCAAAACCATATCCTGTATTTTCGCTATGATTTCTGGTGTTGATGCACTTTTTGGACGTCCTGAGCGTGGATCGTCTTCAACGCTTGTACGGCCACGCTTAAACTCCAAAACCCATCAGTGAACGGTTGGAAATAAAGGAGAAAACTCCTTTAATACTTTCACCATCTTTGCATGGATCTCAGTAGCCGATAAACCTTCCAAAACAAAGAATTTAATCACTGCACGATATTCGGATTTTTCCATTGTTAAAAAATACACTGACACGTCAACTTCAAATGGCTTGTAAACAAAGAATGAATTGACAGATCGAAATGAAATTTTGAGTACGTTCTTATGAAAGATGAAATATTAAAATGGCGTAGAAATTTTGGTTTTCTACTGCTCCATAGATGTCGCTGTCAAAACTTATTGACTAACCTATTATTATTGGTCCAAAAATCACAATAGCAAATAAAATAAAAACTGTGACTTAGTGAGGATAAAATCAAATATAAATTGTAATATATTATTAGGATTAATGGCGACATATTTACAATGTTACCACTGCTTTTGCATGCGCTTACAAAGTTCACTGTGAACGTTGTACAAAGTATGGACATAATAGAGTATAGGAATTGAAATAATGTGTAGAAATGTACATTTCAGAATAAAGTCAGAATTTTAAAAAGTTGCCTGTGTTGCAATGTGAGTAATTAGTGAATAGAATTATTATCTGCCGAACATCTTACAGGAAAATTGTATCGATTTTATCTAAAATAAGTACTATTTATTATAACTTTAGTAAATTAGTGTTTGTTAATAATTTTAATTATGCTCAAGGTTTCTTTTGTGTATGTCATTTGTGTTGGTAAATATCAGCATTGTGTTCATTTTCAAGTGGCGATATTACTCGTGGTTTGTCATACTTGTTTAGCCTCGATCAAACTCAAACTAGACAGTGAACCTTTTTTTTTTTGGTATTATTAAGCATCATCAGGGTGGAGTAATAATAATAATAATAAATTTGACTTGTGTCATCGTTGTTGAGCTTTGTAGTCGAGGAGACCCTCGTCATTCCAATGTCGATTGAGTTGGAAAGCGATGCTGTGTTGTGGAGTTTGTTTTTAAGTGAGTGAGCCATTATATGCCAGCAAACTCACCGGCCACACTGCTGTACTGAATCCGATGGCACACCAAAGCGAGACGATCAGAACACACCGGCATATTTTTTTCTCTCTCTTTTATTAAATAATAGATTTGACTGAAATCATAGGTATAACACATCAATCAATAAGTCCCGGGACTAACTACTAAAACAACATTTGTTTGCCAAAATTCTTCTTTATTCATCAACATCTCCTTCAAGAGCGATACATTCATTCCAACGCTTTCCTAACTTTTCTATGCCAGCCGTGTAGAACGATTTATCTTTGGTTTCAAAATAGGCGTTAGTTTCGGCAATCATTTTTTCATTGGAGCCAAATCTCTTTCCCATGAGCATCTTTTTGAGGTCTGAACAGCCAATAGTCGCTGGGGGCCAAATCTGGAGAATACGGTGGGTGCGAAAGCAATTCGCAGTTCAACTCGTGCAATTTGGCCATCGTTACCATTGACTTGTGACACGGTGCATTGTCCTGATGAAAGACAACTTTTTTCTTCATATGGGGCCGTTTTTTTGCAATTTCTGCCTTCAAACGCTCCAATAATGCTATGTAATATTTGCTGTTGATGGTTTTTCCCTTTTCAAGGTGATCGATGAATATTATACCATGTGCATCCCAAAATACGGAGGCCATAACCTTCCCGGCCGATTGTTGAGTTTTGGTAGTTTCGGACAACTTTCACCGACTGCTCTCCACTCAGCTGACTGCCGATTTGATTTCGGAGTATAGTGGTGGACCCAAGTTTCATCCATTGTCACATACCGACGCAAAAACTCTTGTTTATTTCGCGTCAACAGTGCCAAACAGCGCTCTGAATCATCGATGTGTTGTTGTTTCTGTTCCATTGTGAGCAAATGCGGCACCCATTTCGAAAAAAGCTTATTCATGACCAAATGTTCATGCAAAATAGTGTAAACACTACCAAATGATATCTTCAGGATGTCAGCTATCTCACGCAACTTTACTTTGCGATTTTCCATCACGATTTTGAGAGTTTTTTTAATGTTTTCTGGTGTAACAGCCTCATTTGGACGACCAGAGCGTTCAGCATCATTTGTGTCTGTATGACCGCGTTTGAAATCAGCATACCACCGACAAATGGTTGTTTTCGACGGAGCAGAGCCGGGATAACACTTTTCAAGCCATCGCTGAGTTTGAACGGTATTTTTTCCCATTAAAAAGCAATGTTTTTATCAACACACGAAATTCGGTTTTTTCCATTGTTTTGAAAATAGCAAAAGTAGCGTCACTAAAACCACTGTAACTCAATGACACAATGTCGGAATGTCATGAAAGTTTGACACGTAGCTTCTAAAAGTTGGTACTAACTGAGAATGGTATGGATTTGTTATTAGAGGCGCCATCTGTTGGTTAGTCCCGGGACTTATTGATCGATGTGTTCTTATACCCACGAATACTAGGCTGAAAAAATGCCTTTGTCATTCGAGCGAAGAAGCACAGAGCACGATTTAAACCGGCGACATTCCGCACCTCACGGCTATGCACCTCACGATGACTTATATAGCGCTATCTTGTAATACAATATCACCTCAAGTGCGCTTTTTTATAAAAGGCACCTTGTAAGTTGTACTAAATAATTTCAAGTGTAATTATGTCTGAAAATTTATTAAAATCGTAATGCCAATTATGAATGAAATGTCTATTACTCATCAGAAAATTTACTCTGGTAAGCCTGCCTCTGATTTCAAGCAGATATCTAGATTATTAATATGTAATAAAGTTGTGGGATGATTATTGCAATGGGACAAGTAAAGACTTCTAATCTCAGTCAAACAGTGTTTGAAGAAATTGAGTTAAATGATTCTGATAAAACTATTTAAGATCTCCTTTGTTTAATTTTAGTATAAAAATAAAATTTCAAGATTTATAAGATTGAACTTGCAAAAAGTAACGAGTTTTGAACCCGTAAGAGCAATTCACAATCTATGCATTTTTTTTAACAACAATTTATGGTATGGAAATATAATCCTTATTGTCAGGTTTGTACTTTCCTTCCAATACAGAGAGTTTACTTCTTCCTTTGGAATTCACTTGATAGGAAAAACAACCTTCTCATGACAACTTAAAAAATCCTCATCGATTGCACGGACAACGACTGGAGGAGACACAGATAACACTTCTACAACAACCAACCAACTTACACGAAGAAAAAGAATCTTGAAAGCTCCAATGAAAATGTCAATCCACTCTCTTCCCCTATGCATTTTTACCGTGCAATATCGCCAACTGTCAAAAATTAAGTGTCTTCAGATATCAATTTTTTTTCCATATTGAAATACACATACATACCATCACGCTAATTCTTTGTTGGGGTAGGCAGAGAGGACAGAGCACTAGACTTTCCAATCCCAACAAACATTCTTCGCCTCGTCTACATCCATACATCTTATACAATCATTCACTTGATATAACCATAATATCTTTGGTCTTCCTTTACCACCCCTTCCACTCAAATTTTGGCTATATATTTATTTGGTTAGTTTTCATTAATTTGTTCTACGTACATGCCCAAACTATCTCAGAGTGCCCTTCTATATCTTAGTCAACACATCAGCCTTGTGTTCACATTCATCTCTAATCACTTCTTAAACAATTGTCACGAACTCCTGTATATGAAGGAGTATACGCCAGTGAGTTATACTCTAATTATTTCATTCCATATTTTGTCACCCTATGTATCGCAATGATACCAGTAAAACTCAAATGTATGACATAAATCAAATCGATTCCATTTTTCACCACCTTCAACACATCCACATTTTTCAAGCACCTGTTGAGATATGTTGCTATAAATTGAGACTCGCTTGTAATACGAATCTATTGACTGCACTGATGAAGAATATGTAAGATAGGCGCAGATGCCAAAATAATATATAACTTATCAAAATTATTATTTTGTATGGATGAAGACTACTGAAATTATTTTGTTGTTTTGCAGACCACCATCACTGGTACTGACATCTCCAGCGAGGCCAGAGGGGCAGCAAGGGCAGGGGCAACAGCAGGCCAGGCGCTCCTCGCACCCGGCCAGCAGGGGTGCCTGGCAGGATCGGCGCCGGGGTGGCACCCCCAGGAGCTCTGCCTCGCACCCTGCACCACCTCACTCGCAGAACCTGCCTTCTGGCTATGGTGAGCTTACAAATTATAAAGTAATCTTATATAATAGAACATCATTTTCATTCCATTACGAACACAGCAATGCAACAAAACACCTCCATCCAGACCCGCAGCCTTTTAATCCACGTCTTCCCACATTTAGGCAAGGCTCTGAATCACCTTAATAACAGGTAATGGTGTAAGATTGGCGTCTGATTTGTCAAGTTTCTAATGTGCTATATTAGTGTAGCTAACTCTTGATTAAGCTACCAAACAACATTCTTAATATGGGACATGCCCACTTTCAGCACCTCATCCATATCATGGGGCGTTTGTTTCTGTGTCTGAAGAGAAACCATTTCAATTGTAACACAGTTGTATCATATGAAACCCATCACCCTCCTTAAAGCAGATTTTCCAAATCTGTAAGGTCGTGACCCCCAGAGGCGCCGCCAAATGTTAGAGATCGCATTGGACCAGTTTCTGTTAATTATGAAAAAAAATTAGAAATTGAACACCAATTTGCATACTAACAGAAAGCATTTATTTTCTTTTTAAATTGAAATTATAAAAATATTTACTCGAAAGTTTATAATATATAATAAGACATGGCTGAGTGGTAACTAAACTTCCTTGCTGAATATCGCCAATTTTAAACCCCGCGCTGTGGTACTCCCTTCAAATGAAATGGTAATTTTTTCCACCTATACAGCCATTTTTTTCATACCTATGATTTTGGTCATATTTATTCTTTAAAATAAATAAATTTTAACGATAAACTTGAGCTATTTTTTTGTTGGTTAGAGTAAATACAGAGTTCAATGGAATCCCTTAATTGTAAAGAATTTTCGAGTGAAAATTTATTAGTAAAATGTCAAACATATTCTGATAGCACTTCTCGATCAAAATTGTTGGTAATCCTAAATAACGCATTTAAATAAATAATAATTCTTTTATGCGGTCTACTATAGTTCAGAAATTCTAGGATGAGTCCTGTGACAGCTCTCAAATTTGCCCCAATACAACCTTGTAACGATGTTCAGTAATTTTGATTATTTTAACAACTTTAATATAAGCTTCACTTCTAATAAATAGCTAGTTATTTAGGTAAATACATTACATAAGGTTGTATTGGGGCAAATTTGTGAGCTGTCACAGGACTCATCCTAGAATTTCCGAACTATTGTATGAAATATGTTAAAAATGCATATTATGGCAAAACAACCCCTAAAAAGCGATGGCGCTTACTGTAATGTTGCTATATTTTCCAGAGGTTAGAACTACCCAGCAAGGTCAGGTGTATTTTTATCACATCAAGTCCGGAGTATCTACATGGCATGACCCTCGCATTCCTCGAGATCTGAGCCCTGCTGCTTTGGCACCCGACACCTTGGGGCCACTGCCCCCAGGCTGGGAAATGAGGCAGACTGCATCTGGAAGGGTGAGAATAATTGTTATATTCCAGATGCTATTCTAATCTCCATATATGTTGGAGAGATTAGAATAGCACGGTTTCCACTTTTGTTTTGATCATAATAATGATTGTATGACCTAACTTTTATAAAACTGAAAAGTTTTCTGACCAAGTGTTACTCCAATGGCATCTTAACGTGATAATATCTTCCAAACAAGATTGGAAAATAAGTTTTTAGGAATTACTGTACTATCATTTCGAGTAGGTAACTTGACGTTTCAAGCTAAAATCAGGAAACTCCTGAATAAATTAAACATACACCAGCAATAATAGTGTCCCACCTCCTCAGGTTAGTGAAATCGGTGATATTGCATTTACAATTACCTGGAGTATATGTCTCTTGCCGATGTGGTCTTTATAATGTTGGCCAAACCAAATGGAGCATCAAGACACACATGTTAGAGCACATAAAGCGCTTGAAAAACAACGAACAAGTCAAATCAGCGATTTATGAACATGCAATACACTAACTACTTGAGTAAATTTTATCAAGTTCCAGAGTTTTACCTGGGAATTGTTAGAGAAGCCATCAAAATAAAAGAAGAAACTCAATTTTAACGGAGCAGATAGCTTCAAAATATCTACTATTTGTAAATTAGTTCTAATTAAAGAGTGTCGTCCCAAATACTCCAAACAAAAATATGACAGTAAGCATAGTGCCTGTACAAACTTAGCTAGCAACACTGAATACATGGAAACCATAGACGGCCAAGTCCAAAGATACCATTTTCATCAAGGATGGTTAATCATCTTCCGTACGCAAACACAAGACGTGTAACTCTTAAAGATGGGCAGTGCGATTAACCTAAAATGTGTAGTTATCTATTCGAAATTACAGTACAAAGCAAGTAATCATTTTTAAAAAATTATTTTCTAATAATGTCGAACGACTGAAAATTTTAAATCTCACATCTTTTAAACATTGCTTCCTTCAGTGTATTTCTAAAAGTAAATATTCCGTCAATTGATCAGATTCTGAAAGAATTTTTATTCCATTACATTGGTCTCGTAACACTAAATTGTCGGTCATAGTAAGTCTGTCCGACATTTCACATCTTAAAACTGCAGTGACAAGTGATACAGTCCATAGACCACTAACTGTGGAATCAACATATTACATTGCAAATTTACATTTGAAATCTTTATGTTACTTGTGGACTGCTTTTTTTGCATATATAAAATTTTACCTATCAGTTTTACTCAACTACGCAATTACAAAATAACCGATGGGTGACATTAGCAGTCTAGTTTAAATTCTTACTTAACAATCTTCCATCCATGAAAAAGACTCTAGACATACTGTGTTAAAATTCTATCATGACTAAATATAAATTTATCATCACTTTAGGTCCTTTTATTATTTTCTCAATTTCCCCTTTCTTCGTGACCATTCATTTCTCACTTATAAATATATTTATTTTGCCTTTTACAACAATTTTTTTTCTGTGTCTAAAGACTCCAATCTTAATTCTGCTTATTGCATCTCTTTTCCTTGTTTCAAACAGTTTTCCTTTTTCAATGAATTCAATTTATTCATTTTGCATTTAAGCTAACAATTTATTGTATCAATATGTTTTCAGATCTATTTCGTGGACCACAACAACCGGACGACTCAATTCACCGATCCCCGTCTGAATGGACACATCCTCAGTGCTTTAATCCAAAAGCAACAGAGGCTGTCTGGAAATACTGCCACAACGACAGCAGTTACTCCCACCACACCTTCTACCAGCACTCCCTCTGTAGCCACCAATAGCACCTCTACATCCACAACGGCTTCGCCGATCAGCTCTAGTAGCCAGTCGAGTAGTAGCAGATCTAATGTTAGACCAGCCGAACCAACTGAAAGCGCTGCCCAAGTGAAAGTAGTGGTACCGAATGTAATCACCCCTAGCACTAACTCTGCCCCAGTGGGTAATGCTTCCACTGCTGAGCCAGCGCAAGGAGATCTGCCGCCCAATCTGCAAGATAGCAGTGACTTGCTTCCTAAGTACAGAAGAGATTTGGCACAGAAGTTAAAATCATTAAGATCAAATCTTCTAACTATGCAACCACAAAGTGGACACTGTAGATTAGAGGTAAGTTAATAAGATTTATATATTAATAAGATTTATTTGGTTTTATTTTCTTAGAAACTATAGAAACACTTAGCAAAAAAGGAAAATAATATTCAGTTATCACATGACCCACTTTGTACCAGACAGGTACAAAGACTGTAGAAAAGGCGGATGGTTGCTGCAGAGCGTGAAGAATCCAATTTGCGAAGTCAAGCGTAAATCACCAAAAATTAATTAATTAATTTTCGGTGAAATATTCTTGCGTCGAATGCGCCTCTGAACTTGTGTCCGGTGTATGCAGAGCGCTGTCCAACCAGTTGTCAGGGACGGACTCGACACGATGATTCCGGCGAAAATGTAGAAATGAAGCGAAGTCAACTTGTAGAGCAGAGATTCCTCTGTAGATCTTGGAGAAGGGTCGAAGAAATAAAACGAAGTCAGATGATTGAAGAGAAGTATATTTTTGCTTTAATTTGAGGCTCTATATTAGCGGAAAGTCAGTCAGAGTAAGCGCCCGTTGCCCGATAGGTTAACCCATGTTCGGGGCTAGCGGGGCCGCTTAGACTGACCGCTTTCTGCCTTGGTCTCGATGGCTCGGCCACGGCACAATTTTCGCCGCGGTCGCGAGCTCATTCGGATTCAATGTGACTGATATTTTACATAGAAATATAAGACATGATACATTTTAGAGAAATATTTAACATAATTGTAATGACATGATACACATATAAGGGCAAATTTGCCTCCAGATCTACACACTATATTGTCTGTCTAATCATACCACATACACACACAAGGGTGACGGCATACGTCCGATACAACCACTTTGTTAACTTTTTTTCTAGTATGGCTTTTCTCTTATAGTCAGATGTTGAGGTTTCTCATCGTGAAAAAACCACAGGAGTAGGAGCTCCTCCAGTCTTCCCGAGAATAAATAAATATATTGGACTCTCTTCCACTATGTGATCGATAAGATAATATGGAATATTTCATATGAGCATAATGGGGAATCTATGAAACCCCACCTATACAAGGTCATCGCATGTATGCTCTTGAAGCAGAAGCAGTCATCCACTGTGAGATATATCATGCAAATATTGTTACACATGTGTAAAAGTATAGAATCCTGTGCGACACATGGTGCTCAAACTTTCCAAACTTCATTATCTATGAGAATACTTCTCTTGGCCGCCTCCCTCACACTGAATGTATCAAAACAATAACTGGATCCCAGTTAATAAAGGTGTCTGTACATATATAGTTCATTGTTATTTCACAAAGAAAGATATGTGAGAATAACTAAGTCTAAGATTAATTATTTGTTTGGAATTTGATCATCTTATTACAATTGTGGCATTTAGTGTCTCTCCAAGACCGTTTCTAATTCATTGTGGCATCCCTCAAAAGTGTCATTTTATAAACTTTCCTGATGGTCTCAATGCTCTCAACTTTCTGATACTTCAGAAGAGGTTTATTCCATGCATTAGAGCTAGCCACTCTGAAAGCCTCATCAAAGTAGCTATTTGCATGGTCTGCCTTAATAATATGGTTTGAGCTCTGAGACCAAGACTTTCCACACCTAGAGGGCAAGGGTTTGTAGATCGTGTAGGTCTAAAATTGAGATCGACAAAACAACAACAATCTTGGGTTACTTATCTCCAGTTGGTACCATCAACTCTCTGTATTATAATGTTAAGCTATCATAGTCTAGGGCGCTTTTTTCTCCTCTTTTATACTTTTGTTACTTTCCGATCTAGTTATCTATCTAACAATAGCACTATGCTCGATTCTATTCCAAATATCACAATTGATTTTGAATTTGACAATAAATATTATTTTGAATTTCAGGTATCCCGAGAAGAGATATTTGAAGAGTCGTACAGACTGGTGATGAAGATGCGCGCCAAAGACCTGCGCAAGAGACTGATGGTGAAGTTCCGCGGGGAGGAAGGGCTGGATTATGGCGGCGTAGCACGCGAGTGGCTTCATCTGTTATCCAGAGAAATGCTCAATCCCCAGTATGGCCTTTTCCAGTATAGCAGCGGTAGCCACTACACCCTACAGATCAATCCTTACTCAGGTTAGATAACATCCAAGCATATACACACCCAGCTCATTTATCAAAAGTTACCTCTTACGAATCCATCTATTCCACAGTAATGAAATGGAGTTTTCTTAAAAAAAAATTAAAAGGGTCAATTAAACCATCATCAGTTCGATCCCAACACCACTTACGCTGTTATGCGGTACACAATAAGTCCCCGTCCAGTGTGATCTACATTAGAAGATCGAAATCTTTATTTTTTTATGAGTGCAATGTTAAAAAATTTATTAACGATTCTCCCTGTTCATTTCATTTTAAGACTCTTCCAAATAATCTGTGTTAAATATTTTTTACATCTCATCTTTTTTTCTTTCATAGCTATATTTATAAATTTGAAAACCACTCTTGTTCTGTTTAATTAAATGTATTATATATTCCAGGAGTGAACCCCGAACATCTATCGTACTTTCACTTTGCTGGACGTGTACTCGGCATCGCTACCTTCCACGGCCATCACCTGGAGGGGGGGTTCACCACACCCTTCTATCGACAGCTGCTGGGCAAGCCTGTCACACTTGGGGATATTGAGGGCGTGGATCCAGAATTGCATAGGAGTCTCACTTGGATGCTGTGAGTTTTCGATAAATATTTTATTAATAGAAGTTGAGTGCATCCCTTTGGTAAATAAAATGATTTAAAGACTTCCATTTTTACTAGAAAGGTGGAGCCAAGCATACAGTCAGCTAAAGTGGGATAGATATCAGTGGAGCAATGAGAGGTCCGTTAAGAGACAGACTTGCAGAAACTCTTAAATCGGTTGTAAAATCCCAGTTGGCCTAGTTGGGGCAGGTGTTGAGAGTACTGATGATTGTATCCCGAAAAGTGTTCAGTGTTATGCTCAGAGCAAACAGCATTGTAATGCCAGCCCTAAAGGATAAGGGGGAGTATAGATGAGTAAGAAATTGATGCAATAGGTCCAAATGTGTATTTAACATAAGGTTGACCAAAACCTGATTGAGATAAAGATTGCACAATAACCTATTTTCTTTCAATATTGTAGCGATTATTAGCTGTAGTTTTGCTTGTCAATGTTAGTACTACTGTAGTAAAGATATTTGATATATATAGGAAATAACAATATTTTTTGACTTACTTAATTTGATGGTTTAGTAAGAGTGAATTAAACAACACAGTAATATTGATTTATTCATTTTTAACCTAATTTAAAAATAAATTTCAATTAAAAAAAAAAAAAAACATACAAAATTTAAATGAAAACACCAATCATATAAACCTTAAAAGATATCTATCACCTAACAAAAAATGAAAATCAGATAAAAAATAATATTGCGCAAGTATACTAAAAATAAAAACTTCACTTTTGTTTTTTTTTATTAAAAGCTGTTTAAAAATTCATCAGGATTATTAAAAACTGTTAAAAAATTCATCAGGATTAATTTAAAATAAGAACATAGTATAGTACCCAGCGGTAAATAATACACATCGGGCTTAAGCCAGAGACTGTCAGCCATAATCGGCTAACTTCGCTTTGGAGAGCATTGTCTCTGTCATTCATAACACGTGTTCCGTCGCGATTTGTCAGTCTAGATTTGTCAGACTGTTAGCGTGCGACAGAGACGACGCTCTACAAAGCCGAAGTTAGCCAATTATGACCGACAGTCTCTTTCGTAAGCTCGATTACTTACCGCCGGGTACAGTAAATAAAATTGGCATTAAATTGTTGAATGGGAATGTATGTGTATGGACTGTTTATTGTATGCTGATGACACGGTAGTGGATAATGAAAATGAACTGCAGCGTATGATGAGTGAATTGTATGCGAAATGTGTATAATATCAACATATTGTAATGTTTTGTTTATCATACTGTTAGTCATCTTTACAAGCTAGACATTGTTGTGGACCATTTTTGTGAAGGTGGTTTAGATGTGGAGACTTTCAATCTCTGTTTTATGATTTAGACTTGATTTAGTAACATAGTTGCACCTTGTCAAATTGCAATTGTCATTTTTCTGCCCTTACAATAAATTATTTATTTATGTAAAATTCAAATTTTTTAAATAATTTTTTCAGTGAAAATAAAATAGCTGGAGTGATCGATACTACCTTTCAAGTAGAATTCAACAGTTTTGGTGTTCTCAAAGTACATGAACTGAAGCCTGGTGGCGCGAGCATCCCCGTCACGGAGGAAATAAAGCGGGAGTATGTCCGGCTCTATGTCAACTACAGGTTTATGAGGGGAATTGAACAGCAGTTTTTGGCATTGCAAAAAGGTTAGTTTATCATGAATAGTACGTATAGCATTTTTGATCGTAAAAAGAGAAGACAAAAATTTTTTTTTCCACAATTTTTATCGAAAATCACACGTTTCCCATTGATGATGCCAAATTCTTGCATATCAGTAGTAATGGAAATAAATTAGACAGATTAAAGGCCCTAGAAATATCCAAGTCAGTGCATTGGGATGAACATCTGGCAAACGCATATATTCCCAAGATGCTGCTTGCTATAGTTATCTCCTGTCTCCCTCCACCCACAATCCCCAACCTGAATTTTTACTGTTAAAAGAGTATCAGGTCTGTAAATATGAAACCGGAATTTGCTCATTCCGGTTTCATATTTACATTGGCTCTAGTTGTCAATGTAGTGACTGTCAAACCGCATCATTGGCGCCTTTTTCTTGTGTTTACATTTGTCAAAGACTTTTAACTCACAACAATACAAGTTTAATACAACTACATATGTTTTCATAGTGTTGTACATGTCTGTTTTTGTGCCTGAAAACTACGATTTGCTGACAGCATTGACTTTCTGTTACCATTTGAAGAAAACTGCTGCAGAATCGCATCGAATGCTTGTCAAAGCTTACGGTGAGCATGCTCTTGGTAAATCACAGTGCTTTGAGTGGTTTAAAAAATTCAAAATTGACGATTTTGACGTGAGAAACGAAGAACGTGGAAGACCACCGAGAAAATTTGAAGATGCCGAATTGCAAGCATTGTTGGATGAGGATGACGCTCAAACGCAACAACAACTCGCAGATCAATTAAATGTGACACGAGAAGCCGTCTACGTACGTTTGAAAGCCATGGGAAAGATCCAGAAGGTGGGAAAATGGGTTCCACATTAACTGAATTAAAGACTGCAGGAAAACCGAAAAACCACTTGCGAAATGCTCGCCAGGTACAAAAGAAAATCATTTCTCCATTGAATTGTGACTGGCGATGAAAACTGGATATACAAATTGCCAGAGAGATGGGAAAAATGTGTAGCTAGCGATGGGCAATACTTTGAATAAAATATTTTTTACCATTTTCGTACAATAAATGTGTATTTTCTATAAAAAAATTCCAGTGTCATATTTACAGACCTGATATGTTGAACATAATTCAGTCTTGTTTATGCTCCCCTGATGATTATGTGAAAACCTTGAAACCGGTAGGGCTATACCGTTACATAAAGTGGAATAAACAGTGTTGGACTAAACAAATTATAATGCCTTTAAACATCCACATTGTTAATGCCTTAACTATAAATAATACAATAAAATTAATTGTATTTCAGAAAATCAATTTATCAGCTTTAAATATGAAAATTTCATATTACAAGTTTCAGTTGATTTAATTAAATTTAAAATTTTATTTATTCGCTTATCGCTTCGCAATACCAATAAATATTTCAAAATATCCTTTTTTGCGAGCTGTCTGTTTTCTAGAATGATGATATACGAGACATATCCAGAAACTAAGTGTACTGAATTTTAGTAGGTTACAATTTTTTTTATTTAAACAAAAAAATTACGTGGTTACCGTAGTACATATGTAAGCTATTTTTCGACATAGTCACCATTCCTCTCAATGCAGGTGGTGAAGTGGGGTATCAACTTTTTAATGCCTTCCTCGAAGTAGTTTCCCGCCAACCCCTCCGTCCACTTCTCCACCTCCTCCTTTAGCTCCTCGTCGGTTGAAAACCTTTTTCCACCCATGTGCAGCTTCAGGGAGGTAAAGAGATAGTAATCTGAAGGTGCTAGGTCAGGGGAATGCGCGGGATGGTTCAGGACATCCCATTTAAACGAGGCGAGCAGTTCCTTCGTGGCGTTGGCCGTGTGTGGTCTGGCATTGTCATGCAGCAGGCAGACTCCCTTTGTCAGCATGCCTCTCCTCTTGTTCTGAATCACTATCCGCAATTTTTTAGGGTCTCACAGTATCTTGCAGAGTTGATGGTCTCCCCTTGAGGCATATATTCAATTAAAATTATGCCTTGACAGTCCCAAAACACGGATGCCATGATTTTCTTGGCTGAAATTGTGGTTTTGAACTTTTTGGCGGAGGGTGAAGAGGTATGACGTCACTGTTGAGACTGCCTTTTGGTTTCAGGCGTGTAGTGTGCAACCCAAGTTTCATCTCCAGTAACGATGGAGCGGAGAAATTCATCTCCATGGAGTTTGCAGCGCCTCAAAAACTCTTGCCTTTTTACAAAATTTCGCTCTTGGCGGGAGATTGGGTTGACATTTTTCACGAAACGTGTTGTCGCGTCGACACTTCTCAACGTACTGACCTCGAACCGGTCTCGTTGTGGAGAGGAAGGGTCAGGCTACACGGAAGTGTAGCCAACATGTCGAAAATAAAATCCATCCGGTCGTGAGAGCCTCAGTACACTTACTTTTTGGATACGCCTCGTAATTTTAATAACGATTAATTTAGTTACCTCAAAATTGTGTGAAATTTCATTAGATAGTTAAACAACATTTAGGTTAAATTAATTTTTTTCTATTTCACTATCTCCGCATCACTCGACTGTGAGGAATATTACTAAGTTTATTGAATAAATATTAGAAACATTAAAATGCTTCATCCAAACCAAAACTTCTCACATTGGGGGCTCCTAATTCTCTTCATTCTGGATTTGCATAATGCATTCTGAAACATGTTAGGTGTGGCAATAGTTGGACTTCATTGATTAAATGTTGAAAATATTGAAATATTTCTCGTTTAGTACCAGTAAATCGAGTTTGATTCAACCAATCTTGTTGGGAAATACAGATGGTTGCTCATGTGGTCGGCAGGAGTATTACTGAAAGATAAAATTAAGAGCTCACGCATTCGTGGTAGCCTGGGGGTCACTGACATAAATAGTAAGCGGGGATAGTGACAGCTGAGATGGTACGGGCACATAAGACGGAGACCACCAGACCATACTGTATATCAGGCAATGTCTGTGGATCTTCCTCGACAGCCGTCCAGAGGAAGACCAAAGAACTCCTGGATGACTCAATGCTCCAAAATCCTGCAGAGAAATGGCCTAGATGAAAGCGACACCCAGAACCGAAGAATATACAGCCTGAGAACGAGAAGAGCCGACCCCAACAGTCTACCTAGGCAATGAGTTGGAACAGTGCCAGGAAGAAGAAGATGGTTGCTCATACTCTGTATGACTGAGTGCATTTCCCATCCCTCAGAAGATTAGAAGAGGTTCACTTTGATGGTCACTATAGCTGATTGAGCCAAGCATTTGACTATGGAAGAGAGTGTTCTAGAGAAAAAATGAAAAATTGATTATTATCGATGTGCATACTAAGTTTTCTCAATTTTTTTTAGGATTTTCCGATCTAGTTCCACCTCACCTCCTATCTCAATTTGACGAGCGAGAGCTGGAACTCATAATAGGGGGCATATCCTCAATAGACGTGTCAGACTGGAAACAACATACTAGACTGAAGCACTGCACCCCAGAGACCCCCGTCGTGCAGTGGTTCTGGCAGGTATGTCCTTGTTATTTTATAATATTTGTGCTTTACATGTATTGTATCACATTTTTATTGTATACAGTAACGCCTGTTAGGCTCGTTTATTTTTATATGGAAATTTCTTCTGACCAACCAGAAAAATGCTAAGAGATATAATTTGCATAGTTAGTAAAATGAACTACTTTTAACCCCCGAGTTGAAAGTTATTTTATTAACTAGGTCAAGAACTTAAGTACATTTTTGAGTCTTCATTTGAATGCTTAAAAACATTAACCTTTCTAACAATTGCACTATGTGCGTAGGTCTATTATGATTATGAATCAATGTTCAAGCATGATTGTGAAATATTTGCTTGTTTAATAATGATATATGATTTACTTCTTATTTTTTTAATTTTGTAGTGTGACATTTTTTCCCTTTTTTATTGGGTGTGTTAGTCTCCCTTTTTTCCATTTTTTATTCCCTTTTTTATTAGATGTGCTATCCACAGTCGACAATTTTTTTAAATTATAATCCAATCCAGATTATTGGTTGACACCCTTTTATGGAAAACACCATGTTAAATATAAGTGTTTGAATAGATAATTATATATTAATGAATTAACAATTATCTTAAAATGGTATTCAAATTTTTCATAATAATGTATCCACAGCCAAAATTATTAAGATAAGAAATATCTGTTGCTGGTTTAACTTCTTATAATGGTACATTGCATTGTATTGTGTTGTATTATATTTTCGTTGTATAGAGTATAACCTGGCAGGCTTTTTGCTATATGGCAATCACTACCTATCAACCAGAAAGATGTTCAAGAGACCTTAAGTGAAAACCAGACAGAAATTATTTTTTAAAAATCTTGGTTCCAACGGGAATCAGACCCGCAACCTCCGGTTTGAAAGACAGGTATCTTAACAAATAGACCACAGAGGTCATCATTACGGTTGATACACTAATGAACATAATTTTATAACAATAATAAGTAAGGTTATTTGTAAAATATACACATTATTTTAAGATTCAAAATGATTTTATTAATTAATTTTTAGGCTGTTGAGAGCTATTCGGTAGAAATGCGAGCTCGTCTACTTCAGTTTGTGACTGGATCCAGTCGGGTGCCTCTCCAAGGTTTCCGAGCCTTACAGGGCTCCACAGGAGCGGCCGGGCCTCGTCTCTTCACCATCCACTGTGTGGAGGCACCACCAAATAGCCTCCCCAAAGCGCACACCTGCTTCAACAGAATCGACATGCCTCCTTATGCTTCTTACAGAATACTCTATGATAAACTTACTCAAGCTGTGGAAGAAACGTGTGGTTTTGCGGTTGAATAAAGAGTTTTGCTGTATTGAATTCTTTACTCAATAACCTTTACTCAATAACCTTCACTTGAATAAGCTTCAACTAGACTGGAGGAGACTATGATAGTGTGCAGAATTTGTTTTATATTCGTCTTTTTTCATTGAAAAATTATTTTTATACAAAACAGTCTTAATGCAGTTGTGCTATTAGCAAAAAGAAAATGTTTAGCCCTAGTTGTTGAACTATGCATCACAAGTCCAATCACAATTATGGTTCCATTATTGATTTTTTTGCTATGCATAATCGTCCATTATACTCATAAACTAGCTATTTGGCTATGTTACAATTTTGTATATTAAAGCATTCGATAATGGAGTCATGATTTTGATACTGATATTTGGTAAAAAAAAGGGCCCTAGTGATAATACAGAATGTGATGTTAAAAATTGCTGGTTCAGTTGATTTTTTATAATTTTGTTGAACCAATTTGAACTGAAATCGTCACAGTTGTATTGTAGACACGGCTAACGAAAAGAAAAAGATCAATAAATTTGCTGTGAATTGTATCAACACAAGGTTCGGAATACAAAACAAATTCCTCTTCGTATCGAGATAAAGGGAAGTATCTCACAAATAGGTTTTACTTTGAAAATTTTCGCCATATTGGTCACAAAAAAAAACGAAATTTTATTAGAATTATTAATTTATCGAAAATTATTTCATTTCAAAAGTATTGTTTAAAATATTTTTGTTCACAATCACACTTTTTATCAGTTCATTTTACCCGAGTGACCAGTCATAGTCAGACTGATTAAATTTTGTTGAGAAGTTACATGTTTTTTTTTTTTAAAAGTTGTTATTGAAATTGTGGTTGATTAAAAATACCAGCTATATTTTTGAATATATTACTACATTATACGAGTATGCCACTTCTTCATTAAGAAATTTTATTTGTAAATATTGTGTTTCGTAAGTGTGCAGTTAACTTTTTTTGTTAAAAAGACATTATTATTTGTAGATAATTAGGAAATGTGTAAATGAGGTTTATTCCTTTCTGTGTGGTCAAAATTATGGATTATTTGTTTAAGGAGAATGTAGCCAAAGAAGGTCAGGTATTGGGATAGAATGATTATTTTTAACAAAAATTTTGTGTAAATTGTCCTTTGAAAGAAATCACATAGTTGGTTTTGTATTCTAATCAATTTAAATATTATAATAAACTAGTTTAACAATTCTATGACATATCTTTAAAAAAAAAATTACTGTGTTAAATTCTTTGTGCCTCCTTTAATTGTTAGATATTAAAAAAATTAATAGTGCCTGAAAATCAAAATTGAACTGTTACATTAGAAAATTAAATTGTATGAATGCTTAAAAAATGCGAATAAGGCGCAATTCTTTAAGATAATCAGTTGTACAATAATCAGAATGTCTCACTTGTTATAGGGAAATATTGATTATGTCAATTGAATACATTGTTGGTTATAGAAATCATCAAATAATAAATAATCACAAATAAATGTTTGTGTTCCCTGTTGTCTGTTAATATGAATTTGATAATTATCAATTTTTATGGGATTAAGTAATTTAATATGAATATTCCTCATAGTTTTCATAATATGCATGATATATAAGTGTTAATCTGCCTTGATAATACCTATTTCATATGTAGCATGAGGCCGGATTCCCATTATCCGCGATCGTATCTCGAGTACTTTTCTTGTGCTAACTTCACAATCATCAAAAAAGTTCCAAGCAGGCAATCTAACAATCTGATTTGAAACTTTGTCAAAAAAATGCACGCAAACTTTGTTGTACTGCATGTATGTTTAAATCAGTTCTCGGTTGAGTCAAAGGCAGCTTGCGTTATTGTCGCAATAAAGTGAGAATCCAGCTTCATCGACACATTTCTTAAATAAATTACAGTGCTGGGTTCAGATTGAAAATGTTAATTATTCATTATATATTACAAATAAAATAGCCACCAGGTGAGACCATAAATTGTCATATATAGTGAGACCATAAATTGTCAGATTGATTATAAATTCTCAAGCCAGGTTGTGCTAGTTACTCTTGATGGTGTATTTTTAAATGTTTTTAATTTTTTTTATTTCACATTATTTTAAACTCCTATATTTTTGTAATTTGGCAAAAATGCAAGACACACCTTAATTTGAAATTTGCAAATAGCAAAGCTATAGATAATTTAGAGCGCCCTTGAGGAGAGTTTGCTCTCTAAACAGCCCTATGTAAATTGTCCTATTATTATTATTATTATTATTATTATTTGATCTCTTATTATTATTATCACATTTACACTAACTTAAATAGTTTAACACATTCAATGCGATCAAATTATTAAGGTAATTCATGTGTGGCTGAAAATTAAAAAAAAATATATGTAAAATTAGGGTGCGATTTAATTTGGTGTTGTCTAGTAGTACCCTCTCCATTTGAAATGAAACATTGAACATGAACTTGAACATTGAACATACGAAAACGCGTCAGGCGCGTTGTTAGCACCCAACGGTTGCGAAGAAGAATGCACTAGGCGTGTTGTTAGCATTGAATGTGTTAATAAAGATGTATTTCCTTTTGGTCAATATTTTTTGATAATCTGCACTCTAAATGATTACATTTTTTTATTAATTTTCATATTTTAACCGAGTTTTTGTTACAATCATAAAAGGGTCTTAATTTCACTATCATAAGGGAGTTATTTTATATCTTTTTATGATTTCATTTTAGTTATAAAATAAAATTAACTGCCAGTTAAGTTTAGTTGAACGAATTCAGAAAATTGTTTGTTTATATGGAAAATTTTTTTTTTAGGTAATCATGCAATATTGAATTTTATTATGATTTGCTTTTGTGGATTTTGACATGGAACCGCGTTATCGCCAATTATTATTTTTTAGTATTCTTTGGTATACTTAAAAATGGTGAACCCAGCCTTACATTCTTTTACATATAGACCCGATTATAAATATTTACCTTGATGAGCATTTAGAAAAATTATAAAATTACGGTTGGTTTTTATACCATTGTTTTCAAGTTGTGAACTAGGTTAATGAATTTAAAATTTTGTATATATTTGTATGGTATTATTCCAATTAGTAGTTCATGATTAATACACCTGTGCCTTCTCCTGCATATTGTAAGAGTACAAAATGTACAAAAAAAAATTATAATCCTTTATCAACGTGTATGAAACTTGATAATTTATATTATAACATGTATTGGTGAAATATTTAGACTTTTGATACATTGACAACTTTATTCTTTAAATTGTTTTACATCTGCGCGAGATATAAAAATCTTTAAACCTTTTAAATGTTGTGTATTTAATCCAGGTATTCTCTTGAACAATGATATGGATGTTTATTCATATTAAAATTCTTATAGATAGCATCTGTGGTCGTTCATCTAAAATACAGGTAAGATATCATTGAGTTAAGTTTTTAAAAGTAGTATGCAAAAATTGATAAACCATGCAAACTCATTGATTACATGATTATGTCCACACTAATACGTCATTTATGCTATTTTTACTTGAAAAGAGGCATAGATATTTAAATTGTGTGGAATTTCTTGAATTGAATATTATTTGAAATTTAATTAATATTCTTAACCCATAAATTGAGCAATAATAGTTTTAATGTCACACATGTATTCATAATAAATAAAATCTTAAATATGTAATAAGTCAGTTGATTCAACATGCATAATACTACACAAGAATTTCTTTAATATTTAAGTGTCAATGGCTACAATTGTGCAAACTGTTTAAGATGAGGCTTCTCAGATTTTATTGCGCCTTTTCATATCTTTATCCCCAAATGTACGGAGATCAGATCACTACCATTTATGATAGTAAGATTTGCTGTCCGTTAATTGCCCCGTAATATGAGCCCATAATATCCGATTGCTATTTAAGTACATATGAGAAAATTAGAAGATTCTGATTATTTTAGCATTACATAGAATATGATTTATAAGTATTTTGAAATTATTCTAAGTGCTTGAAGATGTGTTTAAGGTCATTGTGATTTAACTAGGCCAAATTGAGAAATACGAGAGTGGTGTATCAGTCAAACTTGTAATGCGATTTTTTTCCGAAATATGAGGATTTATTTTTTTTATTTTTAAAATAATAATTACATGTTAATGTGACCCTCTTATTGGTGATAATAATGGACTTGTCGTTTCTGCAAAGTTTAATGTTAGCAAGATTTCCTAAATAAGGTTTTGTCTATCTAAAGACATTGCAATAACATATATTAATTCATAATTTATCACTTAGCACAAATATTTCCTAGTTATGTTGTAGTCACAGATTCTATTTTTAATAAGATTATAAACAATTTTGTATCATTCTCTTAGTTGTAAGAAGATAGATAACCTACAAAACTTGAGTAGGTGTGTTCATTATTCAAGTTGATTAATTTTAGGTGATTGATTATAGAATTCAATGATTATTGTGAATAATTGTTTTTTTTCATAAATTATATTATAAATACATATATTCTTGTATATACAATTAAGTTTATATAAAAATGAGTACTAAACCACTTTCTTGTTTTATTTTCACTACTTACTATGGAAAAGCTATTGTTAAATAGCTTTTATATATTTTGAGTGTTTCTAAATAGGTAAATTTCCTTTCGTGTTGCTTGGATATACTCTTATATTAATTCTATTTCATTCGAGTCATTGTTTATATAATTTTGACAATTTTCAATATCAAACAATTCCTTTTAAACTTGTTTATTGAAACATTATAATTATTGATTTATACTTTATTATTAGTATGAAAAATAAATTATTATGTTCAAGAATATTTAAAATAATTCCGAAAAGATGAAATCAAAGTTTTTATAAGATATGAATAAAAACTTGAAATTGGTATTTGACACTCGATTAAGTAAATATTGCACCATTTTATGCTGTGTTTTCAATTTTACTGTTTAAAAGTAAGACTTTTTCAGTAATAAATAAAAAAAGGGTGAACTTAGTTTTTTTTTATCAAATTGGTAGTTTGACTTTGACACTAAAATAACGTTAATTATATTTGTTAGTGTATATCTCCAATTGAGTGAATAAAATCAATAGTTGATTCAATAAAAACACATTCTGTGTGTTCACACGTATAATTTAAACATAGACAGAAGTAAAGAAAATAATTCACTTCTTAATTTCAATAGCTGCTTGTAGCATTTTGCTTGTCATAAATACTCACATAATGGTTTACTACGGGAACTCTGTAATATACAGTAAACCCTTGATTGAATGGACTTCTATGTTTAAAAATTTGTTTGATTTAATATTATTCCTATTTTTTTTTAAGTTTTAATATAAAATTTTCCAAGCTTTCTCTTCCTCAATTATGTATTGGTTTGTTTTATATTGTAACCAGCGAGTGTTAGCAAGTATGATGTACTAAATGAAGTATAAATTCAGACAAAGATCGCTTGTAAAGATAGCTGTTCTCTCCAGAAATGCAAAAACAAACTTTTAAAATGGTATTCGAGGGATCTGCCAATTAAGACTTTTTAAGAAGATAGTATTTGAGGTGTATGTTCCATTATAGATATATTTTCAGGGTAAAATAGGAGCTTCTCTGATGGGAAAACATCTTGAACAGGAACATCTTAAACGGGTTTCTTTGTATGTGAGAATTATAAAAAATATTTTAGTTAGCTACTTGCTAGTATCGGATGTACGAAATATTTTATGCTAAGTGCAAGTACTTGCAATAATATATATGGATTTTGGAGCTAAAGAGTACCTTGTGCCGTTGTGATAATTTCACTAGAAGCGCAGAAATAAATTTTTGATCTATACCTTAAAATATTTGGGAAACAAATAATATAAAAGTCATCCCTCTAATTTTCTGTGTGGTTTATTAAGTGTATAAACAATGGTTTATTGAAATATCCCGAGTAAATGAATACCCATCACGTAAAAAAACTCTTGGAAACTATTGGTTCACGTGAATTTAATGACATAATTACAGAAAGGTCCTTGCGTGATTTCGGTCATTTCAAGGTACAAAAGAAATTATTTAATGCTAATGTAAGTGAACTTGGACCGTAAGCAACTTATTGAGGTTTGGATATGCAAAGATTACATTTAACTTTACCTTTTTTCCAAATCTTAATCTTTTTAGCTCAGAATGTTTTTTTTTATACCTTGAACCAGTTAAGGAATAGTGGCTATAACCATGTGGACTTAACTATGCTTATACGCTAGCTATTTTTAAACTTAGAAATGACCAGTTTTCAATCTAAAGTAAAATGCTACTCAAACAGCTAAGTGGAAAGTAGTTATATCTCTACTTTACAACTTAAGAAATTATCAAAAATATAATATTTATACGACTTAAACAAATACTCATAAGAGATTATGCTCGGAAATCAAAAATGCATTATAAAAAAATATTGCAAAGGCTGAGTAGATACTTATTTGAACAAATGTTTTAGCAGAAATGTAAAGCAGGAATATTGGGAAATATGGATTTAATATTGATGAACATCTGTTCTCTGTAAGTCTATTGAATTTAGGGTTCAAATTTCACTCATTTGTTTAAACTTCACACAATGTTGCCACTCAATCTGTGTTCGTCAAATATTTTAGTACATAATGAAAAATTAATAACATGGACAAAAATGATTAGTACTAGTTTCACCAGCAAAGGTAATCATTGTATTTTTTAAATTTTATATATTTTTTATTTAGTGAATATAAACTTTTTTTGTCTCTAAATGATGAGATACTCCTATGTAGATATTTTTAGTATTTGTTTAAGCTATAACATTTTAATCATCTTATACCTGTAGGCTGAATACATATTTTAATACAACCGAGGCCCCTTTTTGTATATTCATTCCATATAATTTGTACAATAAATATATATTCACGAACTTGTAAATAATATTAAGTGTACAAAATTACGACTATATTTGTTCTATAAATTTGTATTTTTTGTATAAGAAACTATTCAATTGTTTTGACTATAGTGTAACCCAGATTTAACATTTTCTAATGGAAAAAGTTTAAAATAAAGGTTAGTGAAAATTAAGAGAAAAGTAACTTATTTTAAATAATTTTTTTCAATGCATATATACATTTAATTAACTTCATGTCAGTTTTGTGTTCAGTTTAATTTTCAAAAAAATAATTGTAAACACATTAGACTAAAAATAACCTCATAATATCAGAAAGTAGTGAAAATGTCAAAAATCCAGAGAATAAAGAAAAATGTCAACATTTATTCATAACCCGCAGATTTGTTAACAGTCATATTTAACTGAATAATATCTCAAAAAGGGAGAAATTGATGTAAATATATTTTTTTCTTTTAGTAAATAACAAAAAATAAAATAGTTTCTGCTGACTTTTTATTTGACATTAAAACATGAAAATATTTATCTGTTACTACAAATGAATTAATCTGTATGGTATATGCCAGGGGTAGCCAACTTGTCTGTTGTTGCGATTGACTTTTTACATAAAAAAAATTGTCATGATCTATCTATGGAATTAGCGAGATTTAACGCTTTGACACATAACACACATGATACTTAAAAGTTTATTAATAAGTATGAGTGGAATTAACTTTTCTAAAAAAAAGATTAATTAAAAGAAAACTTATATACATTTATTAATAAGTATGAGTGGAATTAACTTTTCTAAAAAAAAGATTAATTAAAAGAAAACTTATATACATACATGTTAAATACCATATGTACATTTATTTGAAATAGACATATCTACATATTAAAAAAGGATAACTAACTGACTTTGTCGAAAGGTGCATGCGTGTAATGAGATTTGGCAATATCACACGCTGTTTTGTAAGTTACGAAGACGGCTGCAATCGACCAAAAATTACTTCAAGATCGACCGGTCGATCACTGGTATATGCGATCAAAGTCAAACGAAAACACAAGGAGCTGGTGAAAAATAATATTGTACTGCAAAGTAAAGGCGGCGTGTTTTAAGGATCACCGTTGCTTTACGCATGCCCACAAAGTTTACTGTGAACATCTTACAAGTGTTGTAAATTTTAAATTAACTCGTTTGAAAATGAATCTGTTCGAAATACTTAAACATGTGAAATCTGGGTTACTACGTATTTGAAAATTGTTTCCAGTGTGTTGATATAATTTTTAAATGTTCTTTATAGTGACAATCAATATAATTACTAATAACATGTTGTTAACCATGTAATAATGTATCAAATGTTGAATATAAGATTGCAGAATCATTCGTCGCATATTAGTTTTGCTAAGAATTAACTTTATTTGCACTCAATATAAATATTTTTTTATTCACCTTAATATAAAAAAGCATTATTACGATAATGCATATTTTTTCTACGATATTTAATCATTATAATTAATTAACTTATTTAATCCTCGAACTTGTTAGTACTTGATGTATTTATATTAAATAACCTTTTTAATAATAATTCACACAATCTTATTCTCTAAATATTTTTGATAAGTTTAAAGGAATAAGAATATGCCTTATAGAACAAACTTGTTGAATGATATCATTTTTTGGGGACCAAGGAGACTTCCTGACGAACCAAAAATAAATGGAGAATTTGGTTGATTGAAGAATTTCATTCTAATTTATTAATCTTCATCTATGATAATTTTCTACTTCGTCTCTTTATGCTTCTGTGACCAAATTTGCATTTGACTAAAGGTTAACTGAAATCAGTTCATTTTTATCAACATCGTTACCATAATCAATTATGACTTTACAATTTGCGATTTGTAGTCTTCGTCAAATGCATTAGTTATTTTGCATCCAGTGTTGAAAACAAGCCTTCATAATTCCCTGCTTGTGGTGTTCTGCTTTAAATGTTATTTAATACACAGCAGCAAATCATGTGTCAATTTTTTAGTCAGATTTGAATTCATGATTAGTCTTTTTATGCCAGTCCTAATATATCTATTTTTTCATTCTTACTTACTCTATTAAATATTGTTAAAAGCTTGTAACGAAACAATGATCTGTAATATTATTATATTTGTCCTGATGTAGATTTTTTTAAAGTAATTATATAGCAAATTTATGATCATTTAAATATGTATATTGGTCTACAATATCACACTTCGCACACAAAATGTGTCAGCAAGTGCCAAAATATTGTACATTAAATGCATATTTATTTTTCAAGAAGTTTTCGATTAATGTATCATATAATTTACCATTTTATACACAAATATGTAAATAGATTTTGAAATAACATTTTAATTTCTTTATCTATGTATTTATTCTTTAAGCATGTTCAGAACATGTATACATTTATTCTTAATAACATGAACTTTTTAATAAAACAAACATTTAACTTTTTTCTCTAATGAAATTTTAAAGAAATAAAATCATCTTCAGTTATAGTAATGCTTTATTTTTGTTTCATAATACATAGTTTATTTGGTCAATTTCTATTATATTTCTATTATATTATATATAAAATATAAAAAAAATTAAGTACCGAGATCTAAGAAAACTATTCTAAACATAAATAGTTTAATTTTTATTCTAATACAGAATATCAGAAAATTAAAGCTGATGATATATTTGACAAATTTGTGATTCAAATTGTTCACAAAATACAAAATGTATACGTCATATTTTCATCAGCCATATAAATAATTTTCACTTTTCAATTCTATATTTCCTGTAAATATCTCTTTCAACAGACATTTTCATACTTATTTTCTGAAGATTAATATGTTGCAAATCTCTTGTTATAATGTAATTTGTGTGGCAATGAATCAATTTCCAATTTCATAGTTATTCACTGTGTATATAGAGAAAATGGTCTCTTGTCAGCAAAGAAAATATAGGAGCCGAGGTTAGGGTAAAAAAATATTTATGTATGTGGTTGATCCAATATATTTTGAATAAGCTTTCTTCGCAACATACTATCGACTAGTTCAAAACATAATAGCTAAATAACAAAAGTCTTCATTTCTGAATTTGTGGCATTGTTATTCAGAATTCTTTAATTTGAATTGCATCCTTCTCAAAAGCTTATTTTTTCCAAAACATAATTTTGTGAAATTTTGATGTAGAGCAAGAGTTTCCAAAGTGGTCGATATCGACCCCCTGGAGTCAATTTGATTTTTCTAAGAGTCGATAGTTTCAATAAAAAAGTTTGGGGGTCGACGACAGCAAAAATAGACCGCTTTTTGTTTGTTACTTCAAAATATCTATGACTCCAATACGTACCTAATTAAGAAGTAAAATAATAAAAAATAACACTTTTTTGATACAAACACTTTACATACCAAACTTGTGAAATGACTAGGGGTCGACGGTTTTAAAAAAGTTTGGGAACTCTTGATGTAGACTATATTTCATATTGAATCATTTATAATTTGTAAAATATTTGAAAGAAAATTTTTTCAACTCAATGTTTTTAATTGTTGACAACAGGTTATTTTTTCACGGTATTAAATTTAGTTAAATAAATTCCTTCTAACTTCGTGATAAAAATTTGTATTGAATGCATCACACACATTCAATACAAACTTTTATGTCATATCTATGATAAAAAAATTAAAACAATCAACATTTGCAGACATGCATAATATATTTTTGAAAAGCAATTAAGGAATTTTCAATCCCTGAACTAAACATGTGTTAGTATTATTCAAGTATTAAATTTTAAAACTATTCAAAGGTTGTCTTAATTAAGTACTATTTTGAATTGTAAGAGTAAGAATTGCAAGTATAAAAAAATCATTTTTTATCTTTTGCAGAGAAACTAAACAGAACTAAATGAACCGTGAACCTTTTGCTTTATAACATAGTATGGACTTTTCTTTTTCAAGGACAGTGTTGTATTCGAAAGATTTTTTTAATGGCATCCTTGTTTAAAATTATTTTGAAATTGATATTCAGTATTGTGCTGAAAAAATTTTAAATTTATCTATTTTTTTATTGTAAGCGTAATTCTGAATTTCTCAGTTTCACTATTAATTAAAATATTTGACAAAGTTTTGAAAAGTAAAAGGTGTTTTATAAGTAGATTTGTCAACTTTTGACATATATTTTCATTAAGACATTAACATGTAGATTTTTTCTGAAAGCTATAGACACACACCCATATTAATACGATCATATTTTCATTATATTCTTTTAATAAAATATTTCGATTTTTGTATTCAAAAATTTGATTTATAAACATTGAATTTCCAAGTTTAAAATAGTACAATTGTCATTGTTTCAGTTTTTTTTTACAAAATTAAATTTTATATTGACATCTTTTAAAATTTATTTCAACTTTTCATTTCTATCTAAAAAAAAGTTTTAAGCAATATTAGGTTAGAAAATATTTACAGAGAAAACTGTTGTTAAATCGAGTACATCACAAAATTTAGAATTACACTTTGTGAACCAGGGATTGAATGCAATTTGTATTAAGCGCATAATGTTACGCTATAGTTAAAGCTATATTTTTTATATTGGCAATATTGTGTTACGAGGTCTGTTAGTGAGAGATCCCACATACACAAACACATTATACTATGATATATTTAAAATTGTGTTTACTTTGTGATTATATTTTCATAAGCGTATAATTATTATATGTATGCGTGATGTGATATATCTAATATGTTGAAAAGACATGGAATCGACTGTATATGTACGAGTAGATGTAGATGTATATGGGAGGAAATACTCTATCAACTTACACATTTTGTAATAAATTATTTTTTAATTATTATACAGTGATCGTCACCTGTCGATGCACACTCCATGACAATCCACCCGGTGTTGTGTCTTAATAAGACTTATATAAAAAAAAAATTAAAAAATAATATACATATTCACATTTTATAGTGTATTTTTTTCATTTGTTGTTAGTCCCCAATATTTGAAAAGTAGATATTTTTTATCATGAGTAAGTTTTTCATTATGAAATTTATCCATATGTGTGTTGTTTATGTAAAATGTGCTCAACTACTTTGGATATTTAAATTATTTGTCTTAATACCCAGCTATATATTATTTTCATAAACGGTCAATGATTTAATCATAGTGCCGCAATTTTATTCAAATAAATACGATATTTCGTCGTTGTTAAGGAAAAAGTCATTAATTACCATTTTTGCTCGAAATGAGATTTTTCATTATTTGAATCAAAAACACAAATCTCTCATCAATCTAAAAGTAAAAACGACATTATTTAAGTCAATAGCGAAGTTAGACCACTAAAAAATCATTAACACGTTCACTGCGTATAAAATACTTAATGTCATACAGAGATGCTGAAAATTCGCGAATTTTTGAAAACCCATAACTTTGTTAAAAATCAAATTGTACTTTCTATTGAAACATCATATACAAGTGTATTCCTTCGTGTCTTCAAAACACATGAAACCGGCGACGAATCCTTATCGGGAAACGTTTATGAGTGCACTAAACATTCAAGGATTCCCGTGTCCATACAAATATTTTGTATGGACACGGGAATCCTTGAGCCGTGTTCGACGCAGTGAACGTGTTAACTGTAAAAGTTGATTGTTTGTTTGTATGGAAAAAGCCATTTTATTACTTGATGAGCTCCATAAAGTCTTAAAGCAATTAATGACTTTTTCCTTAACAATGATGATTTGTCAATTTTTCAAGTCAATGATTTGGCTGTAATTTTAGTGTATATTTATTTGGTCCTAAGATGTGTATGGTGTCGAGTACAAAAAAAAATCAACCACAAGTTATATACTATAAAATTATTTTTTTCATTTATTGGGTTATATTATAATACATTGAATATTAATTGACAATGGTGACAGTATGAATTTTATTGTACTAGGAACTCGGGACTCCTGGGTGCCAAGCAAGCGTGCTAACTATAGGGCCAGACACTATCGTGTAGATATATTTCAAATTTATTAATAGTTATGAGTTTTATAAATATATATGTATATAAATACAGTAATACCTTACTTAATGAAGTATGAAACAACTTTGTTATGAGAAACATCATTTTCAGAGATAGAATTTTAATAGACAGAATAGGGATGTTTATGAAAATAATACATAAATACAATTAATTCAAACAAATTATTCTGATTAAAAATAGAAAATGAGAAAACAAAAATCTCTTCTATATCAAAATTAAAAACTACAGGTGACCTATGAGTCCGCCCTCCAATGCTCGGTTCAAATTCAAGGTGTTGTTGTGGAAATTTGTGGCTTCAATTCTTGCACCGCTTGAATATATGGAAAGAGGTGCAGATTCCTTACTAAGATTCATTGTAGTACCATTTTGAGTTGAGCTGAACGTCATCTGGTTGAACTTGCTTGATTATTAGCAACATTTTCTTGTGCCCTTTGATTATTTTCATTAGTTCAGATAGTATGCGGTCTTCAGGTTCAAGACAAGTCTTCTACTGATTCCTGCTGTCGAAAACATGCAATTAATCTCCTAATTTAATTGTCGATCTTGCTGGACAGTCTCCATTAGTAAAATGATGTTGACATACGCACTGTGTTCTAATAATTGATTCTTAATTTGCATTCGACAACTTTAGTTATTTTCTCTTTTGTTAAATTGTCCACAATAAAACTAAAGAATGTCTTTTAAATTATCTGAAAAAAATCAAACTTATAAATCATGAATGTTTGAAACTGTCTGATTGATGAGCTACCCTATATGTCAAACAAGGAAAATGTTTAAATTTGTCTATGATTGACTGTCTTCATTTTTGTTTTCTTTCATCTAATAACTGTATAAGGATTAATTGCATCTAATAACTGTATAAGGACCATTATCACAGATCACTTGACCATAATGCTTCTCAACAAATCTGTTTAGTTTGTCAGTCGATTTAAACAGGTTTTAAGGTTTTCTGTTAACACATTTTTTACAACTTCAGCTTCCTCTTCTTCATGTTGTTGCACCGCAATGTTTCAATTAGTCCGAAGCTAGCTTCATTGTACCAGAAACTTTATGGTGAGAAGATTTGTTAAGCAAGGTATTACTGTACATGTAACAAAATAAAGTTTTGAAAAATTGCAACACTTTTGTTTCACTGATGTATTTTAGCCATTAATTTTTTAAATTGAACAATTCTCATTTAAGATTTTTGTATGTATATTTATGTGTGAATGAATTAATATTTTTTTGTTTATTATAAATGTACGTATCATGTTATGAAATATTATCATTGTTTTATATAATTTTGTTATGCAGTATATATACATGGGTTGACGATCACCAATTTATGGTATTATGAATTTAATTTCAATAAATGAATATAAAAAAATATAAATTGCCATTTTTATTGATAAAATTTGTTTTGTTGTACACAACCTTTTGTTGTAAGAGGGCCAAATATTTTACGTGGGGATTAGTGCGGGCCGCACTTGGGCCATATGTCATTACAGTATATCAGTTTGTAGATGGCTCTAGTTGTCAATGTAGTGACTGTCAAACCGCGTCATTGGCGCCTTTTTCTTGTGTTTACATTTGTCAAAGACTTAAGTCACAACAATACAAGTTAATACAACTACATATGTTTTCATAGTGTTGAACATGTCTGTTTTTGTGCCTGAAAACTACGATTTGCGGACAGCATTGATTTTCTGTTACCATTTGAAGAAAACTGCTGCAGAATCGCATCGAATGCTAGTCGAAGCTTACGGTGAGCATGGTCTTGGTAAATCACAGTGCTTTGAGTGGTTTAAAAAATTCAAGAGTGGCAATTTTGACGTGAGAAACGAAGAACGTGGAAGACCACCGAGAAAGTTTGAAGACGCCGAATTGCAAGCATTGTTGGATGAGGATGACGCTCAAACACAACAACAACTCGCGGATCAATTAAATGTGACACGAGAAGCCGTCTCCATACGTTTGAAAGCCATGGGAAAGATCCAGAAGGGGGGAAAATGGGTTCCACATGAACTAAATGAAAGACAGCAGGTAAAATCACTTGTGAAATGCTGCTCGCCAGGTACAAAAGAAAATTATTTCTCCATCAAATTGTGACTGGCGATGAAAAATGGATATATTTCGAGAATCCTAAGCGTAAAAGATCATGGGTAACTCCAAGCAAATCAGTGACGTCGACTACAAGGCCAAATCGCTATGGACGGAAGACAAAGCTCTGTGTTTGGTGGGATCAGAAAAAAAATATGTATATAAAAATATACATATAAAACAACAAAAAACACTCCAGAACTCACACAAACCCTTTCCACAAGTCATTCCTCTTGCAAGCCCAAGTATTCAAACTCCTGTCGCAATAACAACTATGCTCCGATCGACTGCCTAAATTGTTTTCCTCCCTTTGCCTATATTGAATTCGGCACCCCATCGTTTGTTATGGGAGCTAAATAGGCATATTGCCTTTGGGCAAAAGATGTTTTAACTCTAGGGATGGTGAACATTTGATCAGTTGCCATTCGTGGTATACCACATGTAGTGGGGATTAATTTAATTGTGAAGGTAGGTAGAAACACCTTCACAATTAAAATAAGTGGTAGGTAGAAACACATGTAGTGGGGATTAATTTAATTGTGAAATAACAAAATAATTTATTTTTAAATATATGGAGTCCACACAGTTAAAGCTGAAATATTTAGTAAATAAGTAATATTTAATTCCGGTCTGTTGGTTACTCAAGTATATCCAGTACAATTGTTTATCATCAGTCCTCCTCTGTCGGCAGTGTCCTTGTTCTTTACCCACACTGGGAGGAACGGAGAACAAAAGAATATTTTAACTGCAAGAGATGTAATCAAAGACAATTGCTGAGCAGTGTATTCAGTATCAGGGCTGGATTATATAATAAACAATACTGTTTATTGAAAACATTCATGTTTATTTGATGCTTAAAAGATACAAATGTTGGTTATGAAAATTATACAAAGATTTAACAAATATTTTTCGATTATAAAAGAAAGAAATTATAAACAGTATTTCAAGAAACAAAATAAATTTGATTCAGAGACCTTTAAGATATATGAAAAATGTATGTTCTTGGCCAAGGTGACCATTTCATGTTAGTGGAGAGGCTTTTTAGTTTATTTGTATCAAATCAGTATAATTTACAAGATTGATTCGAGCATAAAATCATGTCAAAGTTCTGTATTACCACTAAAGAAGACAACCAAATCAAATGTAATCATTTGCAAGGACTTTACATTAATCTATGAATATTTTTCATTTCAATAAATGAATTTTCTATTCAGTGTAGTCTTCAAAACAGAAATTTATTTTATCAAACACTGTTTATTCCACTTTTTGTAATGATATAGCCCTGCGGATTTCAAGGCTTTCCCCTCATCGATGAGGTGAAAGCCTTGAAACCGGTAGGGTTATACTGTTACAAAAAGTGGAATAAGCAGTGTTTGATAAAACAAATTACAATGTCTTTAAACCTCCACAATGTTAATGCCTTAACTATAAACAATATAGAAATTAGTTTTTCAAATTACAAATTATCTTTCTATGGAAAATTACAATAACCTGACTGACTCACTGGGAAACAATTTGTATTGAGTTATGTTTGTTTTCCACTCTGCTTATTTTAAGATCTAACCTAACAATTCAATTAACAATGTAAATTTAGTATTTTCTATGTTAATTTCAAGATCTACAACTTACTCTTGTTGGCAAATTTTTGTTGTAGGTTTTCTAAGTCATCTGTGAATCTGAGATGGTTTCAGTGTTCTGCATAGAATTGTTAAAGAGATTTATCTTGTAGCATCATTGTACATTTATTGAAAAGTTTTGCATAAAGTTTAGGAATTCTTAACATTAGAAGAGCATTGAATATTGCCGATTTTTTGGCAGGTCAAAAGCTTTTCCATGATCCATAAAGGACATACAAAGAGGAACTTCAAATTCATGGCATCTCTGTATAACTACCTGTATGCGGTCCAGTGTGCTGTATTCATTTCTAAAATGATTTCTGCTGTTTATGGTAAATATAACTGTACATAAATTGCAGTTTAGATTGACATTTTTATTAATTCTGCACTATTCCATTTTGTTAACCACAAGCCAAATAAATTAACAATGAGGTGATAAAATAGATCTTCAATGGCAACTGAAGATGGATGTTAATTTTCCTAAGACGTCACTAATGGAAGAATGTATGTATTGTCCACACCACACTTGCGGTGTTGGGACGCATAATAATGACATGTCACTCATTTCAATTAGTGATGGACAAAGAAGATATAGACAATTATTTTAATGCTGTATGCAAATCTAAGAAGGGGTCCAATTTAACATGGAAATTATAATATTTTAAAATTTCTAATTTTTGCAAACATTTACATAAGTCTGATAAAATGTGTTTGTATTTAAACATATTTAATAATATATGCTTAGCAGGAATGTGTAAAACAAAAATTATCATTAATTTGTTTCTATGAGACTACAGCAGTGTTTGACTAAGATATGACTAAAGGTACTCAGGGTGCTGAAGTTTTATATAAATATATACTACTACGCTGTTGACCTTAGATAATAGATTAAATAGATAAAAGATAAATAGAATTAAATAGTTAATATATAACTCAAATATTAATGCAAATGTGGTAATTCTATGAAGTTTAAGAGTGTTGCTTATTGTAAATCTCACAACGGTCAATTTACAAAATCAGATAACTTTGTGTTAAAAAAACCACAAGAGATAAGACCCCCAAATGTAACAGAGTAATGTATTTTGTATTGTATATTAATACATCTAGAAATATTGACAGTTGGTGTTATCTTGCATTATAATAATCCCATGTTTTTATCACATGTATTTGTTCTGATTAGGAATAATTTAACTTTGTAACTGTTCAGGTCCTTTTTACATGATATTCAAGAAAAGATAACAAGAAGTAGAAATTGTATAAATATTAAATGCTTCAATTCTATTGTCTGAAAACTGGTTATGCAAAAAAACAATGATGCTATTTGAAAATATCATTGCAAATTCTCACGAATTGTTTATCCACTAGGTTTAAAACAAGTTTTTTTATATGAAAACTGGTCTTCCTTTTGGGTCGTTATTCATTTCTGTGATAATAAAATAAGAACATGATTTTGGCACCATTTAAACAAAGTAGTCAGGGGTTAGTGCCATGGTTGCCCTACATACCCTATGTGTATGTCCCGACTTTGTATAATTGTATTATACACATATACCCATACCAATTCGTTTAAATTTTGAGATATTTATTTATAATTTTAACGAGAAATCCTTGTCTTTTTGACAATTTTTTGGTCACAAATTTAGTATTATTTCGTTTTACACTACAGGATTCATCAGTGTTTTTTCGATATTTCAGATAACCAAATTTAACCAAAATTACATCGTATTTCAAACACCGATGTGCTACGTCGAGCAGGTGGAAAACGAGAATTATTCAATGCCACAAAATGCCGAAAGATTGCCTATCCGGGTGATATACTAAGAAGAGAAAAATACCAATTCCTAAAATTAATATTAATGAACAAAATTGAGGGTCGACGCGGAATCGACGTCAGGAGGACCGGACACAGACCCTGAAGAAGTAAAATAGTGATAGACGCTAGGAGGACCGGACACAAACCCTGAAGAAGTAAAATAGTGATAGACGCCAGGAGGACCGGACACAGACCCTGAAGAAGTAAAATAGTGATAGACGCCAGGAGGACCGGACACATACCCTGAAGAAGTAAAATAGTGATAGACGTCAGGAGGACCGAACACAGACCCTGAAGAAGTAAAATAGTGATAGACGTCTGAAGGACCGGGCACAGACCCTAAAGAAGTAAAATAGTGATAGACGCCAGGACCGGACACAGACCCTGAAGAAGTAAAATAGTGATAGACGCCAGGAGGACCGGACACAGACCCTGAAGAAGTAAAATAGTGATAGACGCCAGGAGGACCGGACACATACCCTGAAGAAGTAAAATAGTGATAGACGTCAGGAGGACCGAACACAGACCCTGAAGAAGTAAAATAGTGATAGACGTCTGAAGGACCGGGCACAGACCCTAAAGAAGTAAAATAGTGATAGACGCCAGGACCGGACACAGACCCTGAAGAAGTAAAATAGTGATAGACGCCAGGTGAACCGGACACAGACCCTGAAGAAGTAAAATAGTGATAGATGTCAGGAGTACCGAGCACAGACCCTGAAGAAGTAAAATAGTGATAGACGCCAGGTGGACCGGACACAGACCCTGAAGAAGTAAAATAAAAATGTGTAATGTAAATTAGATATATTTTTATTTTATCACATTGTGTATTCACATCTAGCGGAGTTATTACTTAAAAGAATATTCTTCCAATAAACTAGCTTACATATATTTTATAGATCCATATATTTTTCAGAGATTTTTTCTTTCAAAGGTATCGATAACTTTTTCACCCCATTTTTAAGTATCGAGATCTCCGATTTAAACATCAGCGTAGGTTTGAAGTCAGTAAATAAAATATTTTTTATAACTAAACATGATAAATTGTAACCTTCATTTTAGTGGCCAATGTTTCGAATTGATTTTACAAATTGTCCTCAATGCCTCGTGATTGCCATTCAAAACGAAGACAGAATTCAAGTAAACAATGTTATAAAAACTTTTTCACAAAAAATACGAGTAAAAATGATGTGAACTAATCAAATTCATTGTTAAATGTTTGGCATGAATTAAACCGTATCTGACGAGCGGCGAGAGGGAAACCGCTTTACCTGATAACATGGCCTTCGATTGTTTTTGTTTGGTTGATTTCACAGGTTTTTTGGGACCGTTTTTGAATCGAGGAAATGCTGTTTTTCTTGATGAATTCAATTTACAACGAAATAGCTAGGGTTATCAACATAACGTCAATGCAAACCCAAAGTTTGACAATATTATGTCAATGCAAACCCGAAACTTACCAACATTATATTAAGCAAACCCGAAGCTTATTAACATTATTACTTCAATGCAAACCCGAAGCATACCAACATTACGTCAATGCAAATCCAAAGTTTACCAACATTGCATCAATGCAAACCCGAGGACAAAAAAAGTTCTCGTAAAAATAGCAATATAAAACCAAAACATACTATAGTATATTTGGGAGTATTGTGGACTTCTGTACGCAGATGATATGGTTATGCTGAAAATGAAGGCGATTTAAGGGATATGATAAGTGAGCTATATGAGAGACTAAGAAAGCGAATAACGCAAAACCTACTAGTGACACAGAGAGCCATGGAGAGGAGGATGCTGGGAGTTTCACTGCGAGATAGAAAGACCAACAAATGGGTAAGAGAGAGAACCAAAGTCACGGACGTAGTTGAGAGAGCAGCTGCCTTAAAATGGAGCTGGGTAGGACATATTGCCAGATGCTCTGACTCTCGGTGGACGAAAAAGGTCCTGAAATGGCAGCCTAGAACGGGCAGGAGAGGTGTGGGGAGACCACAGGCTAGATGGTCGGACGATATAAGACGGGCCGCGGGGGTGAGGTGGATGCAGTGTGCCCGAGATAGGGTGTTGTGGAGGACCGAAGGGGAGGCCTATATCCAGGGATGGATCCAGACCGGCTGAAGAAGAAGACGATGAGATATGTTTAGTAAAAGCTTAGAAAATTTATGTAGTGAAATCAAAGGTTATGATTATAGAAATATGTGGGGTAAAAAGTTTGTGAAATTTATGGGTTATTTAGAAAAACAGGAGCAGATTTATGAGTTTTGATATTTGGGCAGTATGTTTACGTGTAATGGGCGAGTTGAAAGGGATATTGAAAGAAGGGTAGTGATAGGAAACAAGGTAAACGGAACACTTATTGCTATATACAATAATCGCGCAATATCAATAGTAGCAAAAATGACAATACATAACAGTGTGTTGGTGCCCAGCTTGATGTATTGAAGTGAAACTTGGACTTTGTAGAAGAAGCTTAAGAGTAATATTAATGCTGTGGAGATGCGTGCACTAAGTAAAAATAGTGGAGTGTCAATGTTTGAAATAAGACACCGGAAATAATTGCATGGATAGAATAGTTATTTTAAGTAAGATGAAGAAAGGATTTTTAAGATTGAATGATGAAAAATGACTAAGTGAGTATACAAGTCAAGTGCAAGGTGTGCGTGGAAGAGGTAGACCGAGGAAAACGTGGCTAGACCAAATGGACCAGACTTTGAAATAAAGTAAAGTGAGAAGTATGAATAATAGATGATTGTGTATGACGAGATAAATTAATGTTGGATATCTGTTTTCTCTGCGAATCTCGTAAGAGACACGGTGTGATGATTTGTATGTACCATATGTATGTATTAGATATGACCTGGGATCGCAAATCCCTGTTGTCAATAGAGAGATAAAGGTTTTCGACACACGCCTGGTAAACAATAAACCAAGACAAGCCCATTAATGGATAATTAAAGTGGTCATTACAGTTTATGGTATCTATCGGGGTTTTATGATAATTGTATGAAAACTGTTTTATGTGATGACGATGGTGTAGACACCATGGAAAATAAGAACTTGTATCCCGGATGGCACACGGCGTGATGATATACGAGTAACACATCGATCAACAATTCCCCGGACTAACTACTAAAACAACATTTGTTTGAACGGTATTTTTCCCCATTAAAAAGCAATGTTTTATCAACATACGAAATTCGGTTTTTTCTATTGTTTTGAAAATAGCAAAAGTAGCGTCACTAAAACCACTGTAACTCAATGACACAATGTCGGAATGTCATGAAAGTTTGACACGTAGCTTCTAAAGCTTGGTACTAACTGAGAATGGTATGGATTTGTTATTAGATGCGTCATCTGTTGGTTAGTCCCGGGACTTATTGATTGATACGTTACTATGTACAATATCGCAGTTGTATAGACGGCGCCCCTAGGCAGTTTGCAACTTGCGCCTCCCACATCCCAGTAATACGTTATTAACATTTTAAGACCCGATGAAATCAAAACAACCTTTCCCAGTGCCCGGCTTGTTTTTGAAGAATTTTGTTTATTGTGAAGGGTTTACTAAAATTTCTATATCTAAGTAAATATTAAGAATCTCGTAATGAAACTTTGTGTATTTGTTTAAGGTACTTTAATAGTTTCGTTTAGTGTGGTCATTATGCCAACATTCTCTTTTGTAGAGAGGTATATCACACTTCTTACACATGTACTGCATATCTTGTAAGTTCTGCAAAGTCAGTTGATGGAATCAACACACGCTCTTTGACGAACTGTTTGGAGGATCCTACAAAATTCTTATTCTATTTGGAGACAGTAGTTGCTTCATATTCCGATGTCAAAATCTTCAAGCTCTGACATTTCATTGCACATTGATGTCGCGACATTCGAATTTATGCATATTTTGATTATCTAGGGCAGAGATTGTCAAACTGATTTGATCTACCGCCCCTTTTGCAGAAAAAAAATACTTAGCGCTCCCCTGGAAATCTACTTTCTTATTTAAATTCAAATTAACTAACAGAAAAAATGCAGTGACAAATTTGTGTTCTATTGTGTATACTCGTATATATTTCTACCTACGTCCTACAACTAGTAAAGAAGGATGTTGTAAATAAGACACCATGAAAAAATAATAATACAATTTGCTTTGTATGTGATCCGTTATCCGATAAGATCGAAGATGATTTTTTTAAAATACTTATTGCACTTGTAATATTGTTAACTGTTTGTCACATAATTCAGAAACAATCTAAATTAGATGTCATACATGTCGCCTATTTATAGTATTGTATTGTAAACAAGTTATTGCACGCGCATATTCTCGATAATGCGTGACACGCTCACCTGTCAACACAAGCTTGTTAACACCTATCGGCGAACTTGACCACTGATCGAGTATAGCTTGCATTTTGTATGTTTATTTTGAAAATAAAGTAATCACCATGACTGGAACTTTATGGTAGGTACACAACTGATGAAACATGTACGAACGGTTTATAAAAAAAATCTTATCTTTTCTTCTTTATGTATGCTTCCATCGTCCCTTTATTTTTTTTCGATATCCCTCAATTGCACCTGAGGTTACTACTGCCCCCTGGATCGTTTCAGTGCTCTCCAGGGGGGTGGTATCACCCACTTTGGGAAGCGCTGGTTTATATTGTCAATTTTCAAAAACCAGTAACCAGAAATCAGGAGACTGTCGTTTAAGGTTTGAATTGTTTACAAAGATATTTTCTAGATGCCAGCAATATGTCCTTTTTAGGAAAAGGTGTCGATCATGTGAAAATACGGAGTCGGAATACAGTGTTAAAAAAATGCTAATCCTTTCCGTTTCGGATGATGATGTACAATATTTCTCGCCCCACAATAAACCATTACAGTTTGCTTTGTGTTTTATTCTCCGTAAATGCATCTTTGATGTTATTGAAGTCCGTAGTCATTACTGCTGTCTAACAAAAAACAGATGCGCGAGACTCTCGCGCGGCAGAAGTGAAACTTCTTAGCTCCTAGGAAAAGTTGATTTTATGCATTGCTTTTTTTCCATTTGTTTTTAGGATTAGGATATGGTTATGTAGAATTTAATTCAAGAAAATCTCTCTTAATAAAATAAAATTAAAAAAATATTTTATTTATTCATCAATTTCCATATACTGTGATTGTGTTAATATATATAAATTAATTAATTACATATTATTATTACTCGTATATAATTATATATTATATAATTAATTAACTATATATTCATTCCATAGAAGGGGAAGCGTTTCACTTTTCGTGACGTTCAGGCCAATTTGCGTTACAGCGCCCATAGAAGTTTCACTTCAAAAATATTATGGGCTATGTATGGGTAGACTTAACATACGTACGGGCACGCGCTGATTTCATGTAGCCGCATACGAATTGTATTTTTAAATATTATTTTTTGCCTATTTATGAATCTTTGGGAGCCCCCTTTGACTTGGCGCCCTTAGGCAGATGCCTAGTTTTCGTGTATGTATGTATAAGCTATGACCGAGGATCGCTAATTTCTGTTGTCAATAAAGAGTTTAAGGTTTTCGACACACGCCTGTCGTAAACATTAACTCAAGATAGGCTCTTTAACGGGTAATCAAATAGGTTATTACAGAGTTTATGGTTATCTATGGGGTTTCATGATTGTATGAAAACTTTTTTATGGCATGACGACATTGCATAGATATTGTGGAAAATAAGCAAAATACTACTCTACAAATGCGAGTTAAATATACTTCTTTAATTGTAATTTATTTGATCAAACGCTGTTTATTCCACTTTTTGTAACGGTATAACCCTACCGGTTTCAAGGCTTTCACCTCATCATCAGGGGAGCACAAACAAGACTGAGTTATGTTCGAACTGGTACCGAGATACACGCTTCTAACGGTAAACATTTGGGTTGGGGACTGGAGGTTGAGGAAGGCATGGGAAAACCTCGGCGAGCAGCGGAGAGATTCTTGGGATATATGTGTTTGCCAGATGTTCACCTCAATGCACTGACTTGGACATTTCTAGGGCCTCTAATCTGTCCAATTTATTTCCGTTACTACTGATATGTAAGAATTTGGTATCATCGATAGAAAATGTATGGTTTTCACGGTGACAATGATTAGCCATTTCAGAATAAATTAGAGGATTTGTCAAGGCGTATTTGTGTTCACGAAATCGTCTTTCCTGTATATAAATTATCACAGTCAGCACATAAAAGTTTATACACACCACTGTTGCTAAGTATTCCTAAAACAAATAACAATGTCTTTAAACCTCCACAATGTTAATGTCTTAACTATAAATAATACATTTCTTTAATTATAGGGATCAATATTCAGTAATTTTATGTTTGTATTGGGATATTTAATTTAGCAAAAATGTATTGTATTGCATTACATTTTTTTTGTATACAGTACAACGTAGTGGGCTAATTGGCATGTCACAATCTCTTCCAACAAAACAGAAAAATGTTAAACCTGTCTTAAGTGAAATTCAGACTAGAATCCTTTTTTTTAATCTCCGAGCTGACAATTCCCGGGCCGGAAGTTAGTCGTCTTTTCAACTAGGTAACGTAGGTATTTTGTGTGCTTAATTTAGGCATCGAAACTGAAACTCCCAGTCAGAAGACCAGCGTATAACCAACTTTGCCACGGCGGTCATCAATGTCGTGTTTGTCGCTAAAATTATAATATTACCGTTGCAACGGATAACTAACTGATCAGAGATATGAAAGGCCAGCAATAACTAACCTTTGTGAGGTGTCCGCTGATGTGACAACAATGGAAGACGTGAGTCCATAAGAAGTATTAGAGCTGACAATTATACGTATTTGAAAACGTGTGATATACATTTTCAGTGTCGCTCTGGCAAATGTGCCGCCTCGAGGCATACACATCATACCGTTTCTCCGTCGGGGTAAACACCAAAGAAAAGGACACAAATTATACAGCAGTATAATTTACCTAGATCAAACGAAGGATTGCGACAGGAAACAAAACATTCTCCTCTCTTCTCCCAGTGCTTAAATCAAGAAGTGTCTACAGAAAAACAAAAATCACCCTGTACAAGACCATAATTAGGACAGAAGTGGCATACGGATGCGAAGCGTGGACGATGACAGCAAGATCCGCAGAGATGTTGGACGCATTTGAGAGGAGAGTGTTACGTAAAATCCTATTCTCCGTGAACGATGGCGAAACCTGGAGAATAAGATACAATGATGAGCTGTATAACATCTATAAAGCTCCCAGGCTCTTTGTACATGCCAGACTGAGCAGGTTGAGATGGGCTGGGCATGTGCAGAGAATGCCGTCATCACGGGTACCTAAGAGGATCCTTGAGGGACATCCGGGCGGAAGAAAAAAGGTCGGTAGACCTAGGCTGCGGTGGGAGGATGAAGTGAAAAAGGACGCGGCCCAACTGATACAAGTGACAGATTGGAAGGCCGCGGCGGGAGACAGGAGGAGTTGGAGGCGAGGATTGATGGAGGCCAAGGCCCGATATGAGCTGTAGAGCCATCGAAGAAGAAGATAATTCACTTTTTTCATAAGTTCATGTTTTCATCAAATATCCCCAAATGCAGCCCCTGGACTATTAGTTTGTTTACCTTTCCACTCAGGACGGCCCTATCTATTTGTAATATTTTGACCCTTTCAGATTTTATCGATTCAGAATTCCGACATTTATCTATCATCAGCAGAAGTTATCGAATGAGTTTATCCATAGTTAATGCATTGTTCTATTCGTGGCCGATTGTCAAAATAATGGCGATGATGATGAAGATTATTCTCACTAGTCAGTGGCCTAATCGAAAAAAAAAGTTCAAAAATTAAAACCATCAGACAGGTGAAAACTGTTAACATACATTTATTTACTCAATATTTTACTGGAACGTATGCGGGGTACTGTATACAGATTATATGGTAGTGCTGGCAGAGATTGAATATGAATTGCAGGGTTTGATACATAAATTGTATGAGAGATACGAAGAGAAAGATCTCAGAATGAATGTTGCAAAATCAAAAGTTATGGCTATAGAAAAGGGTGAAAAGAAAAGTAAATGTGACATAAGGGTGAATAATGAAATAATTGAGAAATTTGAGGAATTTTGCTGTTTGGGTAGTATGTTCTCAGACGATGGAAGAGTTAGGAGAAATGTCGAACGGCGTGTAGCGATAACAAAGTCAATGGGACACTAGAACATGTAGGTATACTCGAACCGGACAGTATCAATTCTGCTCAAGTTTAAAATCCATATTTTCATGCTCCGTTTATTGTAGACTTACGAAAATTTCCAAAAATCGTTTAAGATAATTATGAAATATTTCGTTTAAATAATCTCACGTCGGTGACATACGAGTATATGTTAAAGTGTTATATTTCTAAACGTATAGTTTATGAATCCTGTCAATAAGAGTTGACCCTGGTGTTAAAATACAAAAAAAATACCACTAAAACACTATTCGTTTAGTCATAGTCATCTATCGAATTCGAAACCTTTGGATGGAAGATCAGTGTTTACAGAGAGTCCTAGATATGCCACTTCAATTTAAAATCATGAAGCTGTCACCCAAATTCTGAGGAGTATAGACCTATCATTAAAATGTATATCATAGACAAAACTGGAAAGCTGTGCTTCAATATAAAGTCTCCGAAGCACCAGATATATTTTGAGAAAGGCCAATTCGATCAATGTGTCCCCCAAGTACTGACATGGGCTTGATACAGCAACGTTCATAGAGCAAATAATGCAAAATATTATGGTGACACAGAGGGTCACGGAGATAAAAATGCTGAACATTTATTATATTATGAGACCGGAAGATGAATAAATGGATAAGGCAGCAGACCAAAGTCACAGATCTCGCTGTGAGGATGGAACTGGACAGTGCATATTGTCAGATTTACCGATGATAGACAGACACAGAAAGGGCTGGAGTTTTAACCAAAGACAGGGAAAAGAAGTGTGGGAAGACCTCTAGCAAGATGATCAGAAAAGTGACTGGGAGCAACTGGAAGTAATGTGCCCAAGATAGAGCGAGTGATGGAGAGTGAATGTCTATATTTAATATTGAAGTCTATTGGGCTGATGATGATGATAGAGAAAAGAATGCCTTGTCTCTTTTATGAATGTGTTAAGAAAATAATATTTTTTATCTCTTACCTTTCTAGCTGTATACTCTCTCGCTTTAAATTTGAGAGACATCTAATTTATGGATTTCAAAGCGAGGTGATACCTATTTTATTCTAAGAGTGTTCTGTTAATAGGTTAAGTAAAGTTGGTTGTCAACAGAAGGCATCTATGCTTTGACGATGTTAAAAGCGTCTTATTTTGTTCATTTGGTCAAATTATTATTTTATGTTAACAAAGACCCAATGTTATTGTTTGTTCATGTGCATGCAGTCATTTATTATTTGCAAGGTAAAATATAATATACATAATATAACATAATAATATGCTGGCATCGCAGTTTTTTTTTGTCACGTGAAAGAATGCCAAATGATCCGTACTTGTTTGTGACGGATTCAAATGATGTTGCTAATGAGAGTTGAAAATAGCTGAACAGGCAGTGACGAATTTACAAGTACGAGTATGTGTATGTGTAGTGTGCGCAGAAGCATAATTACTTTTGCATAGTGTGCGTAGAAGCAGAACCTATAATGAGTGAGGGATCACCAAATAAAATGGAAATATTCACGAATATGACTGATTATCTGGATGTGAATTCAGTAGAAATTCAGTGCCAGAAAGCGAAAATCACTCTAATGTATGAATTTATTTATTTAGTTGTATAACTTCTGCAGAGCTTTAGTCTCTTGAACGATGCTGTACTATCTACGACTTTCTTCAGATAGTTGTATAATTTCTGCAGAGCTTTAGTCTATTGAACGATGTTGTACTATCTACGACTTTCTTCAGATAGTTGTATAACTTCTGCAGAGCTTTACTCTCTTGAACGATGCTGTACTATCTACGACTTTCTTTTATTTATTTAACACTTTTATTGCAAATATAATCTGGCGAGTTTATTGCCAGACCGCAATCTTTTCCAGCCAACCAGACAAAAGTGAATTAAGCAAGTTACGTGGTCACATAAATCATTCAAATGACTATCCATCCCCACAAAATCCATAAACATATACGTGAGCACATGCCCACGAACCCCACAAAGACGGGCAATCACCCGAACATTATTTTTCATCTAAACTGCGATATCATCAATCAAAAGGAAAGGAACGGATGGTGGAGAGGTAATGAAAATAAAAATCAGAAATGAAACACGTTATTTTACTGACTAGAAATTAAGAGTTTTTTCAATCGCTTCTTAAAGCATGCCAAGGACGGAGTGAGTCTTATATTGGTTTGTAACTGATTCCAGAGTCTCACTGCATAGTGGTCAAATTAATGCCCTCGAGTTTTTAGTCATCATTTTTATTTAATTTAATAAAGCACCCTATAATATATACATTTGCCAAAAGCTATACTTACATAAAAATTTATATCTTAAGAACAAATTTAATTCATATATGATATCTATGAACAAAAAAAAACTTACTTAATTTTCTACATGTTATTTTAATTTTTTAATAATCTTAATGTTTAATTTCTTAGAAATAGTTATCACCTACACACTAACTTACGAGTATAACCAGATAACAAGTCTTACAACTAATTATTTTGTTTATTTCGAATTTTGGTAATCAGTTTTATTTATAATTCATGTCATTAGGTATGAGATATGAATGCAAGTGATTTCAAGCATTGTGACGTAGTTAATGAAAAATGATTGTAGCCTCGAGTGTGATACGAACAACTAACAGGAGCGAACCATCAAATTTGCCGCCCCAGCATACTAATTTACATACGAGTACAATACATCGGTGGGTGTATAGTACGCTCTTAAGGATGCTATTTATTTTTATTATTTAATGCCAAAACTACTGCAGCTGGTTCAATGTATTTTATTAGTTAATACTAAAGTTAATACAACTGGTCTAATGAATTTTATTAGTTAATGTCAAAGTTACTGCTACTGTTTCAGTGTATTTTATTAGTTAATACTAAAGTTACTGCAGCAGGTTCAGGATATTTTATTAGTTAATACCAAAGTTATTGCAACTGATTCAGTGTATTTTATTAGTAAATACCAAACTTACTGCTGCTGGTTCAGCGTATTTTATTAGTTAACGCCAAAGCTGCAGTTGGTTCAGTGTATTTTATTAGTTCAATGTATTTTCCCTCACCTGGTTCAGGGACACAAAGTATCTAATTAAAAACACAGCACAATTCATACCTCGCATTCTCCATTCTAACCTCATAAACGAAGTTAAGACAAGTATAGTTTTAAATCTGTTTTTTTATACACTGCATTATATGTATATATTTCTCCAGTTGCGTAATCTAGATCGGGTCAAGAATATATTCATTATGACACCCAATTGGTTCAATATCTCTAAACCGCGCATCACTGAGTATTTAGCCATCACATAGGTTCTTCCACTTGGTACATAGAATAAATGATGATTTCTTGCTCAAATGTAACTATCTGAAACATAACAACTAAGTGCCCCCAATATTGCGGGACAGTTTAATTGCAGTACTTGTATGCTTAACTACGATTTTTTATTAAATTACACAGATTTTTTTTAACTTTCTGAAAGAAGTATTATATTCGATTAGATGTTTCTGTATAAAGTTCATGTTGATATTCTGATATATTAGATTAAATTGTATTTTATTTATAGTTAAGCCATTAAAATTGTGGAGGTTTAAAGACATTGTAATTTATTGTTTATAGTTAAGACATTAACGTTGTGGAGGTTTAAAGACATTGTGAATCATTGTCACCGTGAAAACCATACTTTTTCTATCGATGATGGCAAATTCTTACATATCAGTAGTAACGGAAATAAATTGGACAGGTCCTAGAAATTTCTAAGTCAGTACACCGATCCGAACATTTGTTGAACAGTTATTTCCCAAAAATCTCTCCGCTCTTGGCAGAAATTGTCCCATGCCTCCCTCATCCCTCAGCCCCCAACCGTTGAAGCGTGTATATCGGTACCAGTTCGAACATAATTTAGTCTTGTTTGTGCTACCCTGAAGATGAGGTGAAAGCCTTGAAACCGGTAGGGTTATACCGTTACAAAAAAAGTGTAATAAACAGTGTTTCATAAAAATAAATTACAACATTGTAATTTGTTTTTTCAAACACTGTTTATTCCACTTTATGTAACGGTATAACCCAACCGGTTTCAAGACTTTTCCCTCATCATCAGGGGAGCACAAAAAAGATTTGTTTGGTTTCCTGCTAGAAACACATGAAACCGTTTACAATTTAAATGTGTTAATAGAAATTTATCGTCGTCGAGGATCCTCTCACCATTCTAAAGATAATTTAGTTGGAAAGCGAAGCTGTGCCGTGGATTTTTTTCAATGTTTATTTCCTTTTTCTCTTCTTTTGAATGAGGGAGCCGTTGCACACCAGCAAACTCACAGGCCACACCGCTGTACTGGATACGATGGCACATCTGAAGTGAGACGATCGGACCACACTTTTTTTTAATAATATCTCTGACCGAAGTCATAGGAATCCTTATAACCCCGAATACTAGACGGAAAAAAAAACGTCTGTGTAATTCGAGGGGAGTAGCACAGCGCGGGGTTCGAACCGGCGACCTTCCGCACGGAAGTCCAGTGTGTTACAGCGCGGCTATGCACCTCATATAGCAATCTTTAAACGGTAGTTGAACGATGTAATTCATCAATGGTGAGAAAGCAACAAGTGGATGACTTAAGTATTTTATTGTAATATCTCGGTGAATGAGATTTTATTTTTTGTTATAACTTATGTTTTATAAGTCTTGTATTCTTGTTTGATTTTTTTAACTTTTCGTGTTCTTATATACTCGTATATTGGTATTTTCTTGTCATATTTTGAAAGATTATGTCTCCTAAATTATAAGATTTTTTGAAACATGTTGATATATATTTTGTGCTTTAATTGTTACTGTGATATTCAAAAGATATTTAAGTGTAGTTTATTTTGTCAATGAATAAATAAATATTCAGGTAGGCGCACTACAAATCAGATATAAGGGTGGCACCGGGTATGGCCACGCAAGAAATTTTTTGACATCCATATTTCGGACACGAGGCTTTAGTAGTTGTAGTTTGTCTGCCTCTTCTTTCTCCATTTGTGTCCCTAAGACCTGATAATGCAGTTACGCTATTTGAAACATTTCAATATTCAGCACTCGGGGCACTGCTTAGGCCATCGTATCACTTGGCTAGACTCTGACTCAAGACCTCACATAAAGACGAGATTGAAGATGAGATCACCATGGCTTCTTCCACTGGGTCATTACCAAAGTTACGTGACTCATCTCCAAAGCATTCACCCGTTAAAAATATATATATAGAGAGATACTTATAAAGAATATTCTATCAAACAGTCACTACAATACATATAGTATTGGACAAATTATGATGATAGAGGTATAATGGATCCTTCATTCAACGTGAATTTAAATGAGTTAATTTACTAAAATATCGATATGAAAATAATAAGACGATCTTCGTGGCCTAGTTGTTAAGTTGGTAAGATGGCTTTCTTCCAGCCCAGGAGTTACGGATTCGATTCTCGTAGGACAACATATTTTTTTAAAGAATTCCGGTCTATCTTTGGCATTATGCCCCTTGGAATATTTTTTTCAACCTGACGATCTTGTAATGTATCCCTACCAATGTTAATCTTATCATATATTCTGTTATCCCTATCCAATAAATATTATAAGTAATCATGTAACGTATTCAAACCGATGTTAAGCTTATCAATGTTAACCATATCATGTACTATGTTATCTACATCCAATAAATATTAGTGTTATCACGTGTATGTCAAACTTAACTCAATGTACTATGTTTAAATTTGTTATCTTGTTGGAATTATCAGGAACTGTTTACTATCCAAATTCAATAAAGATTTGATATCACTAAATGGAAGTAAACAGTAAACGAGAAATTCCAAATAGTCGCCTGATATCGATGTGACCTTACAAAGGGCACCGATAACATACCCGACCAAAATTCCTTCTTAATTATCTAAGGGTCGAGGGTACGTCATCGGAAGACGCTTCGCTTTAAATAGGACGTCATATCAGGGGCAGCAATCATTATTCTTAAGGCCACCACGATGTTAATATCATCGTTATTATTAATTCCACAATACTATTAATATTATACTTTAATGTAATTCAACGATTATACAAATAAAATTACACAGTTGAAATTCTAAAAGTGCTTCCGTTGCAAAAGGCCATGACAAACTTATTGTCGTCTTTCAATCTCTTCCAACCATCAAGAAAGATGTTTTACTGAACCCTAAGTAAAAATCAGACTGGAATCTCATTTAAAAAAAAATCTGGGTTCCAGCGGGGATCGAACCTGTAACCTCCGGATCGGCAGACAAGCATCTTACTACCAGGCCACGGCATCTTTCTGGTTGGTTGGAACAGATTACCACATGGCAATAAACCCATCAGGTTGTATTATAAACAAGGAAAGTTATGTATACTAGAATACAATATTCATATTTTATTTTAGAAGGTAGACAGGTTTCGAGAAATTTTGTGCGAATTTATGTATTGTTTTGTTGCGAAATATATAAAAGCTCAAAGATTTTTTTATTTTAATCCATCAAATATTTAATTTTGGAAATCTCAAATGACCGATATGTGCAGTGTTACATTTCTAAACTTGTAGTTTATGGATCCTGTTGATAAAAGAGTTGACCTTAGGGTTCACTTTATGGACAAAAGTATCAGGTTATGCATTCATCACATAACGTCAGCAGAAGTCGAAAGATAATTTAGCGTAATCAATCTTGTTGCTAACGATCAAGGAAATGCGTTACTAATATTTCCTATTGGATGATAATATTAATCAAAGAAATATTTTAATTATTGGAACCTTTGATAGATTGGAACGTCTTTCGTCAAATCTTGGTTCCGAAAAGGGCATTACAATACAACCTTGGATATCTGTTCTCTCTGACTCATATCTCGATTGATGATGGTGATGAATACTTGTTATTTTTTTAGTAATAAAAAATGGTTCTCAGTTACATTTCAACAGAATATTGTGTTTTTGCTCCAAGTTGGTTGATATCTGTTCCGATTTCTCCGTTTCGAAAGAAACTGATGCGTAAAATTGACATCTTGGACGTCTGACTTCACTTTCTTTTACAACAGCAACTGTCCATCTTAAAGTTGATGATTCATGTTTCCAGCAGGTCGTTGAACTTATAGTTTTGGTACAAGTTTGAGCCTCAAGCGTTAATTGTGGAGTACTCAACTCCGTGACCTCAAAATGCAAGAAGTTATTGTTATTATGTAACAATAGGCGTAACTGTCTGAGAAGATTTGAATATTTTTGGATGTATGGTTTTTGAAATAAATACTCATGATTTCTTGGTCACTGAAGTGGAAAGAAAGATTTTCGTAATACTGAGGAAGTTTAAAAAATAATTCAGTTTATTCGCAGATTAAGCAATCACAAAAAACTTTTTTTTGCAGGTTTATAAATTGTTAGGTTGTTTCACAAGTAGTTTACGCAAATAGGAAGAAGGAAGAGAAATAAGTAAAGATATCGAGGTAGCTGGAGCATAGAAGACCTCGGTCCATTAATAAAATTAGTGTCAGTGAAAATATAAAAACTCGTAAAATAGCAAAAATATATTTTTTTAAATACGTTGGGAAGTAGACTATTACTAAAATGATAAATTTAGAGTTATTTTAAAATTTAAACTCTAATCGTCAGAATGTTATTGAAAAAGACATTAACATGATACTAAACTTAAAGAAATTAAATAATAGTGACAGATAAAAGAAAAATCTCAACAAAGGCGATATTTTCCGTAAAACAATAATTTTGAACAATTCCAAGGGGGCGCGCAGTGCCAATACGGGGTGGGGCCGCAATGTGGCCAGGGACGGATCTCCTAATATAAAATTAACTTTCGTACAAAATTTCTTAGATAAGGTTCCTTAAATAAGGGAGTCACGTGGTTTCGTTACCTCACATAAAGTTTGGATGTTATAAGTTTCGAGTCAGAATATGAATAACGAAAAGTTATAAATTAGCATTAAGTATTAAAGCTAGAATATGAATACGGACCTTATCTATGTACATCGCGGTTGACAAATTATTGAGAGGTTATTTTTCCCCTACCGAGATAGGTCTGAAAGCTTTTATAATACGATCGATTAAAATCCCAATTACTAGTATTCACATAGTTCAGACATGTTGACAGGTTAGTGAAAATGTTATAATTATGTTGATGGACAGAAAAAAAACACTCATTCTTCCATCAATTCAGTTTCAATCATCTCTGACAGCATTGAACTATACATGTCCACATTCTAGTCAGCTACTGTATCTCGCGCACATTCTCACTATTAGATAAGGTCATGAGATCTCTATCTTTCTTCGACTTTCTCCAAATCTTTCAATATCCATATTTGACAAATAATGAGGATTATTAGGACGTATAAATTTAAAACGTGTTACGCAACACTTTTTTACTAGTTTATTTGATATATTGATATGCCCAACCAATCTCAGAGCGCTCTTCTTCAGCTAACTTAACATATCAGCTTCAAGTTCACATTCATCCCTAAACACTTCATGGCGTATTATTATGTCATACATTTTCCCTCCCGTGTATTCTTCTTAATGCACACATTTCTACAGCATTTATTCGGCTCTTTCAGTCTTTTTCCACGTCCACGTTTCTCTATTTACATCAAATTTGATACTAAAATACTGTCGAGGACTATAATCATAGCAGATTGTCCGGTTCGAGTATATAAGTTTTAGTGTTCCTTGATTTTGTTTCCTATCGCTACATGCCGTTCAATAACTCTTCCATCATCTGAAAAAATACTACATAAATTCTTAAACTTGCTCGAATCTTTCATTACTCACTCATATAACAGATTTACTTTTCCTTTCACACTTTTCTATGGCCATATCTTTGAACTTCGTAACATTCGTTCTCAGATCTTTCCTTTTACATCTCATATCTTAATTTTGTCTCATTCTTATTATTTCATGCAATATGCGAAATCTTAAAATTTAAATATTTTTTTCTCTCTTTATTTATGGCTCTATAATACCGAAGAACGGTCTTGATGGGTGAATGGCAGAAATAAAAAAATAAAGATTCACTGATGAATATGACTCAAGGAAAAATAATTTTACAACGAGGTATTAGGAAAATATGTCTTAAATTAAAAGTCGTTAAAGGCACAAAACAAATTTAATTTACATTAATTATTAATTTCATACAAAAATATTTATTTGATTTGATTTGCTCACGATAACCAAAACAATAAAATGCAACAACATACATGTACGAGTATATAATGGATTTGGGTTAGTCGCCCGTCATGCGTCTTGGGTCCAGTAAACTAGACTTCTGGGGATACGACAAATGAAAGGCAACAAACCCAGATCCATTAAAATTATATGTCCAAATCAAATTACCTGTTGTTTTTTCTCAAATTGTGTATATTTCTTGTCATGTGTAATAATAAAATAAATAAAATAAATAATAATTTATTCTGTTACTGTTCTTACTGTTGAAAAAGATAAAATTTAATTCAAAAACTTTCACCGGCTATTGATGGTATCAAATTCATTAAATATTTTGCTATTAATGCTGTTGATTTTCAATTCATAGATCTCAATTTTTTTTACGAAGAAAATATAAATGAAAATATAAATGAATACACATAAACATTTTTCATTTACAAGTTTTTTTCGAGTATTTGGGGTACAAGAATACCTACGAATTCGGTCATATTTATTATTTAAAAAAAAACATATCAAAATTAACTATTGATGAATGCGCTCATCGTAAAATAACTAAAAATAATTATTTACTTAATTCAAAAGATATTAAAAATCAATAATTATTTAGAATATTTAACACTGAATAAATTGTTATTCCACTAATCTCCACTAGACGTGTTTCTACCTCCTGTCTCGAGGCTTTCTTCAGCTGGAATGGAAAGTAATTAATTGTTAAATATTCTAATATAGAATTCCACAAATTTAAAGCCGGTATTTTTGATAACATAAGTCTTTATTTAGTTCAAAAGCAAAAAGTATTGTAACAAGTACGTTTTACTGTAGTTGAATTTTCGGTCCAATTAATCCTGCGTCCTAAAGCAACTGCCCTTCACTGATCCTTCCTTACGTTACGCCACTGTGTTCCTTATTGATTTCATTTCATAAAATACTTAAATTTTTTTGTTATTAACTTCATTAGTAAGTGTAAATCTCAGAATTTCATAGTGTGTTGAAACTAGGCACGTATACAATAATTCGTCGTTACTATTCGTCCATCTTGGCTGAGAAATCAGCGCCCAAGGGGAACAACTCGTATTGTGAGACATTTTGATTTACGAGAAACTTGTGTTGGCCAGTTTTGAAGATCAATATCTACGCTATACTCGATAATATCATAAGATTATATACGAGTATAAAACAAATATGTTTTTTGGTTGTTTAACGCTGCGCTATGTTTTCATCTATAATGATTTATGATTTTGAAATAATTATAAATAAATTACTTGTATTGCGCTGGTTTGTAAATATTTTTTTCATGTGGTTGTTGATGTTATGATACGGTTGGTATTGTGTGATTAAGGATGTGAATGAGTGTAAAGGATTCATTAAGTTAAGGATAAATATATGAAATTTGAGATTAACGAATAAGAGCACTTCGTTACAGGTTTTGCCTAGTGAAACGGTTTTCTAAATACAAAAAATGCTGGGTTTTAGTATTGCTATATATTATATTTGTTCTCTATGGTTCGTCTTTCCATCAAAACGATGTAAATTTTAAATTATGTATTTGTGGATAATAATAATAAAATAATAATAATAATGACGCATGTTGCTCAATTCAACGAGGATATTTTAGAACAGTTTTCAATAGCCGCTGCTTCTGGTTAGCGTTACAATGAACGAAATTACAACTAAAACTGCAACTAAATTGCATAAGCGCGTTTTACAAACTAAACCTCAATATATTAAAACTTATGGTTGGAGTATTTGGCAGACACGATTCGCCTCCAGACATTGCCGTTTGCCATTACTCGGTCCCTGTAATAAGCATGTAAGATATATATTTTCTTAATATTTTCAAACATCTCGGAGTAGACCTCGATCTTCTAACGAATTACGAAGCCTAACAGAATTTCTGCAATTTCAGAATGACTATACACGGAGAGCTACGAGAAAACGAAAACAGAAAAGTAATTTGAATAAACAAGTATATACTCCCTTCATTGAAAAGTTTGTAAGAAGCTTGTTTTCCAGCCCAGGGGTTCGATTCCTGTTGGTACCCAATTTGATAACTGAGCCACTCCACAGGGAAGCATGAGTAAAAATTGTTTCTTTTCTATTATTTTAAGATTTTTTTTGTATGCATATTGTATGACATAATCGAGTTAAGCTTGTATGAAATGGAAAACAAAATATAAAAAATACTATTTTTTAGAAATCTGGGCTTTGATTTATTTGAAAGTCTCCATTGCATCTGAATACCTGTTCCTCCAGTCCTTGACGCTAGATTTTCTTAGATTCCAGAAGATATTGTCTACCAGTCGACATGTCTTACCTTCCCAGTGGTCTTTCCGCGTGTTGCTAAATCTCAAGGTTTCTTTTCGTGTACAATTTAAACTAGTCGACATGACCTCATTTTATTTGTAAATCCGTAGTTATCTTGCGCGCCTCCAGATCCCATTGCTCAACCCCTAATTTCCACGTATCGGCACCCTAGTATCTCTGTCTTAACCCAAATATTTTTCGAAAGATTTCATTTTCAAAACTGAAAGCTACTGTTTATTTCTAAGGGTGCTTCTGCTTCCATTCCGTAAGGAATATCCTTATAGTAATATGTTCGATTACACACTGTGTTGCACATCCAACATTTCCTATTTTGGAACAGAAACGAGCAATATATTTACAGCGCAGCTTTGATCCCATTTCGGATCAAATTATGATTACTATTCTTCTTCTTCTCAAGGTACCGCCTCCCATCGAAGGTTGGTCAACATAATGACAATCTTTATTTATTGCAGCCCGGAATAGCTCAGTATAATTGTACTCAAACAATTCACGCAAGTTCTTAAGCCAGCGATGCGATGCGGTGTTTTCTTCTGGCTCGTTTGTCATTTATTTTTCACTGGATGAACAGTTATGTTATAATGTATCGTGTGTCTCTCATTGGGTTTACCTGCGTCTCTTGAGCGTATTGATTTAAGTGTTCCCTCTAGCTTTCTTAAAATATCTGCTTTGTTCAGTGTAGCTACATTTAGAAGTAACATCGGCTTCTATAACCAAGTAGTAAGAATATGCAAGGAGTACAATACGGTAACTGACCCGGATGTGCACATATTTAGTTCAACACTGTCAGAGCTTAGGAGGATGGTGGTTGAATTGACTGAGGAATGAATGTTTTATTTTTTTTCCATATATTGTACATCATTTGTCACATTTTTACTGACCTGCTGACATGATATAACTATGCCTCTTCTTCTTCTTTTAAGCTTGTTGGCCTGTTATGGTCTTGCATCATTTTTTGCCTCCTGTGACGTCGACTGCCAGCTGTCTTTCCATCTTTTGGGAGGTCGTCCTGGAGGTCTGCTCGCTTGAGGAATACTGTCCCTGGCCATTCTTACGGCTCTTGGTTCCGCCATTCTGGATACGTGTTCGTTGCAGAACCTTATTCTCTGTCGTTCCCATCTGACAATATCTTCAACTTCGCACGTCACGTCACGAAGGGTTTTGCCAGCGATACTCCTGAACACCTTCATTTCGCTGGTTCGAAGGAGATTTTTGGTTTATTGCTTTGGATGTTCATATACTTGTTTTTCCAGATAGTGTTCTTTAAACATCCGGAAAATAACTATGCATGAGACGAAATACTGTAATTTGCGAACCTTCGTAGTTTTAAACAGTTATCAATCGTATATTCATAGGTCCTTACGCACAATAACTTATAGATGTGTAACATGATACGTCCAGGGAATCTTGAAGATACGAGTATGTTACGTCTGGTGATCCACATCTCAAAAATCCTCTATTCTATGTGACGTTTCCTGGTTTAGTGTCTACCCTCTATCACATAGAGAAGAGTTGAGAATATGTATCAGCGAATCATACAATGAATATAAAAAATAATGTATTTTTAATAAACCGAATATGAAATCAGATTTCGTTTTTATAACTTTCTAGTTAACTTCTTAGTAGAGCGTGTGAACTTTATTGCTACTTTTTATGTAGTTTTTTATCTACTTAAATAACTATCACGGTTTTTTCGATAGCTAAAAAAACGATCAGATAAAAAAAATGTTCGAGTGAGGTTTTTTTGTATTTGTTTTAAGAAAATGTTAACCATTCATTACTTGTGTTTGGTAACATTAACAGCGAGGGTGAGTTAACAAGCGCCAGAAGTGTATATTGTATTCAGCTTCAAATTTTAAGTGAAACCACGTGATTATATTTTATTACACTTTTCTTGTATACAGTACAACCTGGCTAGCTTGTTACGATGTGGCAATCTTTTCCAATCAACCAGAAAGTTGTTAAAGAGGCCTTAAGGGAAAATCAGAAAGGATCTATTGTTTTTTAATCTGGGTTTTAGCGGGATTAGAACCCGTAACGTCTGGGTTGGGAGATAGGCGTCTTACCAACCAGGCCATGGAGGTCGTCACAGTTTTAAAAATATTTTGATGAATATAATCTAAGACAGTAGAAGTTTTGCTTGCTCTTACTCTTGATTTAGTCCTGTAGGTGCTGTACACAAACCGCATTGCTTTATCAGTAGATTTGTTGTTGCATATCACATATCCGATCCAAATAATACGTGCCTGCCAGTCTCGAGTCCTTTACAAACACCTTGCATATTATGTGCTATGAGGACAGTCTGCGCTATAAGGACAGTCTGCGAGAGTCGCTTACTTTGTGCGGGGCGCCTGAGGACTGGGAGCGGGCGGCTCGGGACCGTGAGGGGTGGAGAGCCGTATGCTCTAGGGCTGATGGCGTCTCAGCGGCTAGACGTGTGAGAAAGATTCAGCGCGCTGTGAATATGCGTCAGCATGACCAGGCGGCTCAGCAGGGTCCACATGTCATTTGCGGGAGGGAGTGCGCATCCAGGATCGAGCTGTTCTCTCATAGAAGATCACACGATCGATGTGGGAGAACAGTTCAAGACTGACGATGGAGTGGCGAGGGGATCCTGGACTGCGAGTCCCGGCAACGACAACGACGCATATTATGTGTGTATATGTACACATTATGAATTCATTCCGAACCATCACCCATCGTGAGCTGAACATGTTGCAATAATTGCTCGTACTTTGTTCTGATGATTTGTCATTGCAAATCACATATCCGATTAAAATAAGTACCCACCAGTCTGTAGTCCTTTACGAAGACCTTGTTTATTATGTCTGTAGACGATCTCGTCATGAATTCATTCCGAGCCATCAGCGATTGTGAGTTGAATCTGTTGCAATAATTGCTCGAACTTTGTTCTGATGATTTGTCATTGCAAATCGCATATCCGATTCAAATAATAAGTGCCTACCAGTCTCGAGTCCTCTACAAAGAGATCTAGCTTATTATGTGTATAGATAGACTCATTATGAATTCATACTAAGCCATCACCCGTCGTGAGTTGAACCTGTTGCAATAATTGCTCGTACTTTGTTCTGATGATTTGTCATTGCAAATCACATATCCGATTAAAATAAGTACCCACCAATCTGTAGTCCTTTACGAAGACCTTGTTTATTATGTCTGTAGACGATCTCGTCATGAATTCATTCCGAGCCATCAGCGATTGTGAGTTGAATCTGTTGCAATAATTGCTCGAACTTTGTTCTGATGATTTGTCATTGCAAATCGCATATCCGATTCAAATAATAAGTGCCTACCAGTCTCGAGTCCTCTACAAAGAGATCTAGCTTATTATGTGTATAGATAGACTCATTATGAATTCATACTAAGCCATCACCCGTCGTGAGTTGAACCTGTTGCAATAATTGCTCGTACTTTGTTCTGATGATTTTTCATTGCATGTCACATATCCGATTCAAATAACAAGTGCCTACAAGCCTCGAGTCCTTTACAAAGACCTTGCTTATTATGTGTGTATCCGGACTCATTATGAATTCATTCCGAGCCATCAGCCATCGTGAGTTTAAAGTGTTGCAATAATTGTCCGTACTTGGCTCTGATGGTTTGCTCATGAGGCCGTCAGCGGTTATAACATGAACAATTTATGTACGTATCATATTCTGGAGGTTTTCAAAATGCATATTGACGCAATCGAATATTAAATTCATACCAATTAGTAATGTAATTGGGAAACCAAACACCTATCAAATGCAATTATCAATTATAAAATAAATTATTTTACATTTTAAGTGGTACATTGGTTAGAAAAAAAAAACGACCTGTTAAGCCTGAGGTTCCGTGTACGATTTCTAGTAAACTTATGTAAATTCGTATAACTTTGAGTAAGTTTTCGAAACGTAGAATTGAGCCACTCACCTCCTGGATTCAAATTATACAATACATGGTGTCCTAAAATACATACTTTTATAGCGTGTCGTTTACTTGAACTTGTTATGGAAATGCTTACATTGTTATCATGGAAATACCAGCGTCGACGTTTATGGTATACGTTTCGTGGTGGCCTACCGTAATATGCCAAACACAAATCTATGATAAGATTCAAATTAATGTTCGACCTTAACACTAAATCTTAACTTTTTTAAAGAAAAAAAATCATGTTAAATTCCGTATAAATTTGTTATACCATCCTTTAAAAAGGGAGTTACGACTACCTCTGTGGCCTAATTGGTAAGACGCCTGTATCCCAGCCCGGAGGTTTCGGGTTCAAATTTCGCTGGAACCCAGATTTAAATAATAAATTATTCCAGTGTGGTTTTCACTTAAGGCCTCTTTAACACATTTCAGGGTGGCTGGAAGAGATTGTCACATGGCAATAATCAATCCCACCAGGTTGTACTGTATATAAAGAAAGTGTAATACAATAAAATATAATAACGTAATTTCATTTTAAGTTTGGAGCGTATTAGGTCATACTCAATACAAATCACGATATTTTAAGGTTAGATATTAGTATTTAGTATTTAGACTCTCCATACTGTATTATTTCTATCCTATACCTATAGAGAGTTACTGCGTATCTCATCAAATTTTCAGTTCAAGAGATATATTCCGCATTATTAAAGTAGGTGCTATACACATACATTTATACTTAAAAAAAGAATGGGAATTGAACCATCAACCCCGGATTGGAAGACAGGTGTCTTAACAACTAGGCTATAAGGGTCGTCAGTCGTCATCGTTAGTGTGGTTGACTACCATATTGACGTATAAGTTAGGTTTTTAAGACATCGCACCATCTTCCTGACGGGATAGTCAGAGAGGACAGAACGCCTGACTTTCCTATCTCGACATACGCCCTTCGCCTCTTCTACGTCCTTCTCATACAACTTCTACAATTTCACTGACTTGCTACGTTTCTTTATTTCAAAATGTCATTCATTTGATCCAACCATACTTTCTACCTCTACCACGCCTTTAACTCACATTTGCACTTTATATTTGTTTTGTTAGTCTTCGTTCATTCGTTCCACATGCCTAAACCATCTCAGAGTGCTTTTTTTATCTTATTCAATACATCAACCTTTAATTCACATTCATCCTTTATCACTTCCACTTGATTTTGTCATACATTTGCCATCTCACGTGTTTTTCTCAGTGCACGTATTTTTTACTTTCTACGTTTCCTTCATTCTAAATCTCATTCACTTAAACCAACCAGGCTTTCGTTTTAATACAATGTTTTTAATTCGAATCTGTGTGAACGTTATATGTGAAATATACATTAACTTAGAATTATATTGTATTAATATAAATATTTTTTTAATTAAAATGCATGGTGTAACTATGATCTTTGGTCAAGGTATTGTAGGTTCTACAGGTGTTCAGTGTTTACAATCACTCTGCAGAATACACGCAGGGGCACCGCGTTCATGTGTGCTATGTGTGCGCCGCACACAGGCGTTCGATTCAAGGGACGACCACAGACCACTATTTGAGTTACCTGTCTGTACTGTTGGCCCTGCTGTCGTCTTCATGAGTTTCAGTCACTTTGGATTTAAAAAAAGTTCCTATCCATAAAACGCAAACTGATTAACTAAGTGAATTCTTAGACTTGCAGCATAACGATTTAACTTAAACGCATCTTATTTAGGAAAAGTGACCTGTAACAACCCTTGCATTATTGCACAACATTTAATTTGGTATGTGCATTATACATAATATTTTAATATGTGTTATTGTTATATTACACATATGTTTTGTTGTTTTATCGGCTTATGCTTGATACTATCGACTGTAGAATGAAACTAGCTGTGATATAGGATATGGGTGCCATACTATGGACTGTAGAATGAAACTAGGTGAGATATAGGATATGGGTGTCATAGTATGGACTGTAGAATGAAACTAGGTGGGATATAGGATATGGGTGCCATACTATGGACTGTATAATGAAACTAGATGTGATATAGAATATGGGTGCCTACTTAAGACTCGCTGTCTCCACCTTGAATATAAACAAATATGAAATATTGAAGTACCAACGATAATTAACGATCATTACCTAGTTATAATATTTCCGCTTATTAACGAACAGTGTATTTGCCTATGCCTAATCCCTTTCAGTAATATTCTTGAACAATTCAACGTCGACGATAATTATCAAGTTCTCGAGATGATATGGCACTAAAAGTTGAGAAAAAAAACTTTATGAATCGATTATTTCATTTTTTATTTATTATTATGGTATTAAAACACCGTAGAACTCCATATTATATATAAATTTTATAATTATGCACCGTTAAATACTGTTTTAGACTGAAATAATAGTTATAAAATAAGTGTCTATTTAGATCTATCTTATAATAACAATCTTAAACTGATTACAGGTGATATAAAATGAAAACACGGTTACTTTGTGTATCACAATGCATTTCAACATTTGTTGTGTCATCATCAGGTGACTTGACAAGAACTGAAGTGTATATTAAATTACATCAATATGTGTTGTTTACGTTTTTTTAAGGAAGAGTAAAGTGTCTATATTGTTTCTTGTTTGTGTTGCTAAGGGAAAATAGAGTAAGAAGCGGAAAATTTGTTGATTATTTATGATATTTTTGTTTTATTTGTTTGTCTTATACACTTCAATGGTTTCAAGATTTTTATTATGTAATATGTGTAATGTGTTTGCGTTTGGTGGGTGTGAAAACGAGTGATCATCTGTTATTATGGTAGGTGTTCAGCGAACTTAGAAAACATATTGTTGTTTCTTTAATTCGTGCATTCGTTACAGTTAATCTGGTAAACCCCACTCTTATTATATGTTATAAATATTATAGTTAGTATTGGTATTAGATAGTGAACGATATATATTATTTCCTACATAGAACGCTGGTTAAATCACATAGGGTAAGGTTTTTACAACTTGATTGTATATTATTGATATATAAAGTTCTTTTCTATATTGCTTTTATTTTATTGTGTATTTTTTATTAACTTTTTCTTTATTTTTAAATATTCTAATTAAAAAATCTTGCTGGAACCCATTTTTTTTTTAAATCTTCCAGTCTGGTTTTCACTTAAGACAACTTGAACACCTTTCTGGTTGGCTGCAAGAGATTGCCAAATGGCAATAAGCCCACCAGGTCGTACTGTATGTAACGAAAGTGTAATACAATACAAACATCTTTATTATACACATTATTAGGCTGCAATTTGTAGTATTGTGTTAAGTTCTTTTTTGAAATTCGATTCATTTAGAGGTAGTTTGATAACAGGTAGTTTAGAGGTAGTTTGATAACAGGTAGTTTAATTTTTAAATTAAATTAAATACAAAACGAAATCAGCGTACCTGTGATTAAAAAAAAATATATACTTGGGATAGGGACGGTATTTTTGGATTTTGCCCACAGGCAACTGTACCTCTCGCGCTGGCCCTGAATACACGTTACCATTCTCCGTATAATCATAAATAATTGGACGCCTGTTGAGTCTGCTTCGTGCTTCTGCTCCCATTGAGTGACCTTTTCTTCGCACACCACGCTTTGTTCATTGATCAATGCATGGATCAAGACAGATCCGTTTATCAGGCCGGCTGGCCAGTGATCACGAGCTGTGATCTATAATCAACGAAGAGTTTTGTAACTAGACGACGTGCCTCGCCTGTTTCGTATTTCTAGACAAGATTATTGTAATGGTCCGATTTTATTTGGTAACTATTATTACTTGTCGAGCACAGTAAAAGTATTTTCTTGGTACGATTTTTTTATGCGCTGTTGATCACCAATTAGCTTTCTTGCAGCGACTGATGTATTTAATCATCTCGTTCAATGGATACAGTAATAAGCATTTATCTAACGTATATTTTTCATTCATTTACTTATAAAGTACATAAATTTGCTCATGAACATAAATTAAAACTGATCAAAATTGTGTGCAAAGCAATCAAGTGCAAATTAATGAACTCTTTTACAGTTTTAAAGAAAGAACACTTGTCATACTATCTACACATAGAAAAATAACTATGAAAACATTAACGACCTCTGTTGTATAGCTGGTAAAACGCTTAACTCCTTCTAGAGTTTCGGGTTCGATTTACGAAAAAAATGTAATAAATGTCCCAGTTTCATTGGGTCCGTGTAATACCAACACTCGCGCGTGCTAGACATGCGTGTGTTATCTGTCCACGTGCGCTAGTATTTCCAGCACGTGTTAAAACGAACTGCGATTCCCGTGTCTAGTCCAGTGGTTGTTAATACGAAGGCGCAATCAATGGGATCGAAGAAAATAGCATCTTCCGGCCACACTCTTCAATATACTTGCAGTTTTGACATGCTGAAGGGTAACGTACGAATGAATAGAAAAAGTGATTTACAAAAAACTACCAAATTCGACAATCGTTTCAGTCGAATGCTTAGTTTACAGTTTAAAAAATCGTGACTCAAATGGTAGGAAAAGTCTAAAAGAAATATTTTGAGATATATCTACTTGCAGGAGTGCGGTTTCTACCAGTGGCTCTATCCTACCAAGTGGCTCTATCCTACCAAGTGTCTTCTAGCCATGTTAGGATATTACCTTCTGAAAGTGAAGTGATGTGACGGTCTCTTTTTAATATTTAGGTTGCTGACATGAGCAACATATCATCCAACCACGTTTTAAAAAATATAGTTTGATATTTCTGACAATATTTTAAGATACAAAAATAAAGATTTGTTAAGATTGGCGATAAGCAGAACTAATTTGCCAATTGTCCTTCCTTTATCTCGCGAGTTTTTTAACACGGCCTCAGTTATGACATCTTCAACATTTAAATAAAATCATATCGAGTTTTCTTACTAATTGTTGTTAGTTGTTTCGACAAAACTATGATTTATTATTTAATTATTTTATACTGTATACAGTCATAAGCAATGTAAAAATAAAATACTTAATGTAAACTGTTATTAACAACATAGTTTACACGCCTTTGTGACACCCCAAAGACATTTCATGTCAACTGTTCTTAACGAAACCGCTATGATGGAGTTTTTGAGGCGAATAAAATACTTTTATTGTTTAGAAATACAAAGTCCAGATTATAGCGATTTTATTGTTTAGAAATACAAAGTCCAGATTATAGCGCTGTTATTATCAAATAGAAGCAATAAATTAAATTTCACGGTAGATGGGTGGAGTATCCATACACTATCGTAAACTGATGTAATTTATTTTATCCAATGGACAGTCTATCCGAGCCCATGAGATCACATACTCGTATAGTCATAAAGCACGCAAAATAATCATATAATTGGACATTTATAAAAAGTTATATAGATGCGAAGTGTGTTAGTAATAAAAAAGACTTGAACATTTTTATAAAAGAACCAAATCCAAAATAAAATAAAAATAAAGGCTTACACAATGAACAAGGTGTGGTTGCGGATATAAAAATAACCTCGAGCTGTTTTCATATCAAACCCGTATTTAGAAATAATATCAAAATATTACCATTATAAAAAATATTTATATGTTTTTTTAAAGAATGATTCTGATTTTACTGATATTTCAATTATAAATTTTTCCGTTCGTATTTTACGGTTAATCATATAAGACACGATAATATGATGCAGGCCAATTTATATACAATACATTATTTTTTAAGAGCCCGGTGTATTTTTAATGCAATCATCGAATCAATTAATAAAATACTAGCATACGTTTGGTGATTTATGCAGCTTTAGGAAGCATTTGAAGACAACTCTTTTCGGGAAGTTTTACATATTTTTATTATATATGAAAAATATACACTACACTCCACCTAAAGTCTAATGTATTACTATCAAATATCGAAAGTTTTACAAAGGTTTCTTTGTAGTTCGTCTTCCCTTCCTATGTTTTCCGCGATTTTCTTACCAAATATGTTTTTCTAAACATATCAAGATACGGGGGAGTACTCAATCTAATAGCAGCAGTTTCCATCGTCGTGTATTTATATTTAACTTATTTTATTTTGTAATATTTTCAATAAAAGTGTAATGTTTTCAATCTTTCTATATATATTATTATTTTATTATTCAATTCATATTAATCTCAAACTATTACTCAGTTAAATGTTATGTCGAATTAAGTCTGTATGTATTGCTTGTACTTGTAAACATAATCTGGCTATTTTTAGAATTTAGAAAAATGTCAACAAACTGATCCTTAACGGTCTGTCCACCCTCTTTTGTTTAGCTGAAAATTTTAAGCGTCTCTCCGATGATGGAATTGTGCTATGCTCAGAGAGAGATTGTTTATTGGCCTTCCCAGTTCAGTGGTCTTCTTCGTTACGTCGTTATTTACTGGCCATACAGTGAGACTCTGGAACCAAACCATTGTTAGACTCGTTCCATCCTTGGCATGCTTTAACCTGTTCCCCGCGGGGAGCACAAACGCCTGTGATCTGACGACAATCCAAGTTTCAAATCACAAATACTTAAAAAAAATGACACAAAACCGGAATAAAAATTGAACTAAAATATAAAATAATCTTTATTCTAGCGACATCTCTGAAAACCTTGTCAAATAACATATTTGTTTATGAGATATTGTTGAATAAACAGAGCGCCGAATTTTTTTGGTTTCTCAATATTTCCAGCATTAATGACCTGTCGCGCGGATCGAGTCCTGCGATGAGTCTCTCTTACGTAAATAAACATTACTAAGTCTCTCTTACGTAAATAAACATTACTAGTGCTTTATGCATTTGATTGGGTGAGTGTCATGAAGCATTGATTTGATCGTAGCATTCCTTTGTTTATTTTACGTAATGTTAAGTTTATCTCCTTTATTTAATGAGTCTCCTTAAGAGTAATGACTATTATTTATTATCAGAAAATTACTTAAGTGTCATGTTAACTTGGTGTTGTAATCAAATATCAGTGGTTCTAAACAAAATATGTGTTTAAACTTTGAAATTAAAAAACGCTGAAATTGTGCCGCGCACAGGATTCGTGGAATTTGATTTTTAACGCGGTGAACAGGTTAAAAAGCGACTCTTAATTTCTTGTCAGTAATATGTCTATAACGTGTTTCATTCCTGATTTTTCTGTCCTCCCCACTGTCTCTTTATTTTTCTTTGATTGATGCTATCTCTCTTTTACTTAAATACGAGTATGTATGTCCATAAATTGCATAAATATGAACAATAATTTGAATGTTTTTTGTGACCATGTAACTTGCTTTATTTACTTTTGTCTGGTTGGTTGGAAGAGATTGTAGCCTGGCAATATGCCCGCCAGATTATATTTGCAATGAAGTGATAAATAAATAAATGAATAGATCTTTGTGCATGTACTAATATCCATTTCTATATTTCATTCACATAGAATTTTTATTAATCGTCGCTAAAGCTTTTGAAGAGCAAACACCAATATGTATTTATTTATTTCATTGACAGTCGCTGCCACCCACAATATTTTATCCTACATTTCTTACATCGTCATCCTGTTTCATCCGAAAGCAGTTCTCCAATACTGCTGTAACTACCATAACTTGCAATGAAACAAACGAGAATATTACATAGTCTGCAAACTTTGACGTATGGAAGAGAAACGTGTACATGGAAAAAAAACGAATGGAGCAAAATTAATATTGTAGAAATGTCTGGACTGAAAAGAATGAATTATTCCGGGCGATAATGGGTGACGGAATACGGAATCAAATGAAAGGGATGAATGTGAACTTAAGGCTGATGTATTAAGCAAGAGCGAGATATGGTTTGACTAACATATCAGATGTACAGAGGGAATGTGATTGGAAAGTATGGTAGAGGAAGACCAAAGAAAGTATCGTTGGATCAAGTGAACGGTATTTTGAAAGAAGGAGATGTGAAAAGTCAGAGAAATAAAATTTGTTGTATGAGGATGTGGACAATGTGTTTTGTGATAGGAAATTCAGGCGTTCTTTCCTCTTTGCCAACCCCGACAAGGGAATGGTGTGATCATATCGCCTGTTGAGAATCATAGTGGCGAAGCTCCAAAAAATCCATTTTCGAGCTAAGATTACCAAATGGCACTAAAATGACTCATTTTTTACGTGCATAAGTGGCGAATGTATATTTCAAATTCTTGAAGCGTCGATGAGTTGAAATATACTTTCGCCACTTATGCACGTAAAAAAGGAGTCATTTTAGTGCCATTTGGTAGTCTTAACTCGAAAATCGATTTTTTGGAGTTTCGCCACTATGATTCTCAACAGGCGATATGTATGTATAAAATTAAGTAAAAACATAAACGAAAAAACTATGGATAAATGAAAAAAAAATCCGTCAAAATACCACTATAAATTAAAACAGTCGAATTTAACAAAAATACTCGTATTATTTTTAAATATATTGTAATATATGCGGTGCAGAAATGTGGTCGATGAATTGTGGGCGAAGCATGTTCCTAGACCCAATAAATACGTGACTCCTGGTGGGTAGAGTTATATTAGGTAAGATTGGATTAGGCTATAAAAGGTTCTGATAAATAAAATAAGAAACATGAGAAAAATACACGGAGCTAGATCTATTATTAAACTTGTAACTTCCGGTGTGGTAGGTTAGGTTAAGTTAGATTAGGTCAAGTAAGATTAGATTGGCCTGTATATAATATTGAAAAACTAAATAAGAAACGCTGTGAAATTCTTTGTACGAAGCAAGTTCGAACATCGTACTTACGATTTAGGTTTGATCGGAGTCAATTGATGAAGATAATTTAACTTTCGGAAATAAAGCAAGTAAAAAAACGCCACGAAAGTAGATACGTGTGCAATATTTGTTGGTGATTGAAATATAATAATTGAATATTTCGAGCACATAGAGAAAGTGACTATGAAGAGTGTATCTTATATTATTTTATCTGAGCATCGTGTTAAATCGTTCCATTATAATAATTTTCATCTATTTCAGATGTTTTCAAGTATGGGGTATCTATCTTACAACAATATTTTGTTATCGAAAGAGCATATCAAACTATTAATGTTCGTCGTGGAACGGATTTAAGTTAATTAATTAACAATTAAAGATCATGTCGCCCGTTAACCTTTCCCTTCCTGTGTTAAAAAAATCCGCCCGTTCCGGTGATGTGTATTCAATACACATGTAGAAATGAGCAATTTAAAATCGAAAAAATAAGAATATTCATAGCCAATCGCTTAAATTAATTAAATTTTAAGTCAAAAGTGATAATAAATGAAGTTTAATTGCTGAAAACTTCGGCTGACGTTCACAAAACGGGCAATAAAACCACCTCAGATGAATGCGCTAGAGCGACTGAGACCTGAGACGGACTAGCACTGTGTATGTTATACCTCGAAGGAAGAAATACAACTGCAAACTGAGATTCTATTCTTGCGTCTCCATATACCGAAGTAGAGTGAGAGTGAGACGTGAATAGCGTCGCTTCCTCACTCATATCGGTTTTTAGAATGAATATACCTCCGTCACACACTGGCACACGTTTGATTGTATTGGTGAATTTATTCCCGATTTTCACAAAATATCTCTGATGTGGCCGATAAGTGCTAATTATTATTAATATTTTTTTTCAATCAATGCGTAAATGTATTACGGAGGAATACCTAAAATCTGAATCCAGTATTTATTATATTTATAGAGATATTAAAGTTTTTAGAAGCAATGTGTACTAGTTACACATCACAGGACAGGAAGGGTTAAAAAAGGAATGTCCTCAAATTGATTGATATAAGTCAATCGGAATTTATTGTCCCACGCACTTGTTTAATGTGATTATTTTAGATTTCAAACCATCATGCCATGCCCTTATTGGGTTAGGCAGAAAGGATAGACTTCAACTATATACACCTAGTCATACATGCTCTCCTATTACAAAGGGTGTTTTACTCTACCCCCTTTCGAATTTGATTAATTTGAGTGTACTAAGTTTTTCAATACTTCTTGTACATTCTGTACTACTCGAAAATATATTTTTAACTTTTGAAAAGTCTTTCATCATTCATTCTTTCTAACTTAAACTCTCCATCTTCTTTCAATTCACCGTCTTTTCTGATGTCTTCATTCTTTTCTAACATACCCCTACATTGATATTCGTGAGTTTTCGAACGGTGAAAAAACTCGTACGGTAACTTGAAAAGTATGACTTTTAGCTTGAAAAGTATGAAAACCTGATAATTGCAGTAAGGTCGTTCATCTACCAAATAATTATCTGCTGAATCAGGAAAAAATCTTCAAACCTTTCAGATTTATGGGTAACATTTGTCCAGCATTGTAAATTCTCAAAGGAGTATGATATTCGCAAGTTGCAGAAAATTGGCCAAATGAATGGCACAAGATACATTATAAATAAACTGCAAACGAGCCAAAGGAAGTCTCCACATTTCTTTGCTAAAGAACTTGCGGGAGTGCTTTGGGTGTAATTCTGCTGAGTTGTTCCTGGGTGTGCAGTGAACAAGGATTTGCATGATTGTGGCCGACCTCCAACGGGAGATGGAACTTCAAGAAGACTGAGTGTCAAATTTTGTTCAACAATCTCGATAAACAGAATTCATTGATTGTATTTTAGTTTAAAATTGTTCTTAATGGTTTGATGGTCTTCGGTGACTTTGAAGCATCCCTTGACCATTTCTGATTCTAATGTCACAGTTCTACGTTCGCACGAACGTTGTTTACACCGTGGTCAGTAGGAACCATTTTTACCAAGGCATAAGTAGTCCGTGAAAACATGGCGTAACGAATCTTTTTTTGAGAAAGTATTTCTGAGATAAATTTAATATTGTTCGACACGCCCGGAGAGCGTTGGTCTATCGTAATTGCTCAATTAACTATTAAAGACAATGGTCATGAAGCTATGAAGTTTTTGTGTTATTGAATACAGAATAGCAACAATAATCAAACTAAGAGTTAAATATATTATTAGGAAGTTACTCAATTGTCACTTTACACAAAGTTGTCTGTATTACTGATAGCTTAACATTTTAGCAAACCGTGTCTGATTATTAACACATCCCGGACTTCTGGTTTTAATTTCAGACCATTTTTCCTGAATGATTTTTCAAGTAGATTAGTGACGCTCTTTATAAACTCTTTAATGGTATTTTTGCAGGTATTTTTGCAGGTATTTTTGCAAATAATATTAATTGGAATCATTGTTTTTTTCCCTTTCAAAAAATATTCGTAGTCTTGGATTAACGTAGAGTACCAAGTTATGGACCGACCTGGACGAAGGCATTTTGTGGCCTCCCCTATCTTCCTGATAGAACAGTGTGGGTGTTTAGTGTAGGTACGTTCCATTCAAAATGCAGCTCATAAAAATCAAATTATCATCCTTTAACTTTGAAATTTCAATAAGCTAAATGATGAACAATTATATTTTTATATAATATTTTTAATCTATCAATAATAGTGGGTTCGAAAATCAAGTTAGAGCGCACTTGAGGGGAGGCTGCTCTCTAAACGGCGCTATATAAATTGTCCTTTTATTATTAAATAATTATATGAATACATAGGTATATGAAGAACAAGACAAACAAAAACAAACAGGAAATTTCAAGTAGATACTCAATTTATATGGATCCGGGTTTGTTGCTTGTATAGGACATATGCGTCACAGAAATAATGAAACTTAATTTGTAAAATTGTTTTTGAAATTATTATTGTATTGTAATGTTTTATCTGTATTTTACCATTGCTTGTGACCTGTACTTATTGGAATAAAATGTTCCTTATTCGTCGCCTTCGTAAGTAATCACTATAGATGATCGGATACCTCATACGCGTGGACAGCGCGTGGTATGCGTGGCGCTTGCAAGCCGTGACGGCATACACAGTCGAATCGAGAGACTTACGACAAGCGATGGGCTGCACATAAGGAACAGAAAACGGAAAAAATATATTCTCACATACTGGAACATTTATTGTGTTTTTATTTCGACAAACTTCTATCTGCCAAAGAGGAATCTCTTCACCGAAAATGCAAGAAGCAAACCGAAATCTCCGAGGATTGAGCGGTCGCCATTCACCTATTATACAGTCTTTGTATCGGTGCTGTGCAGTTGCCTTTCATTTGTCATGTCCCCAGTAAACTAGGAGTTTTGTCTGTACCTCAATGAAGACATACAAACATGACAAAATAGGTTGATGCTATTTAGCAATTGTTGAATAATTATTTAATACCCCTGTCATAAACTCTCATCAACTTGATAAGTTGTTTGATCTAATTATAGGTATGTGCCACATGAGTCAACCTTTGACGTACTTCATTACTTCGGAGAAATCAATACTCTATCTCTCATTATCCTCCATACACTTATCAATAACACTTAGCATTTTAATTCATTTTATTTAATTTTTTAATAGATATATGTACACCTAGTTGATTTATTGCTTTATAGCAATTTCCACCACTCACAGATTATATTTTATTAACTATACTATCTATGACATAGATAAAATGTACACCTAGTCGATGTATTGCTTTATAGCAATTTCCACCACTCACAGATTATATTTTATAATAGATTTTATTAACTATACTATCTATGACAGAGTCTATAGCATAATGAATAGATTTTATTAACTATACTATCTATGACATAGATATACGAGTATGTACACCTAGTCGATTTATTGCTTTATAGCGATTTCCACCACTCACAGATTATATTTTATAATAGATTTTATTAACTATACTTTCTATGACAGAGTCTATAGCATAATCAATAAAAAGTAGTATTTGACTAACACTGAACAGCAACTAAAAACGATCTCCGTTATCAATTTTGTATATTTCTTGACTTTAAACTCACGAGTTTCTGGTTTGATCCCCAAATATATCCATAAAATACGTCTACGGTTATAGTTTTTACAACACCTTTCTGGTTGGTTGGAAGCAATTACTTCATGACAATGAGCCAAGCGGGTTGTACTGTATACAAGAAAAATGAATTACAGTACATTTTTTAACCTTAAACCTTTGTACCACATATAATCTTTTGTGGTTCGTTCGGCTCGACGTCGGAATGATCCTACCCTTAATTTTTATTTTTGTTATTTGACTGATATCCTAATTCTTTTAATTTTCATTCACTAATATTTAAGACACTGCCAAGAATACTGATATTAATCGACTGTAAAATAAAATATGGTTGACTGGAAGAAATTGCTTCAAAGCAATTTTATCACGACAATAATTTGTATTAGAAGTTGGACTATTCTACTCTCAAAACTCCTCTCGAGCACCCCTATTGAATAGACTAATGATTTATTTATTTTTATTTTATTTTATAAGGAAAACATACAGTGTTTATGTCGGTATTATTACTGATATCTATGGGTTTTGAAACACCATTTAACAGTTTCAATATGACAGGCTAGAATGATGGGGTTGAACTACAGGTTTTCCCCAGAAATATGATAAATATAGTGTTTTTAGAAATACTGCGCAGTGCTTTAATCACACTAGGGGGTGTGATTAAAGCACTGAATTGATATAAACAAAGAAATGGATATTAGATAGATATAGTGTCTCTGAATTGATATATCCAAGTTTGTGTTTGATTGATTGAAGAAATCTATTTTTATTTTACTAATACAAAGTGAATTCGAAAATTTCTCTTAAGAAAGATTTTTAATTTTTTAATTGCCACTTTCGATAAGTGAACAGGGTTACCCAACTTTATTTAAATAAAAAGTTCAGTACCTGTAACGTAGATAAGGTAAAAAAATATATACAACATTTTTGGTTTATTTGTTATGTTGAAACAATAATTTGTGTCAGTTTCAAAGCAACATCTCATTAAAACAGTTATAAAATTTGGAACAAACTTTAAACTTGTATTATAATTAATCATAAACCTAATGGTTGAGGATTTTTTTACGGGTTCTAAATTCAGTAGTTTTAAATATAAATAATAATAAATAGATAATTTATATACCACTGTTTAGAGAGTAAACTCTTCTCAAGAGCATATCAATTCGATTTTGTGTGTGACTTACCGCGCTGTAACCTGTTTCAACGGTTGCAGCGCGGTAAGTCACTCACAAAATCGAATTGATATGCTCTTGAGAAGAGTTTACTCTCTAAACAGTGGTATATAAATTATCTATTTATTATTATTTATATTTAAAACTACTGAAGGTAAAAGGCGGTAAACTGAATAAAATTTTACCCGTTTTCCAAATAACTGAATTAATTCCAGTTGGGAGAGAAATTATATTTTCAATTTGTCAAGTTGAGATTTTTTATCAATAAAATATTTAATTAATGACACAATAACTAATTGAAAGCCCTAACGCACGCCTTATAATTCTAAGCACCTCAACGACCCCTAAAATAAAAAATAAAATCACCAGGGGGTGATATTCTTTCCATTGTGAATCGCTGGTGTAATAGATGACGGTCATCTACTTTCCAGTTTATTAAATAAAGCCCGGAAGATACGAAACAATTTTACATTAAATTATTGTGAATTTCACACAATAACATAAAATGGGAAAAAAATTGCTCTATAAACCTTATTTTTTATTACATCATCAGTAGCCTCAGAATGAGTCTCGAGTCTCTGAAGAATCCTTTGAGACTTGTCTTTTGGTGTATAGTTTTTCGTTGTACCTTAGTCTCCACTCGCCATTGTCATAATAATCTTTCTCCCCAAGTATCAAGAACTCTTTCATTCCCATTTTGTAAGTTTCCAGGTCTCCGATGTGCAAGAAAGCACAGGTCATAGCAATGATTTATAAAGTAGGCTTTCTGTTTTTTGAGAGTAGACGAGACTTAAGGTTTTGCTTTTTTACGTAAAAAAATATTTAAATTCTCATAAGCAATAAAGACCGGTTTTTTAATACACTGAATATTTTGTTATTATTGTCTATGCCGCAACCTCAACCCTCTATGGAATGTAGATACATTTTAGTTTTAATGCCAATTTCGGAAATTCGGAAAGAGAGAGATCGCGTATAAAAGCGTTTCACTTATTAAGTATTATTAATTCAATTTCACCTATTTATTACTCAAGTATGAAATTAGAGCGTGTTCTAAAATAACTTTTCATTGTGCAATTTATACTATTTGCAGGCATTTAATATATTGTGTCTTACAGACTTAGCACCAAGCAAGCAGCCCTGAGGAGTGAGTTGTGGCCATTAGACAGAAGTATTCTGCAGTGGCGTACTTCCATTTAATGACCCAGTAGATTATGTTCCATATTATACTCGTATATAAAACTATAGTGATAATCTTTCACTCAATACTGGAAATAAAATTGCTAAATATTTTTCTGGTTGGCTAGAAAATATTGCCCGGTGATAATAAACCCGCTACGTTTATACACTGCCATTAAGTGTTTAAATACTAAATAAATAATTTTTTTAGCACTTGTCAGAAACAAAGAGGGAGTCGGACAGCAATGGTAACATATAAAAAATAATCATTTGATTATTTATGTAATATTTTTATCCTCTAATAGATGCAACAGCGAGTACTTCATTTGTGTTATACCACAGTACTAAAGTGTCTATAATGGATGGTGGAGAATATTTAAGAGAGCCTCTCCTACATATGTTTGTTCAAAACGTATTCTAATATTTTTCGATCAGTGTGCCAAAAAAGAGACGACGTGATTGCTCATCAATTACGTAGGTCAAGTAACCAAATTAACAAGGCTACTATTTTAAATTTTTATTTATATCTCTTAATTTTTATTTATATCCCATAATGACATACATCATATGATAGAGTCCAGAGCCGACACTGTCAGAACCAAAAATCTCCTTCGAACCAGCGAAATGAAGTTACTCAGGAATATCGCAGGCAAAACCCTTCGTGATAGAGTACGAAACACAGAAATCCGAAGGATGTGCGAAGTTGAAGATACTGTCAGATGGGGACGACACATATGAAGGTTCTGGAACGAACATGTATCCAGAATGGTGGAACCAAGAACCATAAGAATGGTCAGGGACAGTATTACAGACACTAACCAGGCAACGTCACATAGGATAGAGGATTTTTGAGATGTGGATCACCAGACGTAACATACTCGTATCTTCAAGATTCCCTGGACGTATCATGTTACGCATCTATAAGTGATTGTGCGTAAGGACCTATGAATATACGGATTGATAACTGTTTAAAACTACGAAGGTTCGCAAGTTACAGTATTTCATCTCATGCATAGTTATTTTCCAAATGTTTAAAGAACACTATCTGGAAAAACAAGTATATGAACATCCAAAGCAATGAATCAAAAATCTCCTTCGAACCAGCGAAATGAAGGTACTCAGGAGTATCGTTGGCAAAACCCTTCGTGATAGATTACGAAACACAGAAATCCAAAGGACGTGCGAAGTTGAAGATATTGTCAGATGGGAACGACAGAGAATAAGGTTCTGGAACGAACACGTATCCAGAATGGCGGAACCGAGAGCCGTAAGAATGGCCAGGGACAGTATTCCTCAAGCGAGCAGACCTCCAGGACGACCTCCCAAAAGATGGAAAGACGACTGGCAGTCGACGTCACAAGAGAGAAACGATGAGGCAGGACCAAACAGGCCGGTTACAAAGACCTCCATATTCCTCGTCAGATGAAGTTGAACTAAATTATATCTAAAAAAAAAAAATCTAATTGTAATCGGTACAGGAGAGGGAGAGGGGAGTAGGGACTAATAAGTGGAGGGAAGTTGGAAGGTGTCAAAAAGATGGCTTTTGAACGGGAAACATATTTAGCAGAGGGACTACCATTAAATTAATTTGGTGGTTTATAATGTTGCGACTTAATTTAACGTTTTTTTTAATCTCGAGAATTTCTATAAGTTTTCCAACTGCAATCCCCCCCGTCTCGTGTGCAAAATCGGCAAATCACGATCGATATCAAACGAATGGTTTGATATCGTGGTAGTGAATATAAACATTAAAAAACAGTCAAACGGTCTTCATTTAAAAAAAGATTACAAAATGAAACAACAGTTATAAATTTAAAAATATATATGTAAGTAGTGTTTGTGTTGTAATTTGTTTTATCAAACATTGTTTATTCCACTCTATTTAACGGTATAACCCAACCGATTTCAAGGTTTTCACCTCATCATCAGGGGAGCACATACAATACAGTCTTGTATGTGCTCCCCTGCGAGAGGGAAACCGCTTTGAGGTGAAAGCCTTGAAACCGGTAGGGTTATACGTTACATAAACTGGAATTAATAGTGTTTGATAAAATAAATTACAATGTATTTTAAACCTCCACAATGTCAATGCCTTAACTATAAATAATATAGTGTCATATGTGTATATTTAAAAAAAACAGTAGGATATCTTCATGATTTATTTTCAATCGAATATTTATTTTCATTCGAATATTTATTTTCATTTGAATATTTATTTTCATTCGAATATTTATTTTCATTCGAATCTGTGTCTGAGAGATGTTCTTTCGGAGAGGAGTAGAATTTTAAGGTCGATTTCTTGTTCGTCTAATAAATTTATTGTAATGAATCGATCCATAAGGACGCGGTATTATGACTGGGCATTTGCCAGTGTTGGTCTGTTCTAAGTGTTAGATGGCGTGTACAGCTTTAGGAAACACTTGAAGGCAACCATTTTTGGTAAGTCTTATCAAATTTATGATTATTTATTAACAATATACACAATAAACTATAATAAATTAAAGTGAAATTTCTCTATGTTAAGGGAAACAGTTCTGTCATAAATTAAGCTCATTGTGTAGACATTTTTCCCATTTAAGTGTTAAATAATCATGTATAAAGTTTTTTATAGTAAACAAACACTTACAAACACACTACACTCCACCTGAAGGTGAATCTGTTACTATTGTATCAAATATCCGAAGATCTACAAAGGTTTCTTTGCAGTTCGTCTTCCCTTGATAAGTTTTCTTACTAAATATGTTTTTATAAACATATGCAAATACGGGAAAATACTCATCTAATGGCTGCGGCCACTACCTTCCTATCCTTAGATTTAACTTATTTATTTATTTATTCCTTTTGTAATATTATTCAAATTTTCTCTGTTTGGGCAATATCGTTTGATCACGTGGTGAGCGCGGTCGGAATACTATAGTATCTGTCCATACTCAGTCTAATTTGCTCAAGCAAGAAACTTTTCGACTTTAGTGGTACCACGTGAATCAACCCTAGACATACTGCATCGATTCGAATAAATTATGAATTCATTCTACAATCTCCTCCATACATTTATCAAAACTATGTGATATATAAGGGGGTGACATTTTTCATATTTAACCATTAGTTTTGAGAGTTTATATATAGACGTTTTATAGTATTGAAACAAATGTCCAGCAGTAAAACTGTTAAGATTTTGACAATGTCCTCGAGGCTTACGCTTGATTAGCGTCTATTCTGTTCCACCACTGGTGCGGAGTATTGGCAGAATAGATTACCCGTGCTTCCTGCACGCCATCGTTGCCAGGAGACCATCAGCACAACAAACAGTTCCAGACATTTTACATACGAGTATAAGTACCTCCTATACATTGACTTTTCTCACAGTCCTATTGTACATATTGTTATGTAACTTACAGTTGCCTATGGAACGGAACAGTCATCAGATGTGGTTTTTTTTCTCCTTATATGATATATTAATCTCTTATAAATTATAATGAACGTTTTTTCTTCTTTCATTAATAACTTGGATCATGGTTACAATAAAATAATTCTCTTTATTTTTTTAATAATTGTCTTTTTACGTCTCATCGTCATTAATGATACGAGTATTGTTAAATTTGTAATTGTTTTTTTTTTAATTGTGTTAAGTAATGAAATATAAAAATTTAAAGATATAGATTTGAAATTTTGATTTTTGAGCTTTTATTTCCCTCCTGCAGACAGCCCTGTTGACAAAAATCTAACATTTTTCTGATTCACATTCTATTCGTCATGCCTACACCATTAGGTTATTCCGTGCTTCAAATTTCCTCATTGAAATCAAACCAAATTAACAATAACCGTCATAAAGCATTTTAACTTCCAGAAACAAGTAATTTAATCAAATAAAATAATTCATAATCTATTGATATTCGTTCACAGTTTTCACTTTTTTTAAATTTAATAAAGTTATCTATAATACAAACACTTGTTAAAGGCTCTATGTATATATACATTTCTACTTAAGAACTAATCTAATTTATATATTATAATTATGAACTAACTTAATTTTAATTTCCCACGTGTCATTTTAATTTTTTATAAACTTACGAGTAATATTCAACAGTTTTCCCTTGTAGTTAAATGTTGATTTTAATAAAATTGAAAAAAATATCCCGAATTGACGTAGGCATTTATTTCACCTAACAATAATAAAAGTTCGAATCGTGCGAAGCAAAATTTCCGTCTTTTTTTTTTTCAGAATCACATTGTGATCTAACTGTTAACATTAACACTAAGCGAGCTAACACTTAGGGTTCGATTCCTGGCGGATTCACTTCCTGACTGGCATTTAGACCAATTAACATTTTTATGTAGCTTATACATTGCTTATTAAAATTCTTATAGCAGTATTAAGGAGCGCAAAAGTAGAGCTACATGAAAAATCTTGCCTAACGAAAGACTACCAGATGAAATCTGCCAATCGTAGTAAATTGCTATTGGAATATTTGATCGCAAAAGGTTGTATATATATATAGCAGAAGTGAGAAAATTAATAAGCCAATATATCGGGGCAATGTAGTGTGATAAATGTGGCGGATCTGAATGTGGCGGGACAATGTGATGTGATGAATGTTGCGGACCTGAATGTGGAGGGGCAATGTGATGTGATGAATGTGGCGGACCGTGATACCAAGATAAAATATAGTAAGTAAAAAGAGTGTTATTCATATCGGTCATATTATTAAATTTTATTTATCATTACACACGACAAGAAATATACATAATTTGCGAAAAAACAACAAGTAATTTAATTTAGACATACATTATTTTAATGGATTTGGGTTTGTCGCCTTTCATTTGTCGTATCCCCAGTAAACTAGGCTTTTGCCTGTATCTCACTGAGGATAATGCCTATCGATTTTCTTAAAACATGGAAAGAGGTTAACAAAATGTCAAACCAACATCAATTCAAGTAATCTTGAAGTTATTAGGCATTATAGGTCGTGTTTACGTTAACAATTAATCAGGCACTTAATTTCAAGATATGTTCTGTTATATAAAACTTAATTTATACATAGACATACCGTCTGCTTTCACTGCCAGCGAAAAAGAGAAAAGCAAATAAGAGTCGAAATTTTAATAAAATCACAAACAGAAAATGACGTTCGTACATACATACTACACGTATAATATGTTCGTATATACAAACTACACGTATAATATGTTCGTACATACAAACTACACGTATAATATGTTCGTACATATAAACTACACGTATAATACGTTTGTACATACTCGTATAAACTATAATACAAATTTTACAGACTTGCTGAGAATAAAATCGTCACTATCACTGATTTGCCAAAATGCAGGAAACCAAGGAGATTTGGTTAATTTACTAAATTTGACAAAAAATAGCAGTATTAAAGTAATGAACGTCAGTAACAATGGACGCAACGAATCCACACAGCGAGACCTGTAAACGTGTTAAATATTATAATAGACATTTAAAATAAGTAAGCATAAAATTATAATTGACCAATGCGCATTTCTCATGGTTTTTTTAACTGGTTCCAAAAATTCACTAAGAATGAAATTCCTGTGTTTTTATTTTATTTAGTATTTTACAAAAATAGAAATTATGGGCAATCCACCCAATTTTTTATAAAAGACAATTCACCCAAATTTTGATGATTTGTGCCACCAAATTTAAGTCACTATGCAATCATATGAGTCGATATAATAAAACTAATTTTAAAATAAATGACAAATTTAGATAATTCAAAGTTTCAACTGATTAAGCTTCAAAAACGTAACAATCGATCTATAAGTGTAAAAGTTCCACGAAAGAAGGATTCATTGGATGCGGTTAAAATATGGCTTTTAATGAATCAAATCTGTCTCGCAAAGGACAACCGAAAAATACATGGTCTTTAGTTTCATCATCCATACCATACTCGCAGCCGGGATTCTCCACAATATCCATTATATAAAGGTGAGTAGCCACCACGTAATGGCCTCTCTGCAAACGACACATGATATGCACTTCCATCTTCTTCATTCTTATTATATTAAACGATGGTTTCAAACGGATAGATTGTTGGATTGATTTACGAGGCATATCCAGAAAGTAAGTGTACTGAATTTTTGTAGGTTATAATTTTTTTTATTTAAACAAAAAAAATACGTGGTTACCGTAGTACATATGTAAGCTATTTTTCGACATAGTCGCCATTCCTCTCAATGCAGGTGGTGAAGCGGGGTATCAACTTTTTGATGCCTTCCTCGAAGTAGTTTCCTGCCGGCCCCTCCGTCCACTTCTCCACCTCCTCCTTTACCTCCTCGTCGGTTGAAAACCTTTTTCCACCCATGTGTAGCTTCAGGGAGGTAAAGATATAGTAATCTGAAGGTGGTAGGTCAGGGGAATGCGCGGGATGGTTTAGGATATCCCATTTAAACGAGGCGAGCAGTTCCTTCGTGGCGTTGGCCGTGTGTGGTCTGGCATTGTCGTGCAGCAGGCAGACTCCCTTTGTACGCATGCCTCTCCTCTTGTTCTGAATCGCCCTCCGCAATTTTTTTAGGGTCTCACAGTATCTTGCAGAGTTGGTGGTCTCCCCTTGAGGCATATATTCAATTAAAATTATGCCTTGACAGTCCCAAAACACGGATACCATGATTTTCTTGGCTGAAATTGTGGTTTTGAACTTTTTGGCGGAGGGTGAAGAGGTGTGACGCCGCTGTTGAGACTGCCTTTTGGTTTCAGGCGTGTAGTGTACAACCCAAGTTTCATCTCCAGTAACGATGGAGCGGAGAAATTCATCTCCATGGAGTTTGCAGCGCCTCAAAAACTCTTGCCCGGCATTATTTATTTCGCACTTGGCGGGAGATTGGATTGACATTTTTCACGAAACGTGTTGTCGCGTCGACACTTCTCAACGTACTGACCTCGAATCGGTCTCGTTGCGGAGGGGAAGGGTCAGGCTACACGGAAGTGTAGCCAACATGTCGAAAATAAAATCCATCCGGTCGTGAGAGCTTCAGTACACTTACTTTCTGGATACGCCTAGTATATCTAGAGTCCTTATTTATGATACACCAGTTATATCCCAATCCAACGCCATTCGGTGTCAAGCATCATATTTAATTTTATTTAAAAGATCAGTTATTGGCATAATAGCGGTCAAATTAGCGAACGAATGTACTATACTACATAGAATGACTGGCGCTATATATTTACTTTTTGTATAATATTTAATTTTTGGTACGTTCTTTTTAATGTGTTATTTATTCAACGCTTCATTATAATTACAATCTGGCGGGCTCATTGATAGGCGGCAATCTCTTCCAACCATCCAGACAAAATTAAATAAAGCAAGTGAAAGTGAGAAAAACACGTTATATTACTGACTAGAAATTAAAAGTTTTTTTCAGTCGCTTCTTAAAGCATACCAAGGACTAAGCGAGTCGAACTTTGGTTTGTAACTGGTTCCAGAGTCTCATTGCATGGACATTTCTTTCTTTTTCTTTTCTTTTTTAAAAATAATAGATATGACTGAAGTCATCGGTATCCGTATATCCTCGAACACTAGGCGGAAAAAAGTGCCTGTATCTTTCGAGGGGAGTAGCACAGGGCGGGGTTCAAACCGTCGACCTTCTGCACGGAAGTCCAATGCATTACCACGCGGCCATGCACCTCTTAACACCTTTAATGTAACATTTGTATGTTACATTAAAGGACGTTAAAAAAGAAGAGCGGTGAACTGGGAAGGCCAATAAACAATCTCTGACTGTGCGTAGCGTAAGTCCATGAACGAAAAAACGCTGAACAATTTCGGCGAGATAAGAGGGGAGGCGTATATATTTGCTATTTATATTTACGTTATGTATATTTGCTAAGAATGTTTAGATGTTTTAAGTAAGATCAAGAACATTTTGAGATGGTTTGGACATATACAACTAATGAATAAAGGAAAACTAATGAAAAAAATTAACAGTGCAATTGTAATAAAAGGTAGAGGAAGAGACCAGTAAAAGTGTGGTTGGGTCAAATAGATGATATTTTGAAATCAGGAAGTCAGAGAAATCTTAGGATTTGCATGAGAAGGTATACCTATCATATATAGGGTGGCGCAACAAGAACTGCAATTTTAAATTTGGCGCCATTTTTAGTTGTCAAATGTACCTATAATATTTGTAATGGACATACATCATCTAAATAATTTGTAAAATTACTCATGCAGCGATATACGATTGTAAAACTTTAGTTAAATTTAAAATTGCAGTTATTGTTGCGCCATCTTATAAAGTAGGTATGCCTACCTAAGCTCGGTGTGACACCGAGGGCCATGGAGAGAAGAATGCTTGATATCTCACTGCGGAACCAGAAAAACGAATGAATAGATAAGGCACAACAAAGTCATAATGTCACTGAGAGGATTGCTATCCAAAGTTAGAACTGGTCAGGGGCACATAACCAGATGTACTGACGAGTGGATCAACAAAAACTGTAATTTTAAATTTGCCGCCATTTTTTAACTGTCTAACGTATAATATTTATAATAGACATGCGTCATTTATATAACCTATAAATTAATTATGCACCAGTACACGATTACAAAAATTAATTTTAATTTAAAATTGCAGCTTTTGTTGCGTCACCCTATAGGTATATATGAATGTAGAAAAGGCGAAAAATGTGTGATGCAATCGGAAAACCTAGCGCTTGCGTACCCTGACAAAAAAATGATGTTACGTAAAAATGTTTTTTTGAAAAAAATAAAACGAATTGATTGATTTACGACTTCCAAATAGAAATATTTTAAAACAAAAGAGCTTCGTTTTACAAAAATGGTTTTCAGATGGCAGATTTACGAGACCCATTTCAGCGCTTCAAAAATCTAAATTACCCTATTTTCAGTACAAAACCAATGCAATATTATTTCCTTTGATTCTAGTTTTAACAAGTCACTAAACAATCATTTACTTTATAACATTATAAATAAAGCCTTGTTTATGATGGCGTGAGAGAATGGAAGAAAAATATTTAAAATCGACAATAATATTTTATTTTCCAGTGAATCCTGTTCCAAGTTTACATGTACTGAACTTTTATATAAATTACAGAGTAATTATGTAAATATTAATAAACGCAATTATTAAGACAACAATTTAATTGCATCATTAAAAATACCAAGTTGCATTTAATTTTAAATAAAATAGACTGAATCTGTTATAAAGTGGTCAAACACATATTATGAAATAAAATTTTGTTTCTTTTTATTGTATATTATGTTGACAACCTCTATGGCCTAGTTAGTAAGTCGTCTGTCTTCCAGCACAGAGGTTGTGGGTTCAAATCCCGCTTGTAGCCAGATTAAAAAAAAAGGATTCCAGTCTGATTTTCACATAAGGCCTCTTTAATATATTTCTGGATGGTTGTAAGAGATGCGACATGGCGATACACCCGCCAGGTTGTACCTGTATCATATACAATGAAAGTTTAATACAATGCAATAATACAATTTCATGAATTCTATAGACTTGATCAAAAACAATGTAGATATATTTTTAAAAGGTATATGACCTAATCAGAAATACTCTTATACAATTAGACTAGCAATCTATAGCCGGAATTCATAGTCCGACTTTAACACTAAATACTTAATCTTATTTTTTTTAAACTGAGGAAATTAGTATTTAAAGTTGAATTTTGTATACATTTGTTGCAGCTTCCTTAAATAAGGTAACCACGTTGCATCACCACACTTTAAAGTTTGGATCGTTAGAGGTTCGATTTTAAATACCATCATCACTTGACATTAGTTACACTGGCACATCAGTGTAAAGTGATGATGGTATTCAAAGTCGAACCTCATTCGATCAACACTTTAAAGTGTGGTAATGAAACATGATATAAATTTAAATTTCTTCAGCACATTACATACTTCTTCATAAATATAATGTAACATATTGGAGTTCATGGTTATTATTGAAGAAGAAGATTCGGAACAAACAAATCACGAAATTTCGAGATTAGAAATTACTTTTAGCCTTTTTATGTCGAACTATTTGGGCCTATATTTCCTTTTTGCCTAATTTGGTCCTATATTTCCTTGTTGCCTAATTTGGGCCTATATTTCAGGATGTCAGTCAGAACTCTTTGTATGCATCAATCAGGATTGGGTGGTTTTAAAATTTCAGAGTTGTGACTTTTTTTAGTTGAGTCAGAAAATTTAAGTTTATATGACTGTAGAAATCATTACATAATAAAACCAAGACTTGTCTATGATAACGGTTGGTGATGAATACTTTTTAAGGTTAAACGATCAATTGTCAATGGTCAGTTTTTCAAGTAACCAGTTCTGTTTCTTAGCACTCCATTACATCAGTATTGTCCGGAATCTTCTGCATGAAGTATCTAGATGGGCACCTCTCGTTTATTTTATTGTAAGTTGGATCGGCTATGTAATAGTAATAATAAATATAATATATGACTTCACTTGCGCTGTCTCTTAGAAACTATACAATTTAAATGGGAAATATATCATGCGGAAAGCCTTCGATAAGTGGACTCGAGGAATAACAATCGGGGGAAGTAATATCAGCAACTTGCGGTTTGCTGATGACAACACTATTGTGGCATTCAGAGAAAAGTAATTTCTAGAACTGTACCACAGTATAGATAATAGAGAGAAACGCTCGAACGAGAAATTTTGTGCACACTTACACATTATATATCAGGCGGGCTTATTTGAGGTTAGATGCCATTCATCCTTTGATCAAGCGGCCGTCCATGTATTCCGTGCCGGCCGTTCATTCCTGGTGTGCTGTTACATCTCTAGAGTCATTTTCGTCCATTTTTCAGTTCCCATTCGAGCGATATGCCTTATCTATTTCCACTTTAACCAGATGATAACATTAAAATATAGCGTGTCCCAAAAAAAGGATATACCGTATTGTTTACTTGAACTTCCTACAGGAATTTGTCATGTCACGCATTCGTGAGGAACTTAGGGATGAGGTGCAACTTTCCCCTACTTGAAAATTTGCCGAGCAGATGGATTAGACGTACCTTTATTAGATGTAGCATGAAATATCCCCACATTCTCCAGAACTCACGTCATTGGGTCTTTTTTATGGAGACTCATCAAAGATAAAGTTTAGGTCACAAAACCGGCAACAGTTAACGAATTAAGAGCAGCAATTAAAAGAGAGTGCTCCCAAACACCAAAATAAGTTATTCTTGATGTTCACAATTTCAATATATCAGGAATGCATGAACCGGAGCGAATATTAATTGGAGCATTTGCGATAACTAAAAAAAATAACACTAGTCTTATTCAATTTGGAATTTTAATCTTAGATGTACTTTAATCAATACCGAATTCATAATCATTATTGTATGTTATATACATTTTTGTCGGATATCCTGCATACTTATATATGCGTTTGAACATAAATAATTCTCATAGTTTGTACGTCGGTCACATTACAAAACGACTGCAACAAACAAAAAATAATCAAGAATTAACAGCTGTCATACTGTCATTGGAAAAGTAAAGATGGTCTGAAACATGTTTTGAATAAAGAATTTGTCACATTTTTGAGTTTCTTAATATCATTATTGGTACAGTATTTAATTTATGTGATAAGTAGTAATGCTAGGAATTTATATTTAAAACATGTTTCAGAACATCTTTATTTTACTAACATGATTTGACAGCTCTTGATTTTATCTTATTCAACACTTTTTGTCAGGGAATGTTTTTTGAAAAAAATCCATGGACTATCACAAAAAATGTTTCATTAAAGTCTGTGTACATTCTTTTGGACATCCTGTTTATAAATTAGTCTAGCTTTGATTGATTCAAATATTTTTTAACGAAATCCGCAACATAACTTAGTTCATTTTTCTCTACATTCGCGCAAACTTTTCCACGATTTTTCAGTGGGTAATGGTTTCTGAGTAATTTGTTGCAAAATACGAGTATGCCGGGAAGGATGTATTGTTCACATAACCCAGCTTTCAATATATTTAGCATGTTGCTCCAGAATGTTCGGCCGACTTTGTTGAATGTTTGCCAAAAGAAAATTGGTTGGTTTATCTAGCCAGCTTTCAAAACAACTGATGCACAATTATTCCTAGTAAATAAAATTGGAAAAAATATGCTTTAAAACCAGAATATACTAAGAATTCATACTGAGAAGAATACATATGACAGAATACGAAATTAAAGGATGAATGTGAACTTAAGGCTGATGTGTTAAGCAAGATGAAGATTAGCACTCTAAGATGGTTTGGACATGTAGAACGAATGAATAAAGAAATACTAACAAAACAAATATACGAGTATAGTGCAAACGCAAATGGAAGGTGTGGTAGAAAAAAACCAAGAAAAATGTAGTTGCATCAAGTGATCAATAGTTTGAAAGAATTAGTTGTAAATAGTTAGAGAGATCGTAGGAGTTAGGAGGAGAGGTGTATGGATGAATAAGCAAGCTGGAGTCCCAGGTTTGATTTCTGACGGTTTCACTTCCGGACTGGTTTTACTCTTAACCCTATTTAGACCTGATTTGCGTTTTATTGTAGTTTATATGCTTCTTATCATAAATTCTTAAAGTCCTATTAAGCAACGCAAAATAGCACAATGTAAAAAAATTGTGCCTTGCTGCAGATTAAACCGATCGTCTCGAAACTTTTATGTCCTTGCCATCGAAACTTCGGGTTTGATCTGTCAAGATAGTATGGTTTCTAGAATCTAACAACTTGTACACTATAACGCACAGGCGTCTTTCATTCGCAGGGCGGCTGACTATCATACTCGATCTCGAGGGATTGCCTATCGTATCGTATGATGACCCTCAATGGGAGGATGAAACTCAAAATGTGCTGAGAATATAACTTTACATTCACCACGTTTGGAATTCAATTAGCATAGAAACCCTATCATGACAACATTTATCCGAGAAATATAAAACTATTTTGCTTTTCTGAAAAACTAATAATAATAAAAACACAATTAATGCAGTCGTTTAAAGACTAGAATTTTCTTAAGGACAATATAAATCAGGACTTAAACAAGCTCTTATTAAAATAACATATTACGAACGGACGCGAATATATAGTACATTATTAAAATAACATATTACGAATGGACGCGAAGATATAGTACATTATTAAAATAACATATTACGAATGGACGCGAAGAAATAGTACATTATTAAAATAACATATTACGAATGGACGCGAAGATATAGTACATTATTAAAATAACATATTACGAACGGACGCGAAGATATAGTACATTATTAAAATAACATATTACGAATGGACGCGAAGATATAGTACATTATTAAAATAACACATTACGAACGGACGCGAAGAAATAGTACATTATTAAAATAACATATTACGAACGGACGCGAAGATATAGTACATTATTAAAATAACATATTACGAATGGACGCGAAGATATAGTACATTATTAAAATAACATATTACGAATGGACGCGAAGATATAGTACATTATTAAAATAACATATTACGAACGGACGCAAAGATATAGAACGTTATTGAAAGAACATATTACGTATACGAGGCTTGATAAAAAAAAAATAACGATAGTAAAATTTTTTTCAAAGAGTAATTATTTAATCATTTATGTTAATAGTGTCTCCTTCAAACTAGGTAAATAAAACTTTTATCAACGTTTTATCCAATTCGCAACACCTTAGTGGAACGCACTTTTTGGTATAGCCTTTATCTCAACCAGTAATTTTGCCTTTATTTCCTCTATGATTGCAAAACGTTGTCCTTTCAATATCCCCTCAATCGGTCATATCTGGTAAATACGGTGGCTGTGTACGGTGCACATGAAAGGCGTAAAAAATTTAAAAAAAATTCACAAAGGTGCCAAAATGCGTTGTAAATACTAGACTGTCAAACGTAAACTGCCCATTCAATATGGTTGAAAATTTAAATGTACATGACATATAGAAATTGAAAATTTTTCTATATTTTTATCAACCTTAGTACACGCACACTTGATATTTTAAATTACATAATTTTACGATGTTGTTTTAAAATTTCAGTTATATTACTGGCCTCGTGTATAAAAGTAGGCCAGTGTCCATTAAAGATAATAATAAAATATTGAAACAATGGCCTGTATTTTAAGCCAATCGTTCTTCAATCAACATTTTTATTAGCAAATCATAATTAATCAAACTCTTTATGACCGCTTATCTGACTGTTGTGGTACGGGGACTCCCACTTCTCTGTAAAATGATTGTTCATTAACAATTCCCACCGGTTCTTTCAGGAAGCACTTCGGCCGAGACCTTCGATATTGAATTATAATATAAATAATAAGAATTTTTTCGTTAATGAAAATATTATTTTCCTGAATATTATGTATCTGAATATAATAAGCCATCGTTTCTCAACCTGTGAGTTACGACCCCTAGGAGAGTAGCGGTGGAATATCAAAGGAAAAAGGAGTTGCGAAAATAAAAATAACTAATGTGTACAAAAAAAAACCTATTTTCTGAAAAATTAAAAAAATACAGTTTAAGTCATTGTTATACTTTTTTCACTCCAAAGGTTATTTCTGTAAGTATATCTATTTTATTATATATCTCATGACATACTAATTTTTAAATTTTCATTATAAAAAGATTGAGAAACAATGTACTAAGCTATTCGATTTAAGAAAATCGTCATACAGTCATCCCACTGTATTCGCGGGGAATTGGTTACAGGACCCCCCAAGGATATCGAAATTCGCGGATGCTTAAGTCGCTTGTATAAATTGGTGTGATATTTGTGCATAAGAATAAAAAAAACGTGAGAGTTAGTTTTGTATGTTTTTCAACACAAGGCTGAGTAAATAGATTTCTCTTACTACGGATTCAAACTTAAAAAATATATGTTTAAAATATTCATAAACTTAACGATTGATAAACCTTGACTTCAGATGGAAATCCATGATAATACTTTGCGCTTCAGTATAAAAATGTATACCGCATAATTTTCGGGTAAAGCCACTACTACAGTAAAGCCTTTGTCATGTTTGCACGTCCTTATACGAGGTTTGATAAAAAAAATAACGAGAATTCTAATTTTTATCGTTTATTTTAATATTGTCCGTTCAAAGTAGTCCCCATAGGGTAAAATATTAATATTGTCCGTTCAAAGTAGTCCCCATAGGTTAAAATACAATTTTATCAAGGTTTTTTTGCAATTCGTAAAACATTTGTAGAATGCACGTTTTGGGATAGCCTTTAGTTCACCCAGCAATTTTTCCTTTATCTCCTCTATGGCTGTAAAACGTTGTCCTAACAATATCCTCTTCATCTTCATTTGGAAACAGTAAAACGTCGCAGGGGACCATATCTGGTGAATACGGTGGCTGCGGCATTACAACGGTGTTGGTTTTGACCAAAAATTCACGAATTAATAGTGAAGTGTGATCCGGTGCATTATTGTCGTGCAAAATCCAGGAATTGTTTGCCAATAATTCTAATTGTTTTCTTCGGATTGCCTCACGCAAACGACGTAAAGCCTAAAAAATCATTTTAAAAATTAAAAAATCGCAAACGTGCCCACATGCGTTGTAAATACTTACGTGCCAAACGCAAAATAACCATTCAATACGGTTAATAATTGAAATGTACATCACAGACAGTGTCGCCAACGTGAGGAGAAATATTGCCTCTATCAAAAACAAACGGCCAACGAAATGAAAAAAAAGCCTGCTTTTTTATTAACCTAATATTATATAATATCTAATATAATGTAAATATTTGATATGCTATATTGGTTGGCCTATCTTTTCTCTACCTGTGTGTTGAAAATTGGAGAGAGGGGTGGGGGTCGTAAAAATAACTTTCGTGTACAAATGGATAATAACAAATTTTCAAAAAAAAGTGTTGTGTTCCTTTTGTACATGTAAGTTATTTTGCTTCTACAAGATATTAAGCTTAGGCAATCAATTTTTTGCATCATCTTATTGTCCACTGGTTCGTAAACGCCCTCTTACTGGCCCTAGAGCCAACAACCCCCCTCTCTTACTGGCCCTAGAGCCAACAACCCCCCTCTCTTACTGGCCCTAGAGCCAACAACACCCCTCTCTTACTGGCCCTAGAGCCAACAACCCCCCTCTCTTACTGGCCCTAGAGCCAACAACCCCCCTCTCTTACTGGCCCTAGAGCCAACAACCCCCCTCTCTTACTGGCCCTAGAGCCAACAACCCCCCTCTCTTACTGGCCCTAGAGCCAACAACCCCCCTCTCTTACTGGCCCTAGAGCCAACAACCCCCCTCTCTTACTGGCCCTAGAGCCAACAACCCCCCTCTCTTACTGGCCCTAGAGCCAACAACCCCCCTCTCTTCAAATTCTTCCAGCGTTCACTTTGGAAAACTATGATTAAACCTGTAGAATAAATCTTATCAAAGAAGTTGCAAAGAATGTATTGAAAATACAATAATAAGCTGTATTCAAAAGTAAAAAAAAACGTTTGATCCATCCATCACACAAGATAATTCGTAGGAAATCTAGATTGTTGATCGAATAAGGAATTCGTTTGATCGGTAAATTCGTGTATAGTTTGTAGATACAAAACCGTCGAGATTGAATTTATTTTGTAAAGTGCTTTCAGTCACGCATTCCCCAAATACTCGTAAAAGTTTTCCATAAATAGGACTGTTGTGGGAGAATCGTTTAATTTCTGAAATGGAAAAATGGTACCTTTTTTGGGTGGATTACTAATATAGAACATTCATTCAGAAAATTGTGTCGAATTACAAAAACTTATATTCCATACACTATTTATGCAAAAAATATTCGACCCACCAAAATCCCTTTTGTTTGTTGAAACATATTGAATAATCTTTTATATGCCAAAATATCAAGACAACTGTATTTCCATGCGTAAATATCAAGACGATTGTATTTCATTGTACGAGTATATAAGCCCATAAAAAGCCATAAATATCACAAAACAGCTAAAATGTTGGTTGGATCTTTTTAGCATATAAGTATCTATATAAGTCGGTCAGCGGGCATGGTCTAAAGGTTAGCTTTTACGCTAAGCAAGCGAGCACCTCAGGTTCGATCTCACCTCAGGTTCAAGCGAGCACCTCGGAAAAACTTCCGTACGATGTTACTCTTAGACTTTTTTCATTTGAATTCATGTTTATCTATAGCTTATATGCTGCTCATCATAAATTCTTATAGCATTACTAAGCAACGCATAAATAACGCTATATAAAAAACTCAGCTTAACTGGTTGCATCAGATTAGACCAGCCGATCGTATTGGAAGTTTAATCTCCTTGCAATATGAACTTTGGGTTTGATCTGTCAAAACTATGTTCGCTGAAGTGCAACTTACACACAATATACCAATACTGACAATCATACTAAACCATGAGGAATAGCTATCGTTATCGTTTTATAATTCATAATATTTTTTTTGTTTTGTGTCTGTTTCTTTTTTTTTTGGTGGAAAATATGATTTATGCATTAATGAAATCTAAATTATTTTGAACACTAATCAGTTCAGTTTAATTCCACCAGCACTCACGCTGTTTGGGGGACAAAATAAGCCTCCATCTAGTGCGATATACACTAGAAGATCTAAATGTTCTTTATTTTTTTTATGAGCACGACGTTACGTAGTGACGAAGAAGGAACTGCCCAAAAGGACTCCTTCTCCGGTGGCGACACACCTGAGTGTGAAAAAAATAGTAGTGACAGGATAAAAAAATAGTAGTGACAGGAAAAATAGTATTGACGATGGCCTTAAGGTTCGACATCACAGGATAATGAAAATAACTCGCAATGCAGTAATTTTTTTTTATAAAGTCTCGAGTTCAAACAGGCCTGGAGTTTGAACACTTTTATTAGTATAAACACCGTTTTTTTTTCCACAAAGAGTGTGTTTTGAAATTATTGTTTGTCCGATTTCAATATTCCTGTTATTTTTAATGGGCACCAATATACAACAATAGTTTTTTGGTGTATATTAATGCCCTTTGAAGATGAAAGTAATATCAGAACCGGTTGGACAATAATTTTAAAATACCCTTTAAGTGAAAAAAAAATCAGAGTTTAAACTAACAATGGTTTCCATCAAGAATTTACACAATGTTTAAAAAAAATATTGAGTAAATTATTTGACGTTAGACGAAAACCAGCTAATCTTTTTGACAAATTGAACTCTGTCTTCATAGATATTGGAGTAACCCTTATGACACACTATAATAACCCTAGTGTGTCGAACAATCACAAAGTTAACAAAAGCGTCTATTGATAATATTATATTTTAATGATGTCGCCTCGGCATACCGAACACTCGTAGAGAAGGAACAATTACGAAATTGAGCTGTACGAATAATTCCTCTTTGTCGTGTTTTCAATCTCATACACAAAATAAAATAAATTTAATTAAATAACATTATAATTTTTATTTTTTAAAAACTAATAATACATCTTTCATAAAAGGACGATGTGAAATCTAGTTGGATGGAAAAAGGGTTGTCAATCTAATCTCGGGAAAGGTTTTGTAAATCTCTGAAAAGGTTGTTAAATCCGAAAGGGCGTTTATCCTAGTAGTTGACTTCGGAAGTTTCTAGAAAATGTAATGAAAACGGGGATACCCGCTCATTGAATAGATCGCTGGCTCTTTTGAAATTGTCGCCATTCAAGCAAATACATGTTGAGTCACAGTTATTTTCTATTTTTAATATACTAAGTGTGGAATATTTTTGAAATACGCCAACTATATTTACAATACCTCTTTTAATTAACGGAATTTTCCTATAACAGAGTATAACGCAAATTTCCCTATAACAGAGTATAACGCAAATTTCCCTATAACAGAGTATAACGCAAATTTCTCTATAACAGAGTATAACGCAAATTTCCCTATAACAGAGTATAACGCAAATTTCCCTATAACAGAGTATTAAGCAAATTTCCATATAACAGAGTATAACGCAAATTTCACTATAACAGAGTATAACGCGAATTTCCCTATAACAGAGTATAACGCGAATTTCCCTATAACAGAGTATAACGCAAATTTCCCTATAACAGAGTATAACGCGAATTTCCCTATAACAGAGTATAACGCAAATTTCCCTATAACAGAGTATAAAGCAAATTTCCATATAACAGAGTATAACGCAAATTTCCATATAACAGAGTATAACGTAAATTTCCCTATAACAGAGTATAACGCAAACTTCCATATAACAGAGTATAACGCAAATTGCCCCATAACAGAGTATAACGCAAATTTCCCTATAACAGAGTATAAAGCAAATTTCCCTATAACAGAGTATAACGCAAATTTCCCTATAACAGAGTATAAAGCAAATTTCCCTATAACAGAGTATAACGCAAATTTCCCTATAACAGAGTATAACGCAAATTCGCTTAGCGGTAAAAAAAAGTATTTTATATTTTTGAGGTTTAAATTTATTGATCTGAACAGTTAAATTGTGAAATTATTAAACACTTACATATTTAAGGGGCAGGCAGAGAGAACATATTTCCAATATTTTTTACCCAAGAATACAATTTTCACCTCTTCTATATTCATACATCTCTTCATGCACAATATTCTATTGTTCATACTTCTCACTTTAGCTTATTTTAAAACCTTGTCCATTTGATCCAGGCATCGGTTTATCTTTTACACGCACTCCTTGCACTTCTGACTTGTATACTCCCTTAGTCATTTACATGACCAGTAATTGTATAAATGCATAATATTATGAAAAACAACAAGTAGTAAATCCAATTTACATGGATCTGGGTTTGTTGCCTTTCATTTGTCGGGTCCTCGGTAAACTAGACTATTGCCTGTATTTTACTGAGGACATATTAACTTAGAAAAAATAGTTGATGCTTTTTGTTGTTTGTTGATTATTTAAAAACTTTGTCACAAACTCTCATAAAATTGATTAGTTGTGAGACTTAATTATATGTATATATGTACGAGCATCACACTAGTCAAATCCCGCGTACCTTATCATATCTGACAATCTAAAAGTCCATTCCAGAATGTCTCGCACACAATTACCACACAATAAATACACCACACTCAAGCGTTCACACAAATCCCGCGTACCTTATCATATCTGACAATCTAAAAGTCCATTCCACAATGTCTCGCACACAATTACCACAAAATAAATACACCACACTCAAGAGTTCACACAAATCCCGCGTACCTTATCATATCTGACAATCTAAAAGCCCATTCCACAATGTCTCGCAAAAAATTACCACATAATAAATACACCACACTCAAGAGTTCACGCAAATCTCGCGTACCTTATCATATCTGACGATCTAAAAGTCCACTCCAGAATGTCTCGCACACAATTATCACATAATAAATACACCACCCTCAAGAGTTCACACAAAGGCCGCGTACCTTATCATATCTGACAATCTAAAAGTCCATTCCACAATGTCTCGCACACAATTACCACATAATAAATACACCACACTCAAGAGTTCACACAAATCCCGCGTACCTTATCATATCTGACAATCTAAAAGTCCAATCCACAATGTCTCGCACAAAATTACCACATAATAAATACACCACACTCAAAAGTTCACACAAATCTCGCGTGCCTTTTCATATCTGACAATCTAAAAGTCCATTCCAGAATGTCTCGCACACAATTATCACATAATAAATTCACCACACTCAAGATTTCACACAAATCCCGCGTACCTTATCATATCTGACAATCTAAAAGTCCATTCCACAATGTCTCGCACACAATTACCACAAAATAAATACACCACACTCAAGAGTTCACATAAATCCCGCGTACCTTATCATATCTGACAATCTAAAAGTCCATTCCACAATGTCTCGCAAAAAATTACCACATAATAAATACACCACACTCAAGAGTTCACGCAAATCTCGCGTACCTTATCATATCTGACAATCTAAAAGTCCACTCCAGAATGTCTCGCACACAATTATCACATAATAAATACACCACCCTCAAGAGTTCACACAAAGGCCGCGTACCTTATCATATCTGACAATCTAAAAGTCCATTCCACAATGTCTCGCACACAATTACCACATAATAAATACACCACACTCAAGAGTTCACACAAATCCCGCGTACCTTATCATATCTGACAATCTAAAAGTCCATTCCACAATGTCTCGCACAAAATTACCACATAATAAATACACCACACTCAAAAGTTCACACAAATCTCGCGTGCCTTTTCATATCTGACAATCTAAAAGTCCATTCCAGAATGTCTCGCACACAATTATCACATAATAAATACACCACACTCAAGATTTCACACAAATCCCGCGTACCTTATCATATCTGACAATCTAAAAGTCCATTCCACAATGTCTCGCACACAATTACCACATAATAAATACACCACACTCAAGAGTTCACACAATGCCCGCGTACCTTATCATATCTGACAATCTAAAAGTCCATTCCACAATGTCTTGCACACAATTACCACATAATAAATACACCGCACTCAAGAGTTCACACAATAAATGTATTACTTTAAGTGCTCCGTTTACTTTGTTCCCTGTCGCTAGCCATAGTTCAATGCCCCTTTAAACCCGTCCATCATATGTAAACATACTGTTTGTATAACATAACTCATTAATCTGCTCCAGTTTCTCCGAATTATTTATTTATTTAAAGAAACGGTACGATGTACTTTATACAAAAAAAAAGTAAAAATAAAAGAGTCAATAGTGAGTGTCCCATTAAGGACAGAATATGCGTGTATACAAAAATTTAAAAAAATAACATTTTGCACAATTACAACAAAAAGAATCAGAAAGAAACAGGTATTAAATCGTACAATATCATATGTTACCAACACAATACGCCCGCACTGCGCCACATCAGGCGTCACTATTGACATCAGTGCGAATATATCATAAATGCAAATAATACCTCAAGCACAATAAAGGGCGAAAACACTTAATGTATCAAGACTTTAATATATAATCTTTAAACAAGTTGAACAAAAAAAAAATTAAAATACACAAAAGACAATTCATTGAAAAACAAATCGATAACAAAACATAAAGGACGGAATCGGACAGGTGCAACTTCATAAATCTACTTCAACACGGGGAAAAAAGAAAAAAATATATTATTGTACAATAATCAATGAAAAAGCAGTTAAAAAATTCAATTAAAAAACAGTTAACCCATATATCATGTTAAATTATTGATGTTCTGAAATTCTTAGGTACTCACAGGGAAGAATTATTAATAATTATCTTGATATTTGTTTTATTTTCGTTTCAGTTGTACGTTTTTATTAAATAATTTCTTGCATTTTTGCATACACTTTGCATACACCTGTTTCTTCTTGTCTTCATTCGACACAACATGCGTGTTTCATTTGTATAAATAAATAAAAAATCTGTATTCAGGATTTTGATTTGCGGTAAATTTTTCCCAAATAGTGATTACTATGAAATTTGATTAATTTGTAATAAGAATGCGATGCAATTATCAGCTAATCACTGGGGAATGTCATATTCCACACATAATTAATTTTATATATATTATGATAAATAAAGTGAATGGTTACAACAAATTATTTGTACAACTCTTAATAATAATGATAAAGGGACAACTTATAAAGCACTATTTACAGAGCAAACTCTCCTCAAGGGCGCTCTAACTCCGAATTCGAACCCACTTATAAATTTTCACATGACCTCCCAAAAATGATTGTCTTTAAGTGATTCCTAAAGCTGTACATGCCACCCATATCTCTGACACTAGGATGCAAACCATTCTACGTCACAGGACTAGTAATGGCAAAAGCTCTACCATAATACCGCACCATATTGGATTGATTTGGAACAACCATTTTATTAGATAAAGAAGAAATCGACCTCAAAGTTATATTTCTCTTCGAAGAAACATCCCTCAGACATATATTCGAAAGACACAATGGATACATCCCATTAAGGGACTTGAATGCAAAGAGAGAATGTTCAAAATCAATCCTTTCGCGACATTTGAGCCAGTGTCGACATTTTAGAAGCAGACCAATATGGCATTGGTTATGATTACCATATACGAGTATCAATATAACAGCTGCATTGAAAATTGACGAGTCTTGAAATTTGCATAAGAAGATTGCACAGATTGGGCAATCAATATGGACATCGTATGGATTTTCATGTGAATATATACAGGAATAAAGCGAAGAAACTGTTCTTACCGGAATGAATTGATTGAGTTGTATAGGTTTGCTTTGTTGTGTTGTTCGACTTGTACTAGTTTTTTCTGTATTGTTAACATTTATTTCTTCTTGTATTTTATTGTTTATATCAAACAGATCATTTGACCATTGAAATAAAATAAATAAAACTTCGGTGGCCTAATGGACTTTTGGCTTCCAATTCAGAGGTTTAAGCTTCGATTCCCGGTGGAAGTCAAAAAAATATCAAATCTTGTTTTTCGCTTAAGGTCTTTTTAACGTATTTTTAGTGTTGATCAGAAGAAATTGGTAATACGCTTGCGAGGTTGTCTAATATAGAAATATTTTGTTTTACAATAATAATATTATAAAGTTATATTAAAATTTATAATCTTCAAGAAAGGAATTTTAAAACGGTTTGGACATGTTGAGAAAATTAGTTCTGAAATATTAGGTCCTTACATATGAAATTGGCGTTTTGTTTGGGAGGAACATAAAGTAGATTTTTTTTTAATATAATATATTTATTTAATCAAAGTATGTACCATTGCTATCTATGCACTTTTGCCATCTCATAGGTAGTTCATCGATCCCTTTACTAAAAAAACCATTCGGACGGGAATCAATAAAATCTTTGAAGTCGGTTTGGACTGCCCCATCGGAGTTGAATTTTTTCCCTTGCAAGAAGTTATCCAAATTTCGAAAAAAATAGTAATCTGTTGGGGCAAGGTCCGGAGAGTACGGTGGATGTCTTAGACATTCCAATTGAAGCTCTTCTAATTTGGTAGCCGTCTGTTGTGCAGTGTGTGGTCTAGCGTTATCATGAAGCAGCAGTGGCCTAGAGCGATTAACCAGCCTCGGTTGTTTAGCAGCTAGCTTTTCCATCATGGTTTGCAGTTGCTGACAATAGACATCTGCCGTAATCGTCTGGCCAGATTTAAGAAAGCTGTAGTGAACGACACCAGCACTAGTCCACCAAACGCTCACAAGTAACTTTTTTGGAGTCAATTTTCGCTTGGGGCATGGTTTGGCTGGTTCGGCAGGGTTCAGCCATTGCGATGAGCGCTTCCGATTATCATACAGGATCCACTTTTCATCACAGGTAATGATTCGATTCAAAATCCCTTCATTATTGTGCCGGTTGAGTAATGCAACGCAGCAGTCAACGCGCGTTTGTTGATTTGCTTCACTCAATTCGTGAGGTACCCACCTTTCAAGCTTTTTCACCTTCCCAATTTGCTTCAAGTGGATTAAAACAGTTTTATCACTAACACCGCAGCCTGCAGCTAACTCGGACGTGGTTTGCGATGGATCCGCTTCCACAATAGCCTTCAATTCTTCATTATCAACTTTGGTCTCCGGCCGTCCACGGGGCTTGTTTTGCAGGTCGAAATTTCCAGAACGAAAACGTTGGAACCAAAAACGCACTGTGTTTTCTTTTGCGGCACCGTCGCCATACACATCATTAATCCTTCGAGCCGTTTCTGCAGCACTGGTGCCATGGTGGAACTCGTACTCGTAAATAACGCGATATTTCAAGTTTTCCATTTTGTAAACTGAGTGACGCAAAGAAAAAAAACAATTGAGGAAAAAACAAATGAATTATAATTTTCGAAACACAAATACTTGAGTAAATAGCTGTATAAATTTTAATTTGGAATTCCTAACCAAAGAGAAGATATTTGAGATCAAAGTTGCCAGTACGGCAAAACGCCAATTTCATATGTAAGGACCTAATACTAAGAAAACTATACATGTCTGAAATGAATAGCACACGAAAAACATGTAAGCCGATGAAATAATGGAAGGATATAGTCAGTGAAATTTTGACAAAAGGAAAGGTAAGAAACAAGATAAATAGAAGAGCATGTTTGACGAGATGTAGGAGTGTGGATGAGGCAAATACTGTTTATGAAGACAGAAAGATATGGAGATTTGTTGTCTCTACTTTCCCCAAAAAGGATATGGCATGATGGTATGTATTTTTATGTAAATTATTTCAGGAAAATAGCATGTTAATAAATTGAAACAATTAATATGTAAAAAAATTATCTTTACGTATTTCCAGATATTTACAAATTCTTACATTAATCCCTTATATAAACTTTAAAAAATGTTTAAGTTTATATAAGGGATGAATGTAAACTAATTAATCACACATTTTATAGAAAACTATAATTACTTACTAACATGAAGAAAACATATACAGAACCTACAAATTTTTTATTCCGGTTAATTTAAAATCACTCTCCCTGGATGAATCTTTCATTGTTATTTTTCTCGTCATTGCAGTTGTAATATCTTTAAAGTCTGCTGATTGGCTGTTATTCCTGCACTCCTATTACAAAATAGAATAAATCACGTTAAAGTGAATTCGCGTAAATTGAGTGATTCACTCTAAAATTATCAAGTTTAATAGAAGTATCAAGGTTTCTTATTTTTTTGGAATGTAAGATTGGGGCGTTTATATAAGGCGGTAGAAATATTCAATCGTATCTAATAAATAATGAGTCGAAAATTAAAAACTGAAATAATCGTGAGGAACCACTTAAAACCTAACGATTTGATCCACAGCTCCTCAACTTTTCAAATAAATTATAGAGTGTGCTGGATAATCAGGCGATTTTAACAAAACAATGTCAAAATCGTATGTTAACAGAGATAGGAAAGCAACAGGTCAGGTTCGTGCTTCACTGCTGCAAATCTATAATTTAAACATATTTATACCTAATTAATTTAAGGGGTATAGGGAGTTGTTAAATGTTTGTACCATGTAGAGTATGTAGACAGTACTAGCCAGTCTAGGGTCACCTAGAAAGTACTCAGTCCCTGGTCCGCTGACATCTCGAACTTTTCACCTTTAGCTCCAAGTAGATATCATTGTACTGACAGCGGCCACACCCCAGATACTGTGTGGGAACGCAGGCCTAACTAGGTGGAGGGTAAAAGAGGAGTTTATTCAATAGCCTTCACTTGTAAATGGGTCAAGTACTCCTATAGTGGCAAACAAGTCATATTATATAATAAATGTCTATATCGTGCCCAAAGAATATCCTCCATAAAGGTTTTTACTTTGTTGTGATTTTCTGTTTCTGCCGAATTCGGTTCATTTTACATGATATTATTCCTGAAAAAACTAGTCTCAAGTAAAAGGCGTACTCGCTTTTGTTTTAAATAATTACATTATTTTATAACGTAATACTTACAGAAATTTAAATGTCATATAAAAAACGAATTAAAAAATCTCATAAAATAAACAAAAGTTCCAATTGAATGTGTTCACTACAAAGTGAAATTGTGAGGAAGTAATTATGAGGAAGGGTGAATTGAATGAAAATTGTGAGGAAGGGTGACATATAAGGAAACGAAATAATAAAATAAGATACATAAAAAAAGTACTGAGAAAAAGTGTAGTCATAATACTTAGGACATATGACTCCAGAAGTCAACAACTGTGATATCGCTGCAATGCAGTGAACTCGTGTCATTTTCCTTCAGTAAACATGACAGACGCACTGCTGTAGAGACTTGACTCGAACGTTAAGTACGAGTAAGTAAGCATTGTTATACTGAAGGCGAAGTATTACCATTGATTTCCTTATTATTGATCATAAGTATGTTATTACCATCGATTACTAAGTTATCGATCATAAATCGTCAAGTTTATCATTATTTTAATCATGTTTTTTAAGATTATTTATAATATTTTAATCATGTTTTTAAATATTTTAATCACGTTTTTTAATATTCTTATCATGTTTTTTAAGCTTATTTAAATCATGTTTTTTTAATATTTTAATCACGTTTTACTAAGCTAAAAGACGGAGTAAGAGACATTGACTAGTTCTGCATTGTGTTTCAATATATTCTACATAGATAAGGCCATTCACCATTTAGTGTATGCAGAGGACGGAGCATTAGATTTTCTTAATCCATACACTTTATCATACAGCTCATAGGATTTCTGGCTTTCTTTATTTCCTTCCCTCAAGATATAATTCATTTGATCTACTATCATTCGCCTTTCTCTACTCTTCGTATTTGCACTGTATATGTAGATATATTTATTTATTTAGTTTTTCGTCATTCATTCGTTCTACATACCCACTCTGACGCCCTGTACTCTTCTTCATCCTACTTAAAACGTCAGTAAGATGACATCATCCCTAATCACTTCATTTCGTATTCTGTCATATATTGTCACGCCAAGCACTGTTCTCAGTACACACATTTCTGCAATATTTATTCGACTCCCAGTATTTTTCCTCGTCCACTATTCATTCCTATACATCAAAGTTAGTACTAAAATATAGTCGTGTTAAATAAATTTATTTTATTCTCTTTTTTAATAATTGTGCATCACAAATGACTTATGATAGACTCCTAAAACTTCATAGATCATTATAAAAACAACCATAGTATAGTTCATAATCTCCGTATCTGGTATACGAGAGGAATATGAACTTCACTCGGACAGAACAGAACGCTTGGTTTCTACTCGAATGTTTCGAAATCTAAAGAATAAATAAAAAACTGCCAGCTTTTTGCATGTACTCGTACGAGCCTTTTTTTGTAAATTCTGTTTTCAACGTTTGTTATATTGTTTTTGTTTCTTATATTGATCAATTCGTAATGAATGTTTTTAAACACATCTTTCCTTCCATTGTCTGCTGTGTCACCTTGAGTAAGTTTATTATATTACTAATTCAAAACATCGCCGACTGAGAGAGATTATTATAATCTGACAACACATGTATCCAACGCGTTGTTATAATTTAAATAAACACAGAATATATTTTCAATAATGTTTATTATTTTGTGTATATCAAATAACAAATTGAATGGTGTATTTTATCAAAAATAAGTTATTTTAAAAATATATTTTATAATTAGTTAATCGATAATAATACGATTTAAAATTAAAAACACAATTTTATTCATTATTTTTTATTTTTTATTAAACCAAGTAAAATATTGTACAAACTTTTGTCAAGGCTATACCTATACACAAATTTATAACTTAACTAATCTTAATTATATTTTATCATTTATGAACTCACTTAATCTTATTTTCCTACATGTCATTTTACTTTATTTTTTACCTTAATATATGATTTCTTAGAAATAATTAACACCTGCATACTACTTATAACTAGATAACAATTCTTACACTAATTATTTAGCAAGAACAAGTACACTCGTTCAGGCTACTTGTATTCCATCACATTCACTCAGACCTAATACAAATCCTTTTTAGAGTTACTTAAGTCACGAGTTTAATTATATCGCCCAATTGATTTGTATTGAATGTTCTTGAACATTTATTGAATGTTATTGAAATGTTCTTGAACAAAATAGATTATCAAAAGTTAATTGACAACAAAACGATTTAAAATTAAAACCATAATTTGGGCCTTATGTACCCTTAATACACCCATTTTGGTGAAAGACTTTTTTTCATCTCTTTTCAATTGAGAGAGTAGGAGCAAAGGGTAAATGTGGTCACACAATACATATTTCTGGTAAAGAAGAAACCTGAAATTACTTTTTTACGTTCCATTAATCTGTAGGGGTTGGTACGAGCAAAGAGTGGTCAGATAACATGTATTTCGGTTAAATAATCTAAAATTATCTTTCTCACGCTTTACTTATCTTCAACAGGACCACAAGAATCCTTTGATCACTGTCCTGGGGGCTAACGAGAGTAAATCCGACCTACTTTTCCGTTATAAGCGCAACATCAAACAGGCAAAAACCTAGTTTACTGGGGATACGACAAATGAAAGGCAACAAACCCAGATCCATTAAAATTGTATGTCCAAATCAAATTACCTGTTGTTTTTCTCAAATTGTGTATATTTCTTGTCATGTGTAATAATAAATAAATAAATAAATAAATAATAAATAAATAAATCATCTGTTGCCTGACTAGTCTACAGTATTAGCAAGGACGACCAAGGTTTAAGTGAATATGATGGAATGCAAGTAGCCTAAACGAGTGGATATGCATGTTAAATATATGGACATATTAAATAATTAGTTGTAAGAATTATCTAGTTATACGTTAGTATGTAGATGTTAACGATTTAAAAAAAATATGAAGGTTATTGAAATAAAATAACATGTAGGAAATTAAAATTAAGTTAGTGTATAGTTATAATGTATAAATTAAATTAGTGTTTTAGTTCTTGAGTAATATAATATTCGTATTATACAGGGTGTAACACCCGGTGACGATGAAGGAAGCAAGGTGATGGGGGACTTCAATACCTATCGATTTAACCCCTATGTAAGTTCCGAGATATTCAGTGGCTCTCAAATAATTTGGATTTTTGTGAAATTTGAGTACAAACCCGATTTTAGACTAAACTTCGTAAGTGTGACTAAACTATTTGCTCTGCGATCGTGATTTTTTTTGGAAGTAGTTTAATAATGGGCCTTACGTACAACAATACCACTTACCGTCGCCACCCTCTAAATTTGGAAAAAATCATGTTAAAATTTTTTGCAAGTCTAATTTATACACTAACTTTCATGAGCTCTAGATAAAAAAATCACACATCTTTTATTTCTACAACTTATGTTAAAAACTACTCATGTTCATGGAGAATTAACCCTTCAAATTTCATTTGGCTAGTACTAGAGTATCATGTTGAAAAATTTACTCAAATGGTACAAGTCACAAAAATCGATATTTTTTCTATAAGTCAAAGACTACTTTAAATTGTGAAAATAAGTGTTATAATGTAACTGCGCTACTTATCAGAGTTATCATGTAGCAGCCGGTGGTTGACGTTGACAGAAATAGCTACTTAATCAAAACATGATCGTGATTTTTTTACATTTTTTTATATCAAATGTTCAAAATTAGCACCATTGTTAGCTATGCATAGCCTACACCTTCTCGTGTAGGCTATGCATAGCTAACAATGGTGTTCATTTTGAACATTTGATGTAAAAAAATCACGATCGTGTTTTGATTAGTTATTTTAGTCAACGTCAACCACCCGCTGCTACATGATAACTCTGATAAGTAGCGCAGTTACATTAGAACGCCTATTTTCACCATTTAAAGTAGTCTTTGACTTATAGAAAAAATATCGATTTTTGTGACTTGTACCATTTGAGTAAATTTTTCAACATGATACTCTAGTACTACCCAAATGAAATTTTAAGGGTTGATTCTCCATGAACGTGAGTAGTTTTTAAGATAAGTTGTAGAAAAAAAAGAGGTGTGATTTTTTTATATCTAGAGCTCATGAAAGTTAGTGGATAAATTAGACTTGCAAAAAATTTTAAATGTTTTTTTTTCTTTCCAAATTTAGAGGGTTGTGACGGTAAGTGGTATTGTTGTACGTAAGGCCCACTATTTAACTACTTCAAAAAAAAATCACGATCGCAGAGCAAATAGTTTAGTCACACTTACGAAGTTTAGTGTAAAATCGGGTTTTTACTCAAATTTTACAAAAATCCAGATTACTTGAGAGCCACTGAATATCGCGGAACATACATAGGGGTTAAATCGATAGGTATTAATGTCTCCCATCACCCTGCTTCCGTTGATCGTCACCGGATGTTACACCCTGTATATGGGTATAGCATTTAGCAAATACTTGTATCATAGATCACTTTACCAAATCGAATGTACCATATATCAAGCCTGACGGGAGATTCCTTATTATTTTGTTACCTGAATCAGTGAGATCTCCTACACTTTGTTATTTTATATGCCCTCAGTAAGATACAGTCAAAAGTCTATTTTACTGAGGTTGTCGTCGTCATTGCCGGGCCTCGATACTCCTCGCCCCTCCAACGTCAATCTTGAACTGCTTTCCATGTCAATCGTGTGATCTTCTGTGAGAAAACAGCCCGATCCTAGATGCGCCCTCTCTTCCGCAGATGTCACAGACATACGGACTCTGCTGAGCCACCTGACAATGCTGACACATGTTCGCAGCGCGTTGACTGTTTCTCACACGTCTAGCCGTTAAGACGCCATCATCCCGAGAACACGTGGCTCTCTAACGGCATTCATCTAGGTACGGAGGCGGAGTAAGACTGTATACAACAAAAGTGTAATACAATACAATACAACATAATGTCTCTTTGAAGGAGCAAATCGAGCCAGAACCATCCAACTAGGGCAGCAATCTCTCAAAAATGTAAATTCGCTTAAATACTTTGGTATGCACATTAACGTCGAAGCAATTAACAATTCGGGTACAGGTACCATAATTTAAAATACCCGACTTAAGTGAAGGCAATTGGCCCGAATTCATAGTCCGGCCTACATAGTAATTTTCAACTTGAAAATTTCGTGATTTGTAATGAGAGTCAGACCTCATACGCTCCAAATATTGAAGTGAGGTAATGAAACCATGTGACTTCCTTATTTAAGGAAACTACGACAAACTTTAATTACAAATTTCTTCAGTATAAAATAGTAAAGATTTAATATCTAGTGTTAAGGTCGGACTACGAATTAAGGCCAATTGACTTGTGATAAATGAATACCGCGGAAGATAATGCGTCGAGTATATAACATACATGTATATGGTATATGATATAACATATAAACATATCATATGAATGTATAATGCGGAGTGCTCAGTAAACATCAAATCATAGAGCGGAAGTATCACGCAGTAGATCTGAGGATACTGAGGTGGACGGTAGATGTCACTGGTAAAAATGAAGTCAATAACGATATTTTTTTATCCACTTTGCACAGAATTCACATGTTACCCTAAGAGAGTCTCCTAGTTAGCTTATGCATAAGGAAGAATATCAGCCGGATTCTTCTCATACTTTTAGGCCAGGGGTCGGCAAACCGCGGCTCGCGAGCCACATGCGGCTCTTTTCATAGGCATTTGCGACTCTTCAATTCCAGCTTCACCAAGGCAAGGAACTGTGGAGCAGCGAATTCACAAATCTGACCAGCCGCTTGGAAGATTTCGAAAGAGATAATTCCAATTTGATCAGCACATGTTAAGTAGACAGCTGCGAAACAAATGCCCAAATGTCTAAACAATTATATTTGATACATGGAATAGTTTGCCTAGAACATATGACACAGTAAAAAAACTAGCATTTGCCACTATCCCAATCTTTGTCTCTCCTATTTATGCGAACAAACATTCTCTTCCATGAATCAAATAAAAAATAAGTTAAGAAGTACATTAACCGACGATAATTTACAATCATGACTAAAATTGAAAACAAGTAGTTACTTGTCAGACATAGCAAAGCGATGCAAGATCACCGTTCTAACTAGTAAACTTTATCTCGTTTTTTTTTTCGTCATTAATATTTATACAGCTACAGTGAAAATTTATGTTGCGGCTCTATGAAAATGTTGAGATTCTGTTTACTTAATATTTGGCTCTTCTCACTAGAAAGTCTGCTGACCCCTGTGCTAGGCGATGCCGAGAATATATCAACCGTGTCATTCAGTTGGTTCAATATATCTATACCACGCGTGACTGAGTGCTTAACTACGATATTCGTTCTGTAAGTTGGTATGTAGAACAGAGAGGGATTCCTTGCACGGCTATATTTACACATATTAAAGTGACCTTTTAAAACTCTTAGTAGGAATATCGCAATGGATTATTGCCTTCTTGTTTCGAGAATTCTATAGTTACACACCGTGAGAAGTTCGACATAGTGCGCATATTTCGGAGTAATCACCCTTTGTTCTGACACTGTTAAATACGAGTTAACACTGTTAAGTACGAGCACATCCCTAGAAGACCCAAAGAGTGTGTTGGCCGATCGTTGCTTAAGCTAGAGGTTGACGGGAAAGGATGGTGTAGAAGAGAACATCCGAGCGCTGAGAGTGACGAAGGATCTTGTTCAAAACAGACAAATCTGAGATAGTAAATGAGTAAATAAAGGTTTATTAAAAGCAACATGCTATATTATTTAGTAAAAATTAGATATACTCGTATACTTCAACGTAATAAAAAATTACATTTAAATGATAAGCTATCAAAATGCCTGGGATCATCTCATAACACCACCCTAATCGAGATACAGCCCCACCAATAGAGGGCGAGTCCGTCACCTTCCTATCCTTAAATTATCTTTTTATATTTTATAATATTTTTAATCTGTCAATAAAAGTACTTTCAAATCCCGAATTAAAGCGCCTTTGAGGAGAGTCTGTTATCTAAACGGCGCTATATAATTTTATTTTTATTATGTGATCTAATGAGACGAAGAATAAGACCATCGACATTAAGGCGAAGAAGAAGTGATACATTTAGTATATATCCAGTTCCGGCGACATTGGCGACATGTGCAATAATAATATCGTTGTTCAGTGACATGTTTCAGATATTGATTTCGGTAAAAATTGGTTTCCAGAAGATCCTTAGTCACCTTCTAACGAGTAGGTCGCGTGCTCCAACTCCATAGTGTGACGATTCATTAAAGCGGTCTTTGAAAAAGTACTCCACTGTATTGGGCAGCTTTATTTTTAGTTATTCGACTCACCTCAGTGGCCTTGTTGATACAATACTTACCCCAATACCTTTTATTGAAATATTGTAAGTTTTATAAAGTTACTTTAATAAGCAATTCACACACACGAGGATTATTTGTCACCACATCAAAGTCGAGTCAATATAATAAGATGAATGTAATTTATTTTTATCAAACACTGTTTATTCCACTTTTTTGTGACGGTATAACCCTACCGGTTTCAAGGCTTTCACCTCATCTTTAGGGGAGCGCAAACAAAACTAAATGCTGTTCGAACTGGTACCGATATACACGCTTCAACGGTTGGGGGCTGAGGGGTGAGGGAGGCATGGGACAATTTCGGCCAAGAGTGAACAGTTATTTCCCAAAAATCTCTCCGCTCTTGGCCGAAATTGTCTTATGCCTCCCTCATCCCTCATCCCCCAACCGTTGAAGCGTGTATATCGGTACCAGTTCGAACAGCATTTAGTCTTGTTTGCGCTCCCCTAAAGATGAGGTGAAAGCCTTGAAACCAGTAGGGTTATACCGTCACAAAAAAGTGGAATAAACAGTGTTTGATAAAAATAAATTACAATGTATTTAAACCTCCACAACGTTAATGCCTCAACTATAAACAACATAATAAGATGAGTTAAAAAAGAATGACTATTTTAGTTAATAATTGCAACTGATTATACTTAAAAAAAATAACAATCGATCTTTTCTCCTTTGTCTCTACATACGATAGTATGGACAATATCCCTGGCTTTATCCAAGTGTCTTCTTACTGGAGATGCATAGTTACAGATTATTAGAGAGTGGAAGATCTCTTCGATTGGTTGTCCATTTTTTTGTTTGGTAGGGGTAATTTAGTTAATCCGTCCGTCCTGAACAGTCTTGATTTATATGTTCCGGATAATAATTATTTGAGACAACGCTCCCATAGATTGTTCTATCAACTTATAAGTCGAACCAACCTGCCTTTGGAGATGTCGGTAGGTAGAGCAATCACACTGTTTAACCGTGTGTGTCCTCATATAGACGTGTTTCATATGTAGTTCAGCTTCTTCAGGAAAAATCTCTTGAATTTAGTGTAGTACTTTAAATAATATTTTTTTTAATATTATCTAACATGCTACATTTTGTCATAGTGTTTAAGTGTAGCATATACATTTATACAATAGTTTTTATGTCTTAAAATGTTGAACTGTTCTATACATGTTTTTTTTTTGTACTTGTTATGTGCAGATTAAGGAAACCTGTAATGTGCAAAGGACCTGAAAAAATAAATTCAAAATGGAGTTTAAATAAGTGGAAAATTTCCTCGATGAAAGAAGAAACGCAATATTAATTGGACATGGCGAAGATATAGCGTTTAGTAAATCAAATATGCCCTGTAAAGGACAACCGAAAAACACATGATCTATTGTTTCATTATCTAGGCCACACTTGCAGCCGAGATCCTTTACCATACTCATTCTGTAAAGGTGACTAGCCACCACACAGTGGCTCGTCCGCAAACGACACATGACTGATACTTCCATCTTGTTCATTTTCATTATATATTTTTTTTAACCTGGCGAGTTTATTGCCATGTGGCAATCTCTTCAAACCGTATATTAAACCATGTCATTATATTATTTATAAAGGATTTATAATAGATAATAGTTTAAATTGATTAAACTTCAAAGAAATCCCAATCGATCGATAAGTTGAAAAAATCCCTGAAGAAAAATGAAACGAAACATTCAATGGACGTGGCAAAGATATAACGTTTAGTAAATTAAATCTGTCTCGTAAAGGAAACCCATAAATCAGATGATCTGTAATTTCATTATCCAGGCCACACACACAGCCGGGATCTTCTCCAATACCCTTTCTGTAAAGGTGACTAGCCACTTCTATCTTGTCCATTTTCATTGTATTAAATCATGCTATATATTATTTATAAAGGATAAAGAACAAATTATTTACCAAACTGCACAACAGTTCTTTGGCAATGGCTCCTGCTACTTCACATGAACGATAGTTTTGTTTAAAAAAATACATGTTCGTAAAAATCGTAAAAAAATACGTCTTCCAAAATAATGCATTTTTTACAAGTTATTAAGAATATCATCAATATTGTAATTACAAACAGCTGTTTTGTTAAAAAAAACAATTACAATTTGGGTAGTATTTCCTCAGATTGTCTGAGACAAGACTTATTTATGCTCCCCTGATGATGAGGTGAAAACCTTGAAACCGGTAGGGTTATACCGTTACAAAAAGTGGAATAAACAGTGTTTGATAAAACAAATTATAAAATGTTTGAAGTTATATAAACACTCTACACATACACTACACTCCACCTTAAGCCGAATGTGTTACTATCACATATCGGAAGATCTACAACGGTTTCTTTGTAGTTCATCTTCCCTTGGTAAGTTATCTGTAAATATGTTTTTACTAAATATATTATTTTCTGAATATATGCAGATGCGGGGAGTATCTAATCTAATAGCCGCAGCCACTACCTTCCTAACCTTGCACTCAACTCATATATTTTGTAATGTTTTTAACCCCTTGTGAAGAGTTTGCTCTCTAAATATCGCTATATAAATTGCCCTTTTATTATTATTGTATTACAATTCGGTATACAGTGCATTCAGGTGGTCTTGTGTAAGGACCTTCTATTAAACCGAATTGTGGCTCTTTATCGTCGGAAATATAGTCGGTATAGTCGGTATAGTTCGAAACATACATACATGCCATTTATCTGTCGGGGGTAGACTGAGAGAACAGAGTGCCAGACTTTTCAGAGTAATATTCTTTATCTAGCTCAGCACATCAGCCTAAAGTCGTTTTTTTTCTTAATCTGTAAGGTGTAAGTATGTTGAAGATGCGAAGCTCGGTTGGGGGGAAATGTTGTGGGATGAGCCCATTTATTTCTGTCATGCATTATCACCTCATTTATTCTTCTCAGTGCACGCAATATATTCGTCAATTCGACCTCCGTGGCCTAGTTGGTAAAATGTCTGTTCGATACCCACTGAAACCCAGTTTAAAAAAAAAGAAGGTTTTCAGTCCGCTTTTCACTTAAGGTCTCATAAACATCTTTATACATGTATTGTATACAAATAAATGAATGGTTAAAGTAAAATAGGCACTAAGTACCAAAAAAAAAACAACAAAAAATCTATGTATGCAGTTTCATTCTATACTATATGTCATATAGAATGAAACTGCATACTTAGTTTTTTTTTTGGTACTTAGTGTCTATTTAACTTCAACTATTCAAATGTTTAATAGTGGCGGACTCGAGTCCCGAGCTGGAGAACCCTTGAGGAGAGTTAGTTCTCTAAACGGCGCTTTATAAAAGTTGTCGTTTGAATTTGAATTTGTATAATAAAGTGATACATAACGTAAAATCTCCGATACAGAAGCTACATCTCAAAATCAATCAATATAGCTTATTTTTTCATCTCTAGTGATAATATGATCCATGAAATATCACAAACGGTTTGTTAGTATCATGTGTCATCATATTTCAAGACTATTTTTCTTTCTTTAAAAAAGAGTCCTCAACCTATGGCGTGTGGATCGAAACCGGCCAGCGGATGCATTGACATAAAAAAGTTGTGGTCAAATTGAAGTGACAGTGGGCGAGCCATTTAATGACAAGATGACAGACGATCGAGTTATAACATGACTATATGGAGATCCTATGTTATGGTTATGTTGTGCAGACCTTTGTCGGCGGTCGTGGTGCCCCAGGTTAGATTACTGGGATTTTTAGACCATTTTACTTTTGAATTTATGTTTTTCTATAGATTATATGCTGTTCACCATATATGTTATTCTTATAGCGCTATTTTTTTTAAACGCAATCCACCCAAACTAGGATGATTTGTGCTATGAAATTATATGAGTTTTGCCACCAAATTAAAGACATGAAATTATATGAGTCAATATAATAAAACTAATTTGAAAAATGATTTGTCCCACCAAATTAAAGACATGAAATTATATGAGTCAATATAATAAAACTAATTTAAAAAATGATTTGTCCCACCAAATTAAAGATTTGAAATTATATGAGTCAATATAATAAAACTAATTTAAAAAATGATTTGTGCCATCAAATTAAAGACATGAAATTATATGAGTCAATATAATAAAACTAATTTAAAAAATGATTTGTCCCACCAAATTAAAGATTTGAAATTATATGAGTCAATATAATAAAACTAATTTAAAAAATGATTTGTGCCATCAAATTAAAGACATGAAATTATATGAGTCAATATAATAAAACTAATTTAAAAAAATTACAATTCTAGAAAATTCAAAGTTTCAACTGACTAAGCTTAATTTTTTACAATAGATCTATAAATGGAAAAGTTCCTCGAAGAAAGAAGAAATGCATTCATTGGACGCGGCAAAAATATGGCTTTTAGTAAATCAATTATGTCTCGCAAAGGACAACCGAAAAATAAATGGTCTATAGCTTCATCATGCAGACCACACTCGCAGCCAGAATTCTCCACAATACCCATTCTGTAAAGTCTCCACAATACCCAAACTAGCCATCACGCAGTGGTCCGCAAATGACACTTGACAGACATTTCCATCTTATTAATTCTTATAATATTAAACTATGGTTTTAAAGGGATATATTGTTGGATTGGTTTATGTCTAGAGTCCTTATTTATACCAGTTATATCCCAATCCAACGCCCATCCCAGGGACTAATTTTGTTTGAACTGTATTAGGAAGTAGCCGAAAGTAATGTCAATTTTATATATCCTAATTTTGAGTGTTATTTATTAAGTGTTTATGTTCACTCCAAGTGAACTATGTTTCTTTAGCAATCAATCAGGTATTGTTCACTCCAAGTGAACTATGTTTCTTTAGCAGTCAATCAGGTCTTGTTCACTCCAAGTGAACTATGTTTCTTTAGCAGTCAATCAGGTATTGTTCACTCCAAGTGAACTATGTTTCTTTAGCAGTCAATCAGGTATTGTTCACTCCAAGTGAACTATGTTTCTTTAGCAATCAATCAGGTATTGTTCACTCCAAGTGAACTATGTTTCTTTAGCAATCGATCAGGTATTGTTCACTCCAAGTGAACTATGTTTCTTTAGCAATCAATCAGGTATTGTTCACTCCAAGTGAACTATGTTTCTTTAGCAATCAATCAGGTATTGTTCACTCCAAGTGAACTATGTTTCTTTAGCAATCAATCAGGTTATTGTTCACTCCAAGTGAACTATGTTTCTTTAGCAGTCAATCAGGTTATTGTTCACTCCAAGTGAACTATGTTTCTTTAGCAATCAATCAGGTATTGTTCACTCCAAGTGAACTATGTTTCTTTAGCAATCAATCAGGTTATTGTTCACTCCAAGTGAACTATGTTTCTTTAGCAGTCAATCAGGTATTGTTCACTCCAAGTGAACTATGTTTCTTTAGCAATCAATCAGGTATTGTTCACTCCAAGTGAACTATGTTTCTTTAGCAGTCAATCAGGTATTGTTCACTCCAAGTGAACTATGTTTCTTTAGCAATCAATCAGGTATTGTTCACTCCAAGTGAACTATATTTCTTTAGCAGTCAATCAGGTATTGTTCACTCCAAGTGAACTATGTTTCTTTAGCAATCAATCAGGTATTGTTCTTTAAATGTTGTACGTCTGAACCAAGCTCGTACTATTAAATATCCGGCACTGGTCAACAGGAAATGTGTCATTCTGCAACATGACGATGCGAAACCACATTCGGAAGTTTTGCCCTATCCGTCATATTTCATTTGTTCATTTGTTCATTTACAGTTTTTTCAGATCTCTGCAGCGCTTTCTCAACAGGAAAACTTTCCGAAATATTGATGATGTCAAAACTGAGCTCTCGGAATACTTCGCATCAAAGCCAACTTTCTTTTATAAAGATGGTATTGAAAATTTGGTTTCGAGATGGGTAACCATGATTGATAATGATTATGATTATACGATTGATTAAAAAATAAAATACTCTCTATTAATTTTTTTTGTTTTATTAAAACACGACATTACTTTCCGGCCCATCCTTATATTACTCTTTCGTTGTATACAATACAACCTGGCGGGATTAAAGCTATGTGGCAATTTCTTCAAATCAACCAAAAATATTAAAAATACCCTGAAAACCTGATTGATATTTTTTTTTTTAAATTAGGTACGAATGAGAATGTAACCCACAACCTCCAAATTATAAGAAAAGCTTCTTACCAACTAGACTACGGAGATCGTCGACGTATGATCGATAACATTGAATATTATTGATGAAGTAATAATTGAGTTTTAAAAATTATTTTTACTATCCAAAATGGGTTCTCAGCTCTATAAATTTGAGATTCCCTGGTTTGAGACATTATTACACGTGACTTCAAAATCGACTTTGCCGAGAAAATAATGTCGTCGAATAATAGCTATACTATGGGGAAAGGCAAGTTCGTTATCCCTTCTCGTATTTCTTTATTGGATCAAAACATGATATGCCGCCGCCTGGCCAAATTATGTAAAATAACATTGACAGTGACCTTTTTATTTTCAAGGTCAAACTATTATGATATTTGTTTCCTAGTTGATAATAAACATGTCTCAAAACCTGGGGGTTGTGAATTTGATTCCCATTTTTTTTAAGTTTATGTCTGGTTTTCCCTTCAATCATATTTCTGATTCGCTGAGAGAACAACCTGTAAACCCGCAAGGTTGTATTATACTATATACTACGAAAGTCTAATACAATACTTCTTCCTCTTCTTGATGTAGATTTGGGATCTATTGTTGCGAAAATATTTTTTGGGAGATAGAGCACCTGCTGTCTATCTACGTTTTAGGCAGCCTTCCTGGCATGCAATGTCATGCGAATCTAGTGTACCACTATGTATGGGATTCTGTGTCTGTTGATCTTATCAATATGGCCACGCCAGTGCCACCTTAAATTACAGTAAATTCTTCCTAACATTGATATCAATGTTAGGAAGAATTTAGTGAAAACTCTTGTCTGGAGTGTGCTGCTGTATGGCTGCAAAACGTGAACCATCAGCCAGAGCGAGTCCGGGCGTCTGGCTGCCTTTGAGATGTGGTGCTACAGGCGCATGGCCAGGGTCCATTGGTCAGATCACATCCGAAACGACGAGGTATTGAGCGGGGCTGGAGAAACAAGGCAACTCCTAAATAGAGTTGCCCAACAACGATCCAGTTGGATAGGCCATAACATCAGGCACCCAGGCCTGTTCTTTACTGATTGAGGGCAATAAGCATAGAGGCCGCCCTAGATATAGCTACATGGATCGGGTGATCCGGGATGTGCGCTGTGGCAGCTACCAGGAGATGAAGAGACTGTCGGATGACAGAGATGAGTGGAGGGATCGAGCGCTTGGTGCAGACCAATCCTAGGATTGTAACCCAAAAAAAAAAAGTAAAAAAAGTACCACCTTCTTTTTCTGCTAAATTTGACGACATCCTTTGTCTTGCAGGTCTGTCGAATTTGAGAGTTTCTGACTATCTCCAAGAGATTTACCTACCATGGTTTGTGATATTATCATCTCGGATATGCAAAGAAAACTCATTGTTCTAGATGTGTCGGATCTGGTTTTAAAATTAAAGTCTTGATCGGCCTGACATAGGTCTTATATATTCGAACTAAGCTATCGATTTGCATGCTTTTTCCCCATATCATATTTTAACATATGTTTAAATACTCGACCTTTCTATAATGGATAGCAAGTATTAACTTTCGCCAAAGGCCACTTCTCCACGTTTATCCATAGACCAAAAATTTATTGACGGATAGTTAGTAAATTCACGAAATTCTCCATCTCTCTTCTCTTCTCTGATATTTTCTCATCATGAGAAAATATCAGAGAAGAAATTGTAAGCCTTCTCACAACTGCGCTTTGGGGTTTAACCCATTCAAAGATTCTTATTTATTTATAATATAATGTAAAATTTGGCAGATTATATTATAATCACGTCATTGTGCAATGTAGAATTTGGCAGGTTTATTATTCGACCCATTCACAGATTCTTATTTATTTATAATATAATCACGTCATTGTACAATGTAGAATTTCGTAGGTTTATTTAAAAAGGACAAACTCTTCCTACCAACCGGAAAAATTGTTTAACAATTTTGTGTTCAGTATTGGGTGAAACATTCTGGTGAAAACATGGTAAAAGGTACATGATTTTAATTTAACAATTTTATCTGCGGTTAGGAGATAGGAAGGCACATTGGTAATAAAGATAGTGAAATATATTTCAGTGAAGGAAATAATAATACCTTTTTTGCCATTCAATAAACAAATCAGAATCGAGTACTAAAAAGCCTTTAATTCTCTCTTCGCACTATGTACCTTAAAACCACACACGTAAAAATATTCGCTCGTATACTGAAATCAATAGCAAAATTGATACGACGTTGTCTGTGGCTTATTTCGTAGAACGTTGGTCTTTCATACCAAGGTTACGGATTCAATCCCCGATGGAACCAAAAAAACTAATATAAAGGTTCCTGTCTGGTTTTTATCGGTCTTTCGCGTACACGACTCCTACTCACGTTCACGCCAAAGTTTTGTTTTGTCAGTTTTTCATCGCTAGTTCTTTGGACATGTCAAAACCACTTAGTGAGTTAAATCTTATTTTTTTTTATAACAACAGTAATAGTGTTTTCTCAGATTATGAAAAAGGGTATCGAATGGCGTGCAGCGATAGGAAATAAAAGGCGCTAAATCAAATCGCACAGTATCAAAATTTATAACATGAAAGTCCACAACAATATTTTAATATAATCTTTAAGGTATGGGAGGGAAATGCGGACGTTGAAAAATACTGAAAAGAGTCTAATAAATGCCGTAGAAATAGTGTACTGAGAAGAATACATGAGGCTGCAAGTAATTAGGGATGAATGTGCACATGAGGCTGATATATTAAGTAAGATGAAGAAGATTACTCAGAGATGGCTGGGACACGTAGAAAGAATGAAATGAATCGGAGACGACCTCCGTGGCCTGGTGGTAAGACATTTGTCTGCCGATACGGAGGTTGCGGGTTCGATCCCCGCTGGAACCCAGATTTTTTTAAATAGGATTCCAGTCTGGTTAACACTTAGGGCCTATAAAAACATATTTCTGGTTGGTTGGAAGAGATTGCCACATGGCAATAAACTCGCCAGGTAAAAAAAAAAAAAAATAGAATGAATGAAGAAAGACTAACAAAACAAATATATAGTGCAAATGTGGGTGAAAGGGGTGCTAGAAGAAGACCAAGGAAATTGTGGTTGGATCAACTGAATGATATTTTGAAACAAGGAATTATAATATGTAAGATAAATCGTATGATCTGCATGAGGTGTATGGATGTGGAAGAGGCGAAATATGTATGTTGATATATGATAATATGGCACTCTGTCATTTCTACCTACCCCAGTAGGATATAGGCGTGATGGTATGTATGTATATTATTGCTGAGTTCTTCTCTATGAGATCAAAATAATTTATAAACAATAATTTTTTTATTTTATCCCAACCCAGCTACGAGTATCTTCCAATATCAGTTATTTCTTTAATAACACACAGCTCTTAAATTTATCTAAATCAAGCTTTCTTCCAATATCAGTTATTTTTTTTATAACACACAGCTCTTAAATTTATCTAAATCAAGCTTTCTTCCAATATCAGTTATTTTTTTGAATAACACACAGCTCTTAAATTTCGGGAAAACCGTATTTAATCGAATTTCTTTCAATTTACTGAAATGTGGGACTGACTGATAAATCGTATTAAACCGAAAAACGTACAAATCGAAACCGCACTAATTGAGGGATACCTGTACATATAACACTCGTATAAATAAATCACGTTAAGTTAAATCTTAGCTTTATATCGAATGGTGTGACTACTAAGCATTATGATTCTATGGGGCAGATAGCTCGCGTGTCAGGTCAGAGGAAATAAGGGAAGGAAGACTGTTGCTGGACAGTTATAAAAAAGGGAACCTGTTGCGCAGGTGTAGTCAATTATGGTGATTGAGTCAGGGTGGGCTTACTGATAGCCGAGGGAGTTAACAGAACACTCTAAAAATAGATTTAATCATGGAAATTATCCACCCCCAGTGTTTATGTACAACGTATTGTATCGACCCGGTGTTTATTAGTCATTTTTAATGTGTAGACGGTTCAATATACACAAAATAGCAGAATGAAAAATTGAATTTTATTTGTTTTCAATATATTTTATAACCATAAAATTAACTTTATTTATTCAAGTACATATACACCTAAGGGGGTTGTGAAAAATATAAACATACAACAGATTATATATTAAACACACAAAAGTCATATTTGGAAAGAGAAAAACCAAAAGGTAAATTACTAATTGCTAAAGAAGTGAGTGAAGGGCACTTCGGGAACTTCACCAGAATTTCCTATAAAGATGGGGGTACATCAAGGATCGGTACTCAGTTCGCTACTGTTCATCTAAGTCATGGATAATTTAACTAGCCAGGAAATGAACAGTCTCCTAAAGATCCTACAATTTGTAGACGATATCGTATTTATAAGTGAAAAACATGAAGACCTGCAAAATAGTCTGGAAAGGTGGAGAGGAATCTTGGAGAACAATGGATTGAGACTGAGCAGAAAGAAAACAGAGTACCTGTACCTACCATTCGAGAACACAAATGCTGTCACTCCCGTAATGCAAATGGATGGAGAAACATTACCAAATTGTGACTTCTTTAAGTATCTTGTCTCATCCATAGCTATGGAGGATATGCAGCAGATGTAACACATATAATTAGTGTGGGATGGATGAAGTTTAGATCAATGACGGGAGTTCTATGTGATCCGAAAATGCCAGTAAAGTTAAAAGGAAAAGTATACCAAATGATTGTCAGACCCGCACTCCTCTATGGCTCCGAATGCTGGACGATATATAACTCTTACTCCAGGCAGGCATTCGTGGAAGCCTAGGTGTTACAGACATCAACAGTAAGATGGAGGAGGTTTGAGATGAGGCGATTGAGATGGTCCGGGCACGTTGAACGCAGAGCACCCTATCAAATTGTGAACCAGGCAATCTCCATGGATATTCCTCGAATAACAACCAAAGGAAGACCAAAGAATTCGTGGGTGGTGCAAAAAGATAACCTGAGGCACGGCCTGGGGGACGTAGTCCTGGACAGAAGAGCATACAACCTGAGGACGAGGAGAGTTGACCCCAACAGTCTTCGCAGACAGTGAGTTGGGATGGAGCCAGGGAGAAAAAGACTAATTGCTAAAGAAAGATTGGGGGCATTTACCTTGATAACACAACAGTTTTCTACATCATCCATAGGCCAACCACATTAAGACTACGATTGTTGTGTCGATAAGACAAAAATCCACGAGCAATTGGCGAAATTTTGCGTTTGAATTTTACTTAAAAATACGAAATTGTTTTCCAGACAACCCAATATTTGGAGCCCATACTAGTGAAGTTAACCAAAGGGCTGATGCAAGTCAAAATTCCTGCATTTATATAGCGATTCTTATAAATTGACTAAAGTGTGGCTGTATGATTGGCAGGTATTGAGTATTCTGGTGTGGAAGGAATTCGATCTCGAAGGTCCTTAAGGGAAAAGAAAAAAAATAGATGGACTATTTTCACTACTCAATAATCTGTGGTACATCATCAGTTCATGTTAATCTCAATTATGTTACTATGCAAAAATAGTTTATGATGAATGCGATAACTCGGAGAACCTGAAACAAGTAGATGAGTTATTTTATCAGAGCTGTATGTTTAAGTGTGATGGGTGAGTTAAAAGGACAGTGATAAGAAAGGGTACTGACAAAGTAAACGGAGCACTTGATGATATACTCGTATAATATACAACAACAATGCTCACCACATCCTCGCTTGAACCGTGAAGTTCTATAAAAGCCAACAGAATCACAGTAATAGCTGCCCTGGGGGTTTACGAGAGTAAGTCCGATCTACCTTTCCGTTATAAGCACAGGCTTCCGAAGTATCATCTATTGTCTGACTAGTCCACCTACAGTATTGGCTGGGAGGACCAAGGTTTAAGTGAATGTGATTGAATGCAAGTAGCCTGAACGAGTTGACATGCACTTGCTAAATAGTTAGTTGTAAGAATTGTTATCTAGTCATAAGTAGTACGTAGGTGTTAACTATTTCTACGAAATAATATTAATATTAAGATAATTAAAAATGTAGGAAATTTAAATTAAGTTAGTTCATACTTATACGAGAACCATCCAGAAACTAAGGTTACAAGGGCTCCTGAGGCCGGGGGAAATTTTTTGTTTCAAAGTTGGTGCACCTGGCGTGTAGGGGAGATCCTAACGGTCAGTTTGTTTGGTCTCGCGTGTTTGTCGGCCATTTTGTTCAGTCACAGTAAATTCTTCCGATGGAGAGGTCGTCGTGCGCTCCCGCCAACTCTCGCCCGTGCGAGACCCGCGCGTTCATCAGTTTTTTGATTTTGCAGAACAAAACCACCGCGAATATCCATCGAAAGCTCGTGGAAGTTTATGGCAGTGATGCGATGAGTCGACAACATGTCACGAAGTGGGTAAGGTTGTTCAGAGAAGGCCGTACTGATACTCACGACGAGTGATTTCTGACGAATTTGTGCAAAAAATTGAAGAACAAGTTCGAAATGACCGCCGTGTGACGCTTGACGACCTTCACGAAGAATTTCCTGACATTTCTCAAAGTCTCTTTGGTAATATTGTGTCGGAAAAAACTTGGTTACAAGAAGTTGTGTGCGAGATGGGTGCCCAGAATGCTCACACCGGAGCACCGTCAAAATCGCGTGACCGCCAAGCGTGAATTTTTGGATCATTTTGCACAGGAGGGAGAAGCTTTTCTGAACTCCATCGTGACGGGGATAAGACTTGGGTGTGTCACAATTTGTGTCACAATTCACAAATACCCCAACAATTTTCCAACGATCAGGAGGTCGAGGAAGCTGTGAAGAAGTGGCTGAAAGAGCTGGCGGCGAAGGTCTATGACACTGGCATACAAAAGCTAGTGCCCCGACTACAGAAATGTCTCGATCTCGACGGCAATTACGTTGAAAAATAGTTTAATATATTTGTGAAGTATCCTGTGAATTTCAATTAAATACAAGCATTTTTCGATCCCACATAAATGTTGTAGCCTTACCTTCTGGATGACCCTCGTAATATATAAATTAGATTCGGTCTTAAGATATAATTATTTATATGTATATAGGTATAGTATTTGGCAAATGTTTATTCTATGTATTACGTGCTATATGAAAAGTAACAAAAATGATCATACATAATGCCCGTGTCGGTGCCCACCTTGACATATAGAAGTGTAGCTTAAACTTGGCAGAAGAAGGATTAAAGTAAGATTAATGGTGTGGAAATACGTGAACTAAGAAGAATTTGGGTTTGGTCAATGTATGCAAGTAGGCGGAATAAAGCCATCAGAAATAAATGCTTTGATAAAATTGATGTTTTAAGTAAGATGAAGTAAGGAGTGTTAAGATAGTTTTGGTATGTGGAGAGACTGAATGATGAAAGAATGACTAAGTGAGTATAAAAGTCAGAAGTGCGAGGAGTGTTTGGAAAAGTAAGGCTGAGGAAAATATGACTGGATAAAGTAAACTATATTTTGAAAGAAGGTAAAGTGAGAAGTATAAATTATAGAATATTGCGCTTGACGAGATGTATGAATGCGGAGGAGGCGAAAATTGTAGGTTTTGATAAACAAACATGGAGATCTATTATCTCTGCTTACAGGGGATACTGCGTGATGATATGTACCTATGTATATACTATCCTTAAATAAAATTAGTATTTTAGGGGGTGGCGGAAGACAGAGCGAAGCAGAGAAGCCATGAATAATATTTTATTCTGCAAAAGAAAGAGTTAAGTTGCTATCATATATTTTAAATCATAAATAGATACGAAATTGTACAATTGTCTGAACCCATCATATTTATCAAGTTTGCTTTATTTTTTTTAATACGCGATAAGCCAGCACACTTGACATTGATAACAAAATATTGAGATTTGATTGGTTCTAACCACTTAACCGTTTATCCTATCGAATCTTCAGTTGATTCATGATAAATGGTGACATAGTTTTATATTTAATATTGAGTAATTATAATTTAATGTTTTATATTTAATATTATTTTTTTTATATTTAATATTAATTCCATCTGATTCTTTCCATCTTTCGACTGATCATCCAAGGCAAAATAGAAGGTCGAAAAGGTGTTGGCCAGAGACAAATTACCTGGCTCCGCAATATACGTGATTGGACTGGCATAAGGGGCTTGGGGATTTTTTTCAGGCTGCCGGGGACTGGTGATATTTAATGTTGGGGGAACCTGACATGACACTGGGAAGAAGAAGAAGGTAGACTAGACAAATTTATAAGAAAATACGCTCTTTGAAGTCTTAGTAAATATATAATATTATATTTACTAAGACTTCACTTTATTAATAAAATAATTAAAATTAATTTGGTTTCTCCATTGAATATGTTTCCCGTTCAAGAGTTATCATTTTGACGCCTATCTACTCCCCTCCCCGTATTTTGTACATATTACAATACAATATAAACAATATTTTAGACATAATTGAGTTCATCTCCATCTGACGAGGAAGACAGAGGTCTTCGAAAACGGTAGTGAACCCAAATAAATAGGTGGTGAATAAAAATATTTTAGACATAATTGAGTTCATCTCCACCTGACGAGGAAGACAGAGGTCTTCGAAAACGGTAGTGAACCCAAATAAATAGGTGGTGAATAAAAATATTTTAGACATAATTGAGTTCATCTCCACCTGACGAGGAAGACAGAGGTCTTCGAAAACGGTAGTGAACCCAAATAAAAATATTTTAGACATAATTGAGTTCATCTCCACCTGACGAGGAAGACAGAGGTCTTCGAAAACGGTAGTGAACCCAAATAAATAGGTGGTGAATAAAAAAAAATATGTATATATTTTATACAACATTCATACACATGAAACCACAAAGTGAAACTAACGACTTTTCTAAGATTCAGGAAATTTTAATTACATTTGCCAAAAGGGAATCACATATACTGAAAACATATTTTTTGTCTAGCTTTTATGGCTTCTCACAGGTAAATTTTTAAAGCGCTCAAGAAGTTCTCAGCCTGGCGAGTTTATAGCCATGTGCCGATCTTTTCTGACCTACCAGAAGGATGTTAAAGAAAGCTTGGGTAAAAACTAGATTGTAAACCTTTTTTATGAGATAAAATGGTACAAATGGAATTCAAACCAGCAAACTCGAGCTGTAGGCAAATGTCTTACCATCTAGGTCACATATGTGGACTTGATAATTGTAATATTATGGCTTTCACTTTTGTACCACGAAATCCACCATCAATCTATCAATCTATATAAATCTATCTATCTATCTATCTATCTATCTATCTATCTATCTATCTATATAAATAAAAATGTAAATGTTCGTTAATTATAGATGGCTAATCTCCGGAAGTTCTCTACCGATCGCTTTGAAATTTTGACTAAAGTTGATATTCGTCAACGGAAATGTTTTTTCATTTTTATTTATATATATATATATATATATATATATATATATATATATATATATATATATATATATA